>JAHREE010000059.1:2502002-2608590 GCA_033628505.1 Tringa tobata
TCTGGAAGATCCTCAAAAAGATTTTCCTTTTGGAGCTGTCGCCATAACAACGGATGTTTGCAAAGGATGTGACGGGGAGAGAGACTTGCCCTCCGTAAGCACACGGTGCCATGCCTGGACATGCAGCTGGTGGCTGCAGGTGATGCCAAGGATGAGGGGCAGGCCACCTGAGAAGGGGGGATGCACGGGGGTTATGGTTTGAGGAACCCACAACCATTTATTGTCATTTAGACAGTTATTCTATCACCTGATGACCCCTTTCTGCCCGTGAAAGGTAATCCGGGAAAAACAAGGAAACCTGGGGGTTTTATACAAGCAGATTTAATAGAATAAGACTAAACGATTAACATTAATAACACTAAAGAACCAATACTGATCCCGATACTAATATAAAATATATAAGGATTACACTCAGCGAGTTCTATCCACAGGAAGCCATGCACTCCCAGCAGGGACAGCAAATGTGGGACACTGTGAGTGCTGTGGCTTCAGGAGGAAGGGAAAGGCTCAGACCGAGGCAAGGAGTTCTCTGGACCACTGCTGGCAAGAAGAGAGAAACTCCTCAGCAAAGTTTCTAATTTATATTGAATGTGACATTCATGGTATGAAATAATCCTGTTGGCAGCTTGGATCAAGTGCCTGGGTCTCGCTCCTCCTCATCCCTGCACCTGCTCAACTCAAAAACACTGAGACTTTGTAACCCACGTACCATAGCTGGCTATAAAGTAAATATTTTCACAAATTCAGACACTACAGTCTGCTATAAGCGCAGTTTTCCCAGGCATTAGAGGAGAAATTAGTCCTGTGCTGCTCAAACCAGGACAACGGGCATGAGCTGGTGATGGGGAGGAGTATGGGAGGAGTCGTCCTTTGGTCCTGAGGAGAGGAAAAGATGGGTGGTGAAAGCAGTGTGGTCCTGGGAATATTGCACACATCTTCCAGCCCATTCCCAGTGTCTGTACTGGTGATGCTGTGGTGGTGCTGGAGCCATCCTAAACAGGGGACAGCCAAGCTGAAGCCAAGGCTGGAGGCAGGCGGTGGCCTTCGGGAGTCTGCATCTTCTGCCTCCGACTGTGACAGCACAGTAAACACCAAGAGTGATGATCTTACCATGGGGATGAATCGATCTTTTCAGTGCCCTGCTCTTTTGCTCCCCATTCAAAGTTCACAGACTGATTTAGCTGTAACAGGAGCTTGGCAGGCTCCTTCCCCCTCCTTTTCCAGGGGAAAAAGCCGGGGTGCTGCCTTGCCCAGGACAGCTGTCAGAACAGGGAATAACCCACCCCAGAGACGTGGCACCAAGGCCCCTGCCACCTCTCCCTCTTCTCTGGCTACCAGGGCTGGCTGTGCTTCTCTGCTTTGCTCTGCAAGATGATGATGCCCAGTGCTGTGGTCCTCAAACCAGGGTGTCATGGGAGGCTGCCCACCTTCCGCCCAGAGCAAATATCATCCTGAAAGAACATGATTTTCCCTGTGGGAAGCTGAGCACCACCAGGTGCAGGATTTGGAAGCCCTGAGCGCTTGCAGGGGTAACACTGTGCAAAGCCACATTTCCCCTGGCACCTTAAATACCTTTAACACCTGGGGAGAAATAAGTCTCTTCTCCCTCCAGCAGGAAATGGCTTTCGAAGTGGATTTGCAGGCTCCACACTCACCTCCCTCATGCGTCTGGTCTGAGTTCTTCAGTGGAGGCAGAGGGGAAATGCTGCTCATTGAATAATAAATTGCAGGCACGCGCTCCCCTGAGCAGTTGTTTGGAAAGTGTCCCACACGCCTCGTGCCAAATTTGCTGGCCAGGGAAGCTCAGCAGTATTAGCATGTTCCAGTTAATTAGGGTTGTGAGCCGTCCTTTTCATCGCCTGGAAGAGCTGAAAGAAGGACAAACCCAGAGCTCTGCCTTTATAAGGCTTCGTGCTTTCCAGCATGGCTTGTGCGTGCTCCGCTCGTACCCTGGGGACGCTGCTCCTTCTCCTGGGGAGCTCGGTGTCACACCTATCGCTCAGTGCCAGATGGAGGCTTCTGGGCCACGTTTCTGGGGAACACAGAGCCAAATGGATCCCCAGTCAAATCCCTGGGTCAGTATCAGGAGTGGATCTGACTCGGTGTGCACCGACACTGCCGCTGCCCCGGCACCGCGGAGCTGAACCCGGTGGGGATAAATTGCTCCTCAAAGGACTGGGAAAGATGGAAAGAGGTAGTGAAGAAGCAAACGCAATCCTGCTGCCCCTTGGGGGTGCTGGGCACTGGAGCTCAGGTCCTCGTGACCTGGTGCCTTTCGGCAGCACCAAGCCTGTAGAAAAGATGCCCTGCTGTCAGCTTTTCCCAGGCACTTGTGTCACCTTCAGTCTTGACACTCGGGGAGGGTTTAGGTTGGGGCTGCCATCAGGGCATCCAGCTCTGCCCGCTCTCATTGCCACAACCCAGCGTTTGTAGCCCTGGTTGGCATCGTGAGAGTGCCAGACTAAGCACAGGCTTGTAACTTCACTGCGGGACTACGGAGCAGGAGCATCCAGAGCAGAACACACTGGCTAAATGAGATGGGCAGCTGAGAAAGAAACCCCATGGGGCAGAAGTGCCACCCCTCTGTCCTAGCCGGGCTGCCAGAGCACCCGTTCCCCCGTACGCACATGTTGCCCACTGCTCCAGTCCTGCATGTGCCAGAATGAAGCATTTTTATCACCTCTTTAAGGACAGGGAACTGCGACACATCAAGTGGTTTGCCCAAAGGCAGACAGGGAGTCTGTGACAGGCCAGGAAACACACTCCTACCCAAAAACTCAGCCAGATTTCTCGTTTATCCAGGCAAATGCTGGTGTACAATGTATCATATTTTTGCAATCCCGGCTCTGAAGAGCTTATCTGACTGCAATTATCCTCTTCTGCAGAAGCTGTTTTCTAGCTGGCTCGGTACACAAACAACAAGCAACAACCCTCTAATAAATTAGCAAAGCTTTGAGTGCGGTGACTTGCAGAAACAGCAGCTGAATGCGGGGGCCAGTTCTGGGCTCAGAGGCGATGGTGTCATGCTGGGGAACCCTGCTGAGCTCCCCAGAGTCCTTCTGCCCTGACATGAGGATGACCAAGGGGATTTTGTGTGTTGGAGGGAGATCCAGGGGCGGGAAGGGAGTGGAAGGGGTAAACCCCCCTCAGCATTAATCAATTTAATCATACGAGCCCTATCCCTGTCTGGTCCCAGCTCTGCCAGGAGCTGAAGCGTGGTGATGTGTGTCCTCTTTGGTAGGACACGAAGTCCACTAATCTCTTTCCATACAATCTCCTCTTCCCTGGCTCATTGACCCTCCTCCTGAAGCTCAGCATCACCATCTTCTGCCTGTCCTGAAGGCGACAAGAGCCCTGGCAGTCCCAGGCTGACCCACACAGCTCATCTCTCCTCCTGCTTCTCCTTCAGATCACTCAGGTGTTTCAGCAAAACCTTGCTCCTGATGCTATCTCTGCTCCTCCACTAATTCCAGAAATGTTCATATGGGGGCAAAAAGCGGTTATGAAATGAGAACCTGCTTTTAAATTCAGAGAGGGTGTGCAGACAGCGTTCTATCCTCCCTCCCACCTCCGAGCAGCTTTGTGGCTAATTTAGTCCCCAAATGCATCACAGACTCCAAAATCCACTGCATCCGTGAACTCTGGGGCTCAAATGGAAAAGGGGCTTTTGTGTTACCACAACATGCTGATGCTGCTGAGGCTGCTCAGCAAACCACAGGCTTGGCACCACGGGAAGGAGCAGTGGAAATATTTTAGTTCCATGCAGGTGGAATTAAACAGATGTTTGAAAAATGAAAAGCTGCTTTTTTCAAAGTATGTCAGTGTTGCTGCTCCAGCTGAAGCAGGATGAACTGGAGCATCTGGAAGCCTTGGTAACAGATTTCTTAGTGATTTCTCCCAGGGAGCGATCAGATAATATGCCTTTCTTTTATGACAGAAGTTGAGCGACAGAGTACGGCTTACAGCTGCAAGGTGTTCAGATCGAGGATCTGCCTGCTCTCTGAGGCAGAGCAGATTATGGGCTGATGAAAAGGCAACCCTCTCCTCTGCCCCATTTCTCAGCTTTCTTATATCGTTTTTGCTCCCTGGAGCATAAAATTCATTGTTGTATTCTCAGAAGAGCAGGCTGGCAGGCTCGCTTTTGCCTAATCAAAGCCCAACCACTGGGAAAGGTTTTTGGGATGCAAAGATCCTTTGAAGGATCCCATCGTGTTTGAAAGGACACAGGGCTCCCGGCACACCCGTGGGTTTGAGACTACAATAGTGCATGCACTGGGTCCTGGCACCTCTGCTGGGGGCTGCGCAGCCTTCCACACCCCAGGACAATGCCAGGCACCATCTTTACATCTCCCCATCTTCGTACTTCAGGGTGTAGCTGCTGGCTGAAGCTAGGAAGACCCTCCAGCTGCTTTGGGATCTGTTAGCTGCAGGGGGAGGTCTTTATGCACCTCCGTGTTCAGGCTGCTCCTCTCGACCCACTGAGAGGGTGAGCAGACCCTGGCTGTCACTTAGCTGTCCCTTAGAGCAGCTGAGGGCTGGGCAGCATCAGGGTTATGCTGCCGGCAGTAATGATGTTGTAGCTGGGTGAGATGAGGCAGGCTGGCAGGCAGCCCACGCCTGCGGTGCCGTGAGAAGAGCCTGGCTCCCGGGGAGAGAGCTGGGGAGATCGGGGACCAAACCTCAGCTCAGTAGCTGCCAGCTGGGGTGACAGTCCAGGTGTGTTGAGAGCTCGACCTTCCTTCGCCGCATTGCTCTGTGTAGCAGGAGGATGGCTCGCAGGGGACAATTCATGACCACGGGCATCACCGTGGATCACAGGCAGCTCTCCCTTCCCAGGCTCTGTCTGTTTGGGGCTCTTCAGCTCAGTTATCTGGTCAAAGAGGTGAGCTGATGTTTGGCAGCATCGCAGGTTTTGGTGCTAACCTCTCTGCTGGGCCCCTGAGACCGTGGGAGAGGACTGTCTTGGGGACTTGCACTGACTAATCCATGATTTAAGAGTTTGGATTTGCTGTCATCCAGCAAACACCACGTGCCAAAAATGACTGGAATTCACCCCATAGCTCTGATGAAGGTTCACAGCTTCAGGCTGCAGCAAGTTTCCCTCCTGTCAATCACTGCCTTTTCCCCAGGCTTCTCATTCCACCCAGGGGAAGAGAGGAATGGGGAGCTGTAGCAAAGGACTCTGGGGAATGGGCAAGAAAAATCTTACACCAGAAGATAAAGGAGGGAAAAAATATCCCTCTCAAGCAGAAATCAACCATCCACTGCTGAGGACCCTGGAGAGGAGGAGTATCCATCCACCAGGAATACGGGGAATAGCATGCACCACTCCCCATTAGCCACTCTTTGCCTCTCCCTGCGAAGCACTGGGAGACAGCAACAGCCCCTTCCAATCAGGTTTGTCTCGTCCTGCTTCCCTCTGCTCTCAGCTTTCCAGAACAGCTAAATCAACAGCCTCAGGCAAAACGAAGGGGAAGAAGACCCAAAACTCCCACAAAAATCCAGCTGGTGCAGCTGGATTGTCAGTGCCCGCCTGTCAGCACCGGTGTGTGGCGAGCCCTTTCCTTCCCGACACAGGGAGATGAGGAGAGGAGGGGGAAGAATAGGACTCAAGAGGACCCTTGCCTGAGTCTTGCATTCAAGTGCCACTTTCTGCGTGAATTACTTTAGGAATGTTCTCGATTTCTGTTTTCTGCTGAGCCATCGAAGCATTTTCTTTTTCCTGGTGTACCGCGACTTTTGCGGCACAGAAAGTTGGCTGAAAACCCTCCCTGTTTCCGTTCTCACAAAGAAAAGGAAACCAAAGTCCACTGTGGGGGTGAAGAGCAAGAATCCTGTGATAAACTTCTAGTTGTAGATGCTCAAAGCCGAGGAGAAGTGTCTTCCTCCCTAACCTCTGGGAGCATCTCCTGGCGCAGGTGAGCTGCAAACTCATATGTTGCCTGTGGTGGAAATTCTATGCCAGGAACAAACCTGACTTCTCTTCAAAGGCAAAAACTTTGGCCAGGTAGGGAGCTGTGCTTCTCCTGCTTCCCTGTGCTGCCCTCAGGGTGCTTTCCTGGGCTCCACTGAGCTTGGATTTTGTGGATTTGGACAAGAGGATGCTGCTTTTGTGCCTCTCCCTCCCTCTTGCTCCAGGTGTATGTGCAGTGCTGAGCACCCTAAAATAGAAACTCATGTGAGTTCCTAGCTCCACACTGAATCTGGCTCTGTAACAGACTGAGCCATTGCCAAGTGGCTAAATCTTCTCACCATTACTTTTATTTGCATCCCCAAAGTACCCAGAGGCCTGTTCCATGGCAGCAGCCTGCTCTGTGCAAGCACGGAGGCAGAGAAGGATGGGGTGAGGTCTGTGAAGGCTCCGCTGAGTTGCAGAACCTGCAGACCTCTTGCTACAGCGTGGATCCACCTCTGGACAAGACCATGCCAGTCCCAAACGAGTTTAAAGTCTAAGCAGATGGGAGAGCTGCAGAGTGAGGGTGGATGGATACTTGCCCAGGTCAGTGTCACAGACGAGAAGCCTGCAGACCTCCAGCTCCCACCGCTTGTCCCTGGAGAGGGAACTGGATGCGATGGAAAAGCTTCTCTCTCGTCGATGCAAGAAGCCCCTCAGTGGCTGAACACTGTATAAACAGCAGCAGCAGGCTCCCTCCCCCTTTCCATTTCTGTTTGTTAAACACACGCTCCCTGCCTTTCTCTCATTCAGGAGCTAACACAGCATCCAGCTTTGTGAGACGGGGGCTGTCAGTCACCCTGCGAGAGGCTGCTCTCCGGATGCTCAGGGTTGGGTACCGAAGCTGCCCCCGGCGATGAAGCACCCTCCGGCAGCCCAGATCCTCGCCTGACTTCCTCGCTTTTCTGAGGACAGTTGGAGAAAAGTGCTTTTCACCCCTTTGCCACAGGTTGACTCCCAGAGAGTGGAGAGAACCAAGAGCTCCATCCTGGCCAGCAATGAGACGATAACTCGAGGAGAGCAGCTCGGTTCCCGCAGGAGGAGGACACTCTGGCCTTTGCAGGTGGGTCGGGGAGGGCTCGTCCGAGCGGCAGGGCTGAGGTGGGGCCAGATCTCGGCCATGCCACATGGTTCAAGCAAAAAAGGTTCCGAGCATCTTTTGGGAAACCGAATTTGGGGACCGACAGCCCTGAGAGCTGGAATAGGGAGAAAGTGAACAAGAAATACCGGCAGGAGGGTTCTGAACGGTTCCGAGCAGAAGCAGGGAGTCCGGGAAGCAGGACGCTGAGCCAGAGCAGTCAGGAGAGCAGGTTGTTCCAGGGAGGTGCAGGAACTGGGCACGTAGAGCTAGAGAGCAGCGTGTTGCAGGTGTGGGGTTGAGGTGTGTGGCTGTCTGAGAAATCCTGATCTCTCCTGCAATCTGCCTCCTCGTGGCTTGGTCCAAACCTCCCGTCGGCTCCTCCACGCTGGGACTCTGCACACTCGCTGGCACTCGGCTCGCTGCCAGAGGTCGGTGCCCTCAAAGAGGGAGATGCAAAGGGAGATAGGCGACTGTCTGCAGGAAGAAAATTGGTGCTTGCTTTCTTTCTGCACTCGTTGCATGTTAATTGTTGAACAGAGCGAGCCACTTATAATCCTGTTGCAGCCTGCGTTTCACCTACAGAGTTTCTGGTCTGTCCCAAAGCAGGATACTGGGTTTGCTCCCTGGTTGTCCTGTTAGTGGGGTTGTTGTTTTCCTCCCCTCCCTGGCCTCATCTACCCCAGACTCCCTAAATTTCAGGAGGCAATAGGCTCCCCAGGTTAACCAGGGTCCTTCTACCGGCCTGTTTTCTGCAGCCCCAACAACTGGTGTGTCTCCATCACAGCATCATCCACTGAGCCCTGTCTCCCAGCCAGCATTGCCCTGCTCCCATGGAGTGTCCCACAGGGCCCTGCATTCTTCTGCCACACTTTCTGCAGGGAAAATTTCCAGGAGAAAGTGCACATCCCTGCCAAATGGGTCTCTTCTCATCACCTCCTTTTTCATCCTGCTCTGACCTGAGTGACTCAGGTGTCTTCCTTGTCCCATGCCCTTCCAAGTCTTTCTCAGCTCCAGCCCAGTTAGCGCTGTGCAGATGTTTATAGAGAGGAACTGCAAGAAATCCCCAGGGTACCATCTCCTCTTCCTCGCACTTTGTCTCCTAGTGCCAGTTCTACCCTGGGGTCCCTCAAGAGCAGCTCCGGGGCCCTGGAGCTTTGCAAATGCAGGGGTGGCAGCGTGTGTCTGATGCCATTAGATTTCTGCACCAATGGGCCTGATCTGGATTGATCATTTCCCAAGCTGCAGCAGATCATGGGCAGGTCAGAGAGTCTTCCCTTCTGCCATATTGTTGTAGTGGGGCAATTACTCCTTCACTGGAGATGGAAGGAGCTGCGGTAATTTCTATCTGCCCTTTGGCTTCAGGATATCAACCCAGAGCTGCTGTTTGTCCTGAAACCAGCCCATTGCACAGAAAAGACAAACCCCTCTCCCCTCTATCGCTCATATTTTGCATTTTCATGCAGTTCCTGAAATCTGCTTTCAGGTTCTATCCTGAGAGAAGCAGAGTCCTCTCTGGTGGTGAATGTAGGAGGCTGGAGTTAGCAAACTTGGGCTCTGCTCCCAGCCCTGCTGTGGACGTGCTGTGTGGCCTCTGGCAAGCTGATTAACCTCCATATCTCAGTTTATTGTGTTCTCCTCCATTAAGTGCTGTGCCGTGGGGTGCAGGGCTGAACACTGCTGCCTCTCAAGTGCTGCAGGGGAACATGAAGGTGGTAGAAGGTGGCTTGCCCCAGGGTGACAACTGGGTTCTGGTGATAGGGGATGCTCTCAGACCTCCTTGCCACAGACACCTGACTCCTGCCACATATGGGGCTGGGGATGAGGTGAGTCAGTGCTCCAGACCAGGATGCTGGAGATGAAGGGGTTTCATGGAATTGAACTGCTTTGGAGGAAGGACACAGCATGGAATAAATCAGTGAGACAAGCCATGAAAGTATCCATCAGCCTCAGCCCTCACACCCCAGCGTTGCAGTACAAAGAGATTGTGGCTGTCATTAGCCAGGGAGCAGAGGCTGGCCCAAGTCCCTCCACTCCCTCCTTTTGAATCAGTGACAACTGTAATAGAATTGTAATTCCTGGCCGTGCTCTGAACAATCTTTGTCCTTACCTCCCTCTTTTCTGCACCTCTTGTCCCCACGCTGCGTGTCCGTCGGTTGCAGCCATCCCAGTCTTGCTGCTTGGGACGAAAAGAGGAATTTTAATTAACATGCTCTGTTTTCTCCAGCCCTCTGCCCACCCCTCCAGCCATGCTTTCTGAACCCTGCCAGGCTCTGCAGATGGCTCTTCCAGGTCTGGATGTGTTCTGGCAGATCTGGACCAGGCTGGCTGGGCTGCAGCAGGGACATGCAGGGAGGCGAGGTGTCCCCAGGATGCAGAGGTGTATGTGAGTCCCAGGGCACCTCATCCAGACCCTTGCTGGGAGCCCTGCCTCAGGCTGAACCTCAGCTGGAGAAGAGGGTGAGGGCAGGATCCAGGAAACGCTCTGTTTCTGCATCCCTTCATGGCAGCCCAGCACAGACGAAAGGAAAGGGCATAGGGTAGTATTTCTGCCTCCTCCTGGTCTGCCCAGCTGTTTTTTTCTCCCCAAAGCAGTTCAGCTCCAAGGACTTTTCCATCTAGCCTGGCAGGCCTGCTGGGCACGGGAGCGTGTGCCTGGCAGCAGCCTACACATATGCCAGCACTTCCATTACTTGCTGGAACGGACCTCGGTCCACTCCTAGCAGCATCCCTGTGATCTCCAGGCAGCCCCTGGCATAGGAACATTTATTATGACCATTTTGTCTCTTAATTAAAATGCCTTAATTGATTTTTAATGGTTCCCCTTTGGAAAAAAACAAAGCAAACCAAATCAAATAATAACTCCATTAAGGCCATTTTGTTAGGAAGCGAAACAGCTCCAATAACCACGATGTTCCTGGCTCCTCTCAGATGGTGGGGAGCTGCCAGTCTCCAGTGAAAGGAAATAGCCTGAGATGTGAACAGGGGAACTGGCAGCCAGTTGATGGGTGAGATGGGGAAAAAGGGAAGGGAGTGTCTGCTGGTGTCAGGCCAGGACTTGGGTACTGAAGATATATGGGACAGGCAAGCCACAGAAAAAGGGATAATAAATGATAAAGTAATGCTAGACAATCTGAAAGGTATAAAAGCCCAGGCAGAGAGCAAGAAGGGGAAGCACGGCCACTGACAGTGTGCCCAGCTCTTGTACTGTTCCCTGCACTGACCTTGCTCCTCTGGCAGGGAGATTTTGGGGGCAGCTGGGTGTCTGAGTGCTGCTGCTGCCTATGGGTTGGGTATGCCCAAGAGGCTGAGGCTGTGCCATTCCGGGGGTCCTTTCCCCACTGCATGAGATGCATGGGGTGGCTCTGAGCTCCTCTCCTGCCTTAGAAGCTGGGGCCTCCCTTTTAGCTTTAGGGTTACCTTTCCAGGGCTGGGGGCAGCTGTGTCATGGAGGTCTGAGATCACCCTTAAGCAAACCCTCACCCCAGCAAATCCACCCATTTTTCCCTCCTGCCTCCCCCCTCAGCTACCTTCCTACCCTCTCAGCAGGAGCCATATGGTCTCTGCTATCATGGCATCTGAGCCCACCAACTTCATTTACAGGAATCATTAGCATAAATTGGCCTAAATTAGACAACTTACACAAGCCAATAGGCATGGAGAGCGCAGGAGAAAGCAAGTGTGCAGGCAGGGATGGTCTATAGCAGGCAGCTCCATTGCTGGCTCTCCGCAGGGGCGTGGGTTTGCATCTCCCAAGGGGGAATCACAGCCCTTGCTCTGAGGAGAGATGAAAGAACAATCAGCCATTTATTATTTATTGCAATGTAATTGCTGTCACCTTTACCACCTTGCCACCATTATTTTATGCTATTTGTTTAAGGAACTAGCGAAAATGAAGGTGCTCTACTCAGAAAGCACTCTCCTTTCCCAAAGACAGACTGTCCTTAAATATTTGACTTGCAGGACATGGACCTGCGGAAGCCCACAGGCACCCAGTCAGCAGTGCTCCTGTCTCACCTGGTACAAACCCAGAGCTTTGTACTCAGAGCTTTGTACTCAACCTTCCTCAAGGAGGTTGAGAAGGACCCCAGCTGCCTCTCATTCCCAACTTCGTTTAAGCCTTCTACCTCCCTCGCTTGGTGGCAGGGCATTCTCTCCTCTCTCTGCAGGTCAGAGAAAACTTGATGCTCTGCAGATCACCTTCTTTGGGCAGAGCAATGAGTTTTGCTTAGTTTTGATCAAGCACGTGGTGGGAATGGGAGCTCCACACATAGTACTGGGGAGAGGGGATATGTGGGGGTCCATGTCCACCCCTCTCTGCATTCCGCGGCAGCAACGCTGAGACACAGAGGCTGAGGAGGAGCCAGAAACAGAGCTGGCTTTTCTCCTGCTGTGTTTGGACTGAATGGAAACCCTGCCGTGACAACACTCTGCTGTAACAATGGCACCGAACGCCAGCCATGGGTTCCAGGCTGAGTCAGTTCTGGCTCCTCAGTCAGGCTCCCCGCTCCCAAAGCCATATTCATGCAGAGGTTTGAGCATCCCGGGGCAGGTGTCACTGATGCTGGGGCCTTGGCTTTTGGGCGTCTCTGTGCCTGGACGCTCAGCAGCAGCTCTGCGGGAGGCTTGTTCACAGCTTCAGCATCTGTCCCCTGCACATGCACAGCCCTGCAGGAGCTCCCTCTGGATGCCTGGGTGTCACCGACACCAAGAGGACAGACAGCTTCTTTTAGGGATCCTTGGCACTAAATTGTAGTTACAATTAAAGATATATTTTCTTAACAGGATATTATAATTAGTATAGCAGAGAATTTATCATTAGGATGGCACTGGATTTCTACAAGCAGAATCAATGTAGTACAATCTGTAAGTAGCATAATACAGAATTTATAATACAACTTATTATTTATAATTACCTAGACTCTAACTTATGATTTCTAGTCACCTAGGTACTACAGAATCTATAATACAACTTAACTTAAAATTTCTAATCATCTGGATCCTCTGCAGATTGGGTCAAACCATAGAATTATAGAAGCACAGAACGGTTTGGGTTGGAAGGGACCTTAAAGATCATCTAGCTCCAACCCCCTGCCATGGGCAGGGACACCTCCCACTAGAGCAGGTTGCTCAAAGCCCCATCCAGCATGGTCTTGAACCCCTCTGGGGATGGGGCATCCACAGCTTCTCTGGGAAACCTGGGCCAGTGTCTCACTGCCCTCACAGGAAAGAATTTCTTCCTTATGTCTAATCTAAATCTACCCTCTTCCAGTTTAAAACCATTACCCCTTGTCCTATCGCTACGCTCTTAATACAAGGTTTGCTGTATCAATACAACAGTCACAACTGAGACTCGAAAATCATAGAAAAGAAGATGAGTCACTCCATCCTCGGAGGAAGCAGAGGACAGCGGGGGCATCCCTGGCCACAGAGGGTCACGGGTCTCACTGTCCAGCAGTTTCCACTTAGGACTTGTAACTCTTTGTTTTTATGGAGAGTGCTCTGTGTGCTGTTACGCTTCCCTGTTCTGTGACGGGGTCATCAACAACACCTGGTTGGCTGGGTGCCTGGGACCTTCAAGGCTGGCAAGGAGGGGAGTAACCAGCCCGGCGCCCAGGAACCTTGAGGCTGGCAGGGAGGGGAAGAGGAAAACCGTCTGATTCGTCTACTTGGTTCACAGGACCTTCAGGGCCTGATAGTGAGGGAAAGGGAATGAATATGTGACCCACTCGGCGACAGAGTATGGCTGCTTGCCTCATAAAATGGTAATAGTTGTGCTAAACACGTTACAAGGGGTGGAGAGCAGTCTTAGGTGGCAGCATCACTAGCAGGAGCAGTGGCAGAGACTCATGCAGAGACAAGGTGACAGATGTTTTCCCCTGGAGAGGTGAGAAATAAGAAACTGGAAAAAAATACAAACTGGGTGCACAATCTGGAAATAAATTGTTATGGGGAGGTGGGGAAAAGCACCTTGAATGTGAGAGTGTCCTGTTGTTTTTCTCTGTTCCTAGTTCTTAAGTAAGGAGTTAGGACTCAGGGCACTTTTGTAGGCAAGTAAGTCTCATCAAAGATGTTTGACACCATCATCGATTCCTTCTGTCAGCCCCAAGAGGTCCCAAATTTTGGGCTCATTTGAAGTAGCTTCCCTGTTTTGCAAAGCCTAGCCTGAAGAAGCAGGAGAGGCAGTGTGTGAAGGGGTTCTGTGGCCAGGAGGTCTTTTCAGGACCTGCCAGTCTGGCCCTGGCCAGAAGAGGGGTTTTTCCATGTTCAAGTCAAATAAACAGAATCTCAGAAACTTGTGTGAAAAGTTGTGTTTTCCCCTGACCTTTCCTTGGGGATTTGGTGTTCAACTGATCCTAAACTCTAAGAGGAGGTGTAAGAGAGTGAAAGACCATTCAGTATGAGGAAGGATGGGGTGTAAGGGAGTCTCAGTTCTTGTAGGTGCTCTGCTGTCTCCTGTCCTCTCACTTCTGCTCTGTCTGTGTTCCAGACTTCCTCCTCCTGACGGAAAGTCTCAGGCCAGGCATGGGACCCTTGGAAGGAGCCAACAGCACCCTCAATATGGAGAAGACAGCATTAGATGAGAAGCTGCCTCAGGGCTGGCACGCCAAGGACTTTGTCACTCCTAGCCAGGATCTCTCTGGGTCCCGCAATGTTATGATGGACAGCACCAAGATCCTGGGGGTCCAAGTTGTCCTGATTGCTGCCTACTCCCTCATCATTCTGCTGGGGTTCATTGGCAACTCCTTGGTCATCTACATCATAGTAAAGTACAAGACCATGAGGACCGTCACCAACTTCTTCATAGCTAACCTGGCCCTGGCAGATCTGATGGTGGACACGCTCTGTCTGCCTTTCACCCTAGTGTACACGCTGCTGGATGAGTGGAAGTTCGGAGCTGTTCTTTGTCATCTGGTCCCTTATGCTCAAGCTCTGAGTGTCCATGTGTCCACTCTCACCTTAACTGTTATTGCCCTGGACAGGTACCGGTGTATTGTTTTCCACTTGGACAGCAGGATTTCCAGGAGGCTCAGCTTCACCATCATAGCTGTGATGTGGCTAGCAGCAGCTGTCCTAGCAGGTCCTCTGGCCATCTTCAGAGAGTACCGGTATGAGGAAATCCCATCTATTAACCTCAAAATGGCTGTCTGCTCAGAAAAATGGCCTTCTGGAAATAACAGAGACGCCACTATCTATAGCCTGTCCATGCTCCTCCTGCAGTATGTTTTTCCTCTTGCAATTATTTGTTATGCCTATACCAGGATCTGGTTCAAGCTGAAAAACCACGTCAGTCCCACTTCTAGGAATGAAAACCAGTGCCGGAGGAGGAAGACAACCAAAATGCTAGTGATGGTAGTTGTGGTATTTGCAGTCTGTTGGCTCCCCTTCCACATATTCCAGCTTGCCATTGATCTGGATCTGGTTCTTATCTTCCACGAGTACAAACTCCTGTACACTGTCTTCCATGTCGGAGCCATGTGCTCTACATTTGTCAACCCCCTGCTCTACGGATGGATGAACAAGAACTACCGGAACGGCTTCCTTATGTTCTTCCGTTGCCAGAACAAGCCAGAAAGCATCCACACTGAAGGCTCAGTTAGAGGGAGGTCGTATATCTTCAGGGCCAACACCCTAAATGGGAGCATCAAACAGACTCCTGGCAATGGACCACTGCCCACAGAGGTTTAGGGATGGGACATCCATCTCCCGGACTGAGGCTGACTGAGCCCAGAGACATTCTTGGGTAAATGCTGTCTTTTGGTGGGACATTGTGTTGCCAAAATATTATAGCTACCGCAGCCACGTAGAAATACTCTCCTGTATCTTTCAAAACAATAAATCTGGTGTATTTCTGTCTGACCAAACAAATGAATTTTTCCTTTCCCTGCGTTCAAGTTATGCATGCAGAAGAGTGAAAAATCATACACAGAGAAGGCTTTCATTAGCCAGCAAAATACATCCTTTTTTCTATTTCCATTTGCCAAAGTGGGTTGCTCAACCTTTTACCCCCTGACATATTACACATTACAAATGCAGATGCATTATTGTGTATGCTTGTTCATCTGTACGTCTCCTACCCAAATGCCTTAATGACCCATCTTTAGCTAATGCCTCCAAGGGGAGAGAGACCTGCTGTCTCCTGCAAACATGGGCTGGTTAGTACCATCACTCTGCAGGCCTGGGAAGGGAGCAGGCTGGTGCAGGTTGAAGCTGGGCAATCCACAATCTCGTGCAAAGTGTTTGCATGAATCTGCATTTGCAGCCCATGGGATGAGCTCTCACCCTCAGAAAGCCCAGGAGGTGGCAGTGACACTATTTACCACGGTTTCCTTTCCAAGTGCCAAAGCAAGGCTTTGGGGGACACCTCACGAGCCAGGGAGCTTGTGAGCCATCCCCTGGATTTAACAAGGAGGAGAGCAGGCAAAGAAGCAGATAGGAAGGGAAACAGCTGAGACAGCTGATCAAGAGGACTGAAACTGGGGGGCTGGCAAAGGTGATTTCCTCCAAACCCTAAGATGTGGCTCCTACCATGCAATAACTTGATGGGTGTGAGCCTGACCAGAGGGGCAAAACTGCAAACACCACCATTCTCCAAGGCACTCGGAGGGTTTTAAGGCCTAATCCTTTCTGGTGTTGGAGGTAGAATGGGTCTGTACATGGGTGCTTCAGTTCAGAAGACAGATGTAACCTGCTTGCATGGTTACCACAGATGTGGTGTCCTCTGGCAGAAGAAGACATGGAGACAAAGGAAGATGTATTCTTTCAAACCACATTACATGTTCTCCTCCCTAAGGCTCTGTCAGCTGGGGAGCGTATTTTTAGCTCTGCCATCAAAGGAGGCTTGATTGCTACTGTGATCTCAGCAGCTCGTCATTGGTGGTGTCTCTAAAAGTCAGTGTTCATCAGATTGGAAAGTAACTCCCAGATGCAGGGAAGAGACTCAACAGACCTCCTCATTAAAAATAAAAAGTAAAGAAAAACTTTGATTTGTAGGTCTTCACCGGAGCAAGGACAAGAGGTAAGAGGACTTGCAGTACTGGATCAGGCTGCTGGGCTGTCACATCTGGAGTCCTCCGGAGATGAATTGTCAAAGGGCTTATTTGAAAATCCATCTCTCCTGCCTCCTACCCAGCTTGACCTGCCTCTGGCCCTTGTTCTCCAGCTCAGCTTCCGACTGCCACACCAGATTTTAATCTCTCTGTTTATTTCTTTCTCTGATGCCCTCCTTCATTTTCCTAAATGGATAGAAGAAAGTGGTCTCTGCTTCCTCCCCAAAAGACATTACTGCAGGGGTTACGGACCACACTCCACACTTGGGGGCATGGACATGCTGATGCCTAATAACCTTGCCAGCACCTGATTCTGCAGATCACAGCCTGTTTTTCTTTTCAGGGAGCTTCAGGATCTATGAAAAATCTGTCAGAAAGTCATTGATGTTCCAGTAAAAGGGTCGACTCCTTCCTGACAGTCCAAGACATGATGGGAGAACCAGGACATGATGGGAGAACAAAGACACAAGTAAATCTTCCCCATGTGAACTGCTATGGCATGATGGTGAGAGTTTGCTGTTTCATCCTCATGTAAGCAGGAGGATATTTTCCTCCACAGCACACGTAAATTCCTTCCCTACCTAATGAACTGGTCATTTCTACAATCCATCCTCCCAAGGAACTCTCCCCATGTTTCCACCAAAATCCAAGATACAAGGAAATGTTTATGTTTCAAAAGCAGTTTAAATGAGTGGAAAGAATTCAACTATTACCAATAAACACTTCAGAAAGTGATTTAACACTCAATAATATATGTCAGAGTAAAATAACACATTCAGCAATGCAAGCTTGGAAGCCAATCACGCTGCCAGCTGAGATGGATGAGGAGCTAAATTGCTCTTCTAGAGCCCTTGCCAAAGGTTTTATCCTGTGACACCACACACAGTATCTGACTGCGGAGCAAGGCAGATAATGACATTATGAATGGCTGTTTAATTTTGAGCCCAGACTTTTAAACTAAATATGGATAAATAAATAAATAGACCCCAGATCTTCACAAATGAATACTGGCAATGGCATTTATAGGCCACAGGGATTTTTATGCTGGAGCAAACTGAGAAGGAAAAACTATTTACTTGAAGTGTAACAGCAAAGTTCTGTTTGCTTTATTTAATACACACGTGGAGCTTTTCTGGTGGATTTCTGCCTGTGTGCTTGCTGCTTTTTCCTTGCTGCTGGAAAAAGTTACAACCTTCCACACCTGCTGCAAGCAGTAAAATCTGCTGTCCGTTGTGTATACATGTCCCTTTGGAAAACTATGACAACTCTATTGATGGAAAGTGGCCCTGGTGTCCACTGCCAAACAGAACAAGTGAAGGTGGAGAGCAAGGATGCAAGCTTCTTACCAAAGGTTGATTTGGGCAAATAAATAGTATGTTATAGACTACCATGACTGCACAGAAGACAGGAATTAATTTGTTTCATAAAACAGAAATCTGTTGGAGATGATGGTTCCCCAAATATTAACACTCTGCTAAAGATGGCATTATGATCAGTTCCATGGAACCAAAGACCAGAAGGATTTTAAGCTTGTGAACTATTTTAAAGCTCAAAACAGGATACGGCCCTTCTCTGTTGGGGTCAAGGGTAGATTCTCTAGCAGTTTCGGATATTCTTGGAGCCAAAGGCATCTTCCCACTGCTGGCTCCTTGCCAAAGGTGCATCAGTGAAAGCCTACCAAGCCAGGCTCCTCTCTGCAGAGCTGGCCCTGGTATTACTGACATGGGACAGAATGACTCATGACAATGGCACAACAGCTGATAGGGATAAGAGATTTCATTACAGAGACAGAAACATGTTGACAAAAATGAAAATGAACAAGTGTTTCATCAAAGCTTGTCTGGAAGACATTGTTGTTCCTGGTGACCAAGCAAATTTCCTCTAGGGTTTCTCCTGACTCTTGCTGACGTCCTTCTCAACATGCTGTTTCACTGAACTGACCTGAGGATATTTCACAGCTTTTAGGCGAGAGGTTCTGAATTCCCTGAGAAACACCATATTTCTCATGCTAGGACACTCTGGTCACATCATACAAATCTTGTATTATTAAAAGTACCACTGAACAGTTCTTAATTGCCAAGCGACCCATAGCAGATGGTTAACTTTGAACAGACACCACAGGTGGGGAAGCCTCTAACTATCCCGTGCAACCATTACTCACATGCCAGACAAATACAAGAACAGCTGAGACATGGCAACATCATCATTTAAAAACAGCAGCATCAATAACTCTTGTTCCCTATTACTCTAAGAGGTCTTAAGAGTCCCAGAGTCTCTTATCAAACTTCCAAGCTTGACAAAATACATTGAAATTTGCAGAGCAAAGGCTGGGCTTTGGACACAGGAGGCTCCCTGAGCACTTGAAATTTTACCTCTAAAGCACTTAGTTTGCTCTGAGAAATCCTTTTCCATTTGATTTTGAAAGCATATACGTCTGTAACAAGTTAATGCGCATAAAGAGAGCAAAGGTTTGGGCTTTTTACTTTTCCTTGGCTTAAGGCAACATATACAGCCAGTATTTAGATCAATGCAGGGTGAGCCAGGTCCTTCGGTCAGGCCCCTGTTAGAATCAAAGACATGACACACTCCTGCACATGCCTGTGCTTCATCCTGCTCCTCTAAAGGTCAGATCCATCCCTTCGTGGCTCTATGCCCTGCAGTAACGTGTGCCCTCTCCCGTTACCCACAGCAGCCCAAGTGAACAATGTCAAATGGCACATGTTTTATTCAATATGCTAACAAATGTATCGGCAGAAACACTGCTCTGAGCTTTTCACAGAGACTCTGTAGGGAAATACATACTAGACCAGGAGAGAAGCAGTTCCTCTAACATATGCTAATACAAGAGGGGCTGGAGAGCTATTCTGCTGAAGGAGGTCACAGACAGCTCAGCATTTCCCTTGATATCAGGTGTTAATCTTATCATTGTTACAGCTAACACGGCCCAAAACCAAATTAGCCTTTGTTTGGGCAGGAGCTGTGGACTTGGTGCTTTCTTTGGATGCCTTTGTCTTTCTGCTCTGTTTTTGTGTGATTTCACCAGGGTGTCTGAATGTGCTTGGTTTTAAATAAGGCCTCAGGATCAGCTGACCTGCTGAAAATAAGGAATTACTGCAATAATCCAGAGAAAAAGAAAGGATTCTGGGTTCATATCAGTGAGCAGAATTTGGTCCCTTGCATTTGAAAACAACTGAGCTTTGTCTTCGTTTCAGTTTTCCCTTATCTAGCTTGAGATTCTTCAAGTGCCAAAAATAATATTGCATATTACTGCCAGAACATTTATCTTCTCTTTGAGCTCATTTCAGAGAAGGGATTTGTTCAGGAGGGCCTGAGAGGGGAAGAAGGCTACATTTTTAAAGCTCTTCGTTATCTCTAGTCTCAGTGTTTTGTAAGTTAAAAGACTAATCAGAAAAAGACAAAGTCACTCACACACTCCGAGGGAGGTACCAATTTATCTTCAGACAACACAACCTCTATTTAATTTTCTATCCAGACACCCCAGCACCCTTTGCCAAAGTGTTGCATGTATATGGGTTGTGGGAGGAAAGCATTTTTCTGCTGCTAATAGCAATACCTTAGTGTCACTCATGATTTATAGCCAGCAAAGAATGCTTTTTCTGATCTGTGTTCTGCTCAGTGTAATGAGTACAGAAGGAATAGTGCGGATGCCTCATGGAGCTCACAGGAGGAGATCTTCATTAGTTCAGTCCTCTCCAGTGTGGTAGCAAAGACTGCGAACATTAGAGAAGAAACCCTTTAGTTTATAACCAGCTTATTGAAGTGCACGAGCATGGAGTTGTGACCATGTCACTCTGCTAATGTGTCACAAACCTTCAGACACTGTTTGTCCTTAGGATGTGCAGACACCTCAGCCACAAGTTGCTTCTCCTTGCTGCCGTGTGGAAGGAAGAAGGAAAACAAGTTACAGGACAAGACTTGAAGATATTCAGGAGAGGATGATAAAACTTGGAGGTTAATATGGTTCTTTATGGAACGTGGGGTAGATTGTTGGCTCTATTTGGACCAAGATGAGTTACGTCAAAAGGGGAATGAACTCTGCCTTTGTGCAGGAAGAACCATCAAAGTCGAGACAAGTAAGAAATAACAGCAAATCTGGATCCATCATGTCCACTATTCTGTCTTAGATCAAAGCAATAAAGATGCTGTTTAGTGAAATCATGCTGGCTTGGCCGCTTTAATGGTCCATTCCCCTTATGCCCCTTGCAGCATCCACAACTGTTGTATCAGAGATGTTAGAGGAGACATCCCTGTCTAGACTGTTCAGGATCCATTTCTAAATTTTTTGATTGTGATTTGGTCTAATCCCTCCCTGACTGACAATTCTGTGGGCTTCCACAGCCTCCTGCGGCAGCCAGAAGTTCACTTCGTGTGGTACTTTCTTTTATCTGTTAAAACCAATCCCCTACCAGTT
The DNA here is from genome assembly GCA_033628505.1 of Tringa tobata. NCBI lineage: Eukaryota > Metazoa > Chordata > Aves > Charadriiformes > Scolopacidae > Tringa > Tringa tobata. The sequence continues at coordinate 2,522,516 of JAHREE010000059.1, forward strand.
TCAGCAAATGCTCTCTGGTTCCAGTACTGTGGGACCTGCTGAATACCAGCTGAACCAATGCTTATCCGGTTCTTTCTTCATTTTGTAAATCTTGATGCTATCATCCTTCTCCAGCTTTTTCCCCTCCTAGCTCAAGTCACACCTCCTAAGGCAGCTTCTTCATGCCTGATCATCTTACTTGCTCTTCTGTGGACCTCCTCTAGTTCCACAAATATCACAATGAGCTGAATTTTGCCCCTAATTCCTGTGAAGGAGAGGGATCGATCAGCTTTGTTCCAACCTTACTTGAGATCAGCCATATGAGGGCTTTTATGTATGTGTGGGGAAAGGACACCTTTTCACAAAATGTCAGGCTGCCTCTCCCTGGCTGCAGCCTGTATTCTCAATGAAATCTCATTACACTGGTCACTGAGTCAGTTCAGTGAATCATGACATACATCCCCAGTTTTGTTTTTGAAGATGAGAGACACAAGGACAGTCAGATCCCTACCTCACCTTGAACTCTGTCTCCAATAGATCTATCCAGAGGCATGACTGGAGTTCAAATGATCCTGATCCCACACCAGTGTCCTAAATCACAGCTTCATCTGTCCATTCTACCAAACAGAAAAATGAGGAATTGTGCATTTCTAGGAAAAGAGTGATGAGTTTTTGTTACTTGGCAACTGTCGCTCCCACATATTTTGGTAGAATTTGAGAACATCCTGCACCTCAGAGAAATCAACCGGCTTAGGTGAGGAGGAAGAGAACTGGCAGCAGATCCCCAAAACTTTGAGCTGGAAAGATCTCTTGAGGCTCGTGGAAGCAAAAAGTGCTTTATGTCTGCATGCTCCTCAGCTTGTCTCCTCAACGTGACTGTCTGCATCAGTTTCTGGGCTCTTCATGGTGAAATAATCCGTTGTTCTGCCATTTCTGTCTCGCAGAGGCATTTCACAGCCATCTGAATGTGCTCTAATCCACCTGCCAGCTGCAATCAGCACACAGCACGGCTGCACTCCTGTCAGCCAAGATTTGAGCACCAGAGACAAAAACCTTCAAAAGAGGAATCAGCAAGAGATCTGCATGTGAAAACTGGGGAGGGGGCAGTCAAACCTGGGGGCTTGGTGAATGTATGCACAGTGATAGCAAACCCAGGCAATGAGGCCAGAGTAAAATCTGACTTGCTTTCTGCAGTGGCAGTTGACTTCAGACAGGAATTCAGACGTGATTATTAAAACAATAATTTAGGGCTTCAGTTGCTGGGAGCTAATCTCCAAGGTTGAACTCAGCAGATGGCTATGTAAGTGGACCTCAGCTAATGCATTTATGCAGTGCTTCAGCATTTTTGGTCCAGTTTTGTTACCGACAACTTTGCTACGTGAAATCCCATTTCTCTTTCCTAGGTTAGATAAAAGAATCTAGTGGTTTCAAAGCGCAGATCTCAACTCTCTGAGACAACCCTGCAGTACCCAATTAAAAAGCTAAGATAGCAAAACTAGCATGGCAAGAACTGATTGAAATTGTGTGTTGCTTCAAGGAGTGCAATAACATGAGATTGCTACGGTGGCGAAGATGTCTGCTAAAGCATAGTGTTCATTGGTTTTTGTAAGGTCTGCCTGGCACTGCAGTCCTTTGTTGTGTGAAATTCCAATTGGCTTCATGCTAAATCAGTGAGAGTTGGGTCGTTAATACCCAATAGTTTGTTTGGAATCTTGGTCTTTGTAATTATGTCATTAAAAGGACATGAGCTAATCTCACTGCAGCCCAAGCAGCTAGAACAGCCTGACAAGAACTTCTGTCTCTGAAATGCAGCTATTAAAACAATTCTCGTAGGTTTCTCAGACAGCAAAGAGGGGTATTTTAATCACGTACATACTATAATGGATTGGGAATGGATTGTGAACAGCCCCAAGGAGAAGGACTTTGGGGTGTTGGTTGATGAGAAGCTCAACATGAGCTGGCAATTTGTGTGTGCAGCCCAGAAGGCCAACCGTATCCTGGGCTGCATCAAAAGAAGAGTGGGCAGCAGGGCAAGGGAGGTGATTCTGCCCCTCTACTCTGGTCTGGTGGAGCACCTCTCTTATGAAGACAGGCTGATAGAGTTGGGGTTGTTCAGCCTGCAGAAGAGAAGACTCTGGGGCGACCTTATAGCCCCTTCCAGTTATCTAAAGTATCTACAAGAAAGATGGAGAGGGACTTTTTACAAGAACATGTAGCGGTAGGATGAGAGGTAATGGCTTCAAACTGGAAGAGGGGAGATTTACATTACATATTAGGAAGAAATTTTTCACTCTGAGGGTGGTGAGACACTGGCCCAGTTTGCCCAGAGAAGTTGTGGATGCCCCATTCCTGGAGGGGTTCAAGGCCAGGCTGGATGGGTCTTTAAGCAACCTGGTCTGGTGGGAGGTGTCCCTGCCTGTGGCAGGGGATTGGAACTCGATGGATCTTTAAGGTCCCTTCCAACCCAAACCATTCTGTGATTCTATGATTCTATAAGAATAGTATAAGAAAAGATCATAGGAAATAAAAGGAAGGGAGTTGGAACGCCTTTGGCTAAACCATTTCTGATGGAAGGGTGTCTCACTTCTTCCAAGGCTTTGTGATGGAGATTTCATGCACTCCCTGCACAGTCTATTCTAAGCCCTTCCTAATGTCTAGCCAATAAATCTCCTGTACTGCAATCTGTTACTTCTTGTCTCCTGGCAGACAGAGATAATAGTTTATTACCTTCTATACCACACCTTTACATATTTAAAGGGTATTATCATGCATCTCTTCCACCTCCTCCAGACTGCACAAAGCAATTTTTTTTCTGTCCTTCCTCACAGGGCTCATTTGCTGTACCTCTGTTTCTTCTTGCTGCTGTCCTTTGGACTTTCTGTGTTCCACAGCCAGTAGTTTTGCAGGTGAACAAAAGGACTAAGGGAGGTAAAAAGGTTCTGCAGAAATGTTAGGTTCTCTGAGCAATCACTCTGTCTACTGGAATGCATAATTGGGAACTGCTCTATTCCAAACACAGTGACTGCCTCTACACTATGGCAGGAGACCGGGGTCTTTGTTTCGCTGTCAGCAGAGCTATTTCCATGTTCTGACTCATCAACGGCTGTTTCTACACAGTTAAAGCAGCAGCACTGTGCAGCATTATTCAAGCCCTCACAGGTGAAAACAAGTGTGAGGCAAAAGTTTCCCTGCAAGTTGCATCAGTTTTGGGGAGTTTTGGACCTTGTGGGTACTGGCTCTTGTGTGCAGCTCTGGGTATGTCCATAGTGTGAGCAGACGTTGCCCTGTTCTCTAGGACATGGGGACACAAGTGGTAGGAGGCCACACTCATCATGTCCAAACTTGCCTTTCCCAAGGAACCTTGTGCAGCTTTCTGCACTGCCCATCCCTGCTGTGAGCGCAGCTGTCATGTCCTCACCCCCTTTCATTTACAAAATGGCTCAGAGAACCTTCCGGCTGTGGCTGGACCCCCAATCTTGTCTCCAGTGGCACTGGTGGAAGAGGCTGCAGTTCCCAGCTCCACAGAGGTGTCTGAGCAAACAGCTCTGCCAGTGGACCAGCAGCATAAGGCCAGTTCTGACTTCTCACTGTCCCTGCTATGCCCTGGTCAGGGGACCTTTAATTGCTGCTATTTCCACTTTGCCCTGAAGAACAGCAATTTTATTGTACTTCCTTGTATGGTAGATAGAACGTAAAATCCCTTTCAGCTAATTCTTTCTTCCAGCTTTGTCAAATCCTAGATAAGCTGATCTTAAACTGCTGAGCCTTGCTTTCCTCTTCTGTGAAACAGGACAAGTGCAGCACCCAGAGGCTTGTAAAACATGTCGTATTTGCCAGCTGAATAGTGCAACTGCAGTAAAAAGCATTATAATTGTGCTCATCTTACAATAATTATGTTTCCATTGGTTGTGTATTAAGGAAGCAGACCTTACTTGGAAAGTGCTGTTAAATACTCAGAGAAAAACAAATTTTGAATTCTCAGGGGTAAATATTTATTCCAGACTCTCAAAGAAGTAATCACTTCTGAATCCAGGTGTGGGAGGGTTTTTAATGGTGACAGTGCCTGGATTTTTTCAGCAGCATCTACTGCTTTCAATGCAGAATATGAGTATTGACTGAAGGATGACCGCAAGCTTTGCTCCACTGGTCATAAGCATTTCTGAATTGTTTGGACAAGAATGATTCTAAAGAAATACCGACACAGATGTTTTCTGTTCCAAGGAAGTTAATTTAAAAAAAGCAATTTTGAGCCAATTCTTACTGTTGTCTTGTGCTGTCTTGTGCTTCCTTCCCTGATGATTGCTCAGATGTGCAACTGGAAGAAGGATCTTCCCCTGCTGAAACTAGTTTGGAAGATGACAAGCTCTGGGCTGCAGCATCAGTAAACAGCCTGAAGAGATGGAAGGGGCTACAAAACAAATGTACAATGTTGTATGCATACCCCAGGAATCAGCAAGACAAAAAATTAAATTTAGGAACAGCGTGGGGTGACCTCATGAGGCAGAACATCTATCACAGCTAGATTGGGATGCCAGAAAGCAACCTGCTGTCATGGCTTTTATGGTCAGGTCATGTCTTCACTAATCTGTGGTCTGCGTTGCATCAATTATTATTAGAGATATTTATTGATTTATTTTTTTTAAACAAAATACTTTTTGTACACACACATACACTTGCGACCCTTTTATTCAAGAGTCTTGAAGTGGCTCACATTCCCCAGAGCTTGGAGTCTACCCTGAGAAGTGTTTGAGCTGCTCCTTGTGTTCTTGCACAAAATTTTTCAGGTACAACATCATGGAGACTTTGACCCTTCTGTCAATTTTTGTTGAAATTCATCAAATGGTTTAAAAGTTCAATGGGGCTTTCTACCCCACGGGCACTTCATGAATTTTGGAACCACGGGGCATGAGGGTAATTGGCTTTCTAGGAAAATGCATCTTAAAGTTAGCCTTCACCACAGGACACCCCAAAAGACATCAGCTGTTATGTGCATGCTAGCAGCCCCTTCTTCTCTTTTTCCTTAGAGGCTCTAGTGTGTCCCCCCTGGAATTTTTAACCTACTTCTTCACTATTAAAGACAAATCACAAGTCTGAGCTCTGGCTGAGACTTCTCATTAACAAGAATAATGGGCATGGCACCAGCCACACAAGAGTCTTGTAAAACAGAAGAGCCGGGGCAGAATCTCCCTTGTTCCCTCCAGTGCACTCGTTACTGTTTTGTCTCTTCAAGTTCTGTTTCAAGTCATGAGTTCCCCTGGATTCCTTACAGGGCCATTCCACAGATGAATGGATCCTCCTCTGAGAAGCTGCTTTCTGTTTCTCAGCACATATTTCCTCTTTGTTACAGCCTCCTCAGCAGGTCTGGTCGTGCCCCCATGTATTTTGGTATTTCTGATACCCTGCATCGTCTTAGGAGAAAGAAACGAATAATCTCCTTCCTGACATGCACACCTTTCACTGTGCCCACTCAAAAACTGGAATGCCAGTACTGTGGCGAAAAAATCTTCAGTTCTGCATTCAGATGACTGGTGAATTATATAAGCAAGTTAAAAATGAGGTTCCTAAACAGAATTTAATATATCCTTGTTGTTGCAGTGGTCTTAACTCAGTGCAGATTTGATGATTTCAATCCAGAGTTGCAAGGATATGCGCTCTTCTATCAGTCTATCTTGGTTTTAAAATTCTTATCTGTATTGTACTGTAGGCATTAGATTAGCTCAACCTGCTGTATTAATAAACTGTCTCTTGGATGTTTGTAGCCCTTTTATAATAGCCAGGACTTCTAAAGTTTCATGGTTAGTGCAATGCCATAACGAGCTTGTTCCTTCTATTCCTGTTGCGCTGATAAATATGAGATAGACGTATTTTGGCATTAACAAACAGGTGCAGCCCCTACAGTGCAACACAGAAATTATTTTGGCTGGGATTTTCCAGCGGTATATTATCAGAGGGGATCGTATAAACAAGCCAGTGCTTGTTAGAAGGAAGCATGGGGATATGACTTCATTCCCAGATATCATCCTACTTTATACTCCACAAAACCTTTATAAAATGCTGGAGCAGCTCAACTGTGAACTTTCCTGCGAAGGGTCTGCTCAGGCACCCTCCACAGTGACAAAAATGCAAGCCAAGCCTCAGTCCTAAGCTATTTTAATTCTTGTAATCAACAGACAACTGCTGAATGTGATTAGGCAAGGGTTTCAGCTCAAAATGGACTAGGGAACAGGAAGGGGAGAGGAGAGCAACAGTAGACAGATACCAGGTAGGAGGTACAGATGTTAAAGCTTTGATATTCTTCCCTTCAGTGGAAAGAGACAAGATTAACAGTATTGCACTCAGTAACGGTATTATCCTGTTCAAAACACCAGGAGATGCAGTTGTTCTGAATGTCACTGTAAAAACATGTCAGGGTACTTGCTTCTCCACTCAGTTGCTCTGTTTGAAACCAGATTAACATCCCAGTGACCAGGATTGCACCTTTTGTATTTTACAGTTGGAGCTGCTTTTCGTATTCAAGAAAAGTGCTTCCTTGCTGGGCACTTCAGCACTTGTCACAGAACACCCGTGTGGTGTAAGCCACCAGCTACCACTGAGGGGGAAGCTGGAGGATTTCTTTCCTGGCCATGCTACTGAAGGTCCCGCAGTGGTACACACTGTCAGCATCTCAGATGTACCTCGAACGTGACATCAGAGAGATCAAACCAGAGCCTTGTTGTTTTCATACACACTGCAGGGCAGGAGAATGAGCAAGACTCTGGAGGGATTCATATGGACTCAATATATCCCAGAGGAGCTGTACCAGTATCTGAACTTTTTCCAGTATAGCACTACATGATTCGTACCTCTCCTGTGGTTCATTCTCCCATTGTATCTCCAGGGGAAGATGTAAATGCAAGGAGTGGCTTGTTCTGGTGGCTATCTTTTAAAAAAAATATGTATTTAATTATCTTTCAGGAGGGAAGATTAAAAAAGCAGAGCCTCACTGCTTTGGGACCAGAAATTAGTGGAGTTTATTCCTAAGGGAGCTCATTTTCCAGTCCCAGCTCAGCTCCGAGAAGGCTCTGCTGTCTCCCACCCAGTCAAGCTTTACCCTTTCTTGCAGGCAGCCAGCTGTGCTGTGCCAAGAGAGAAGCTGTTGGTTCTTGCTTTCACTCCTGGCACTGGGCTGCCTTTTACTCTACATCCACGCTGCAGTGAAAAGCATGGCTATGGCTTCTGTCTACCCTTCTGAGTCAGCTTTAACCTAGCAGGGAGGAGGACCAGCTCTGCTGTGACACAGAGAGGCTCAGTCTTCCTGAGGAACCTTCCGAGCTCCTTCAGAGGAACTTGCTGTTGCAGCCACACAGCTATCAAATCTGTACCCGTGATGGCTAATTTATAGCCATGAGGGCTCTAAATGCGGGTCTTTAGTCTGCATTGTAGACAAAGCCTTTAGATAGTCTTGGCCAGAAAGCAGAGGCCAAGACCTTGACTTGAAGATTCTCTTTCCGCACTGGCTGTGCATTTCTGAGAAAGAATTACATTAACCGTACAGGGCCACCCTGGAGTCCTGCTGTTTTGGTGACAGTTGTGGCTGGGGGCAGCCATGCTGAAAGGTGCTGTTTCATGGGGATGTGAATAGATGTTTATTTGGATCCAGTTCAGCAGTCTTGGGTTGAGAATATTTCAGGGCATCCCAAAAGTCATGCATCACTGTTCTGAATCTCTCAGGGATGCAGGTTTACAGAAAGCTGTAGGATATGGCTGGAGAAAGCCTTTACAAATTTCATCACTGTATGGTCACTCCCCGTTTGTTGACCTGGCACTGCTTTATTATTATTTTTTTTCCCAAAACTGACTAAGGTGAGGTTAGAATCAACAACCTGTGTCAAACAGTGACTTCACTGGGTCTGTGAGATACCAATCTTCAGGTATTCTGAAGTTTTTTTTTTATTCCCTTCATTTTTTTCATCATTAAAATCGAGGGCGAGAAGCAGTGTTTACCCGCCTCACATCACATACCTAATTACTGCTGCTGAGTAGGCTTCACTACTGCTGCTGGTAAAGTGTTATATTTGAGCTGCAACCCCAAATTGCAAGGCTTTGAGTAGCTTTTCCTTCACGAACTGCATAGACCAAGTCAAGCTTGTCATATTTAACAGGCTCGGCACAAAAGACACCCTAAGTTCATAAGGTGATGGCTTCATAAGGGGCAGCTCCTTACTAATGAATGTATTTACCATTCAGTGACACACATTTCTGTACTTCACAAGCTGTGAAAGGATCTGAGCAAACGCACTGCTTTGGGAACAACAGAAAAGAACCCAATACGGATCAAAATCATTAACGTGTTCATTAAAGAAATGAGGCAGTTATCGTGATTGATTTCAGGAAAATGTTACATGATACTTAACAAAACTGTAATGAAATAAAGCAATACGTCCTGTCAGAGAGAGCAGCACAGCACGAGCACTGCAAAATAATAACACTTCTGCAGCTGCGATCGGCAGGATCGGCAGGCGCTGGCTCCGGCTCATACTCTCATTTACCACCCCAAAGATAATGATTCCCTCCTCGCACGCAGGCGCTGCTCTTGTCAGAGCTCAGAGCTCGGGTACCAGCATGGCCTGTCCCTGTGCTGGCTGGCAGAGAACGCTCTGGAAGGGACTGTGGAGCTGCTGCACTGGCAGGTATGCCTGATTTCTGCTGTCTGCTTTCTGCAGGACTGATCCCTCTGCAGCTGCCTCAGGGCCTGGGCGCTCTCACGAGTGTGACACAGAAAGAGCAGGCAGCAGCACCTCAGGGCTCCCAAACTTAGAGATAGCAGGAGAAAACACAACTTACAGATACTGGGAGAAAACTCTGTTTCTTGAGGCTCTCTGGGGAGAACTCCAGCTAAAACAGGGACGACGATGCACTATTCCTGATGTTCCTGGGGAAAGAAAAATGTTTATTTAAAGAAAAATGTTTATTTAATGAAAATATATTCAGAACTCTAGTCAAGACTCTGCCTTTAATAGCTACCAGCACTGTATTCAACCCTCTCTAATAGACTATAAAGTTCCTCAGGGAACTTTTCCTAGTCCTTTAGCTGGTGATGAGTTTGTTCTTTAAACAGGAAGTCATTTAGCTCCTATTTCTTTATCCTGATGCATTTTCTATCCGGGTGCATTACCCATGGGAAGTCTTAGTGGGTTTTGGACACTGGCTGATAGACTGGGCTGCTCTGTGATCAACTGGCAGCAAAGCTGGAGGTATTCCTTCCCATGAGCGTTGAATGGTTATGCTGCAATTTCACTTTCCAAACCTGAAGGAAATTAGAATTTTCAATTTCAAAAGCTATTCCCTTTCCTTTATTGGCAATAAAGAAGGAATGGGAACGCTTGCCTAGCCTGTTCTGCACTGTTCATTATTTTACATAAATGTATCACTAGGTATCTCTTATCCTTCATAAACTCTCTACAGACGGTCTTTTTAACTGTGCCTCTTCTCATAGCTTTCATTATTTTCATCACCTAATATATAATACTTTTATACCTCACTTAGTTGAAAGCCGTGTAGAGATTAAATTTAGTTTAAAGTATGGTCACCTCTAAGCCTTGCTAACAATTCTATTGAAATAACTAGAACAGAGAAGAAATATGAATCATTCCTCCTATTTTATTGTTTAGGAAAAATTGAAAAAATATCTTGAAAATGTTTTATGTAGCCTTTTTGAAAGGAACTTATTTCACGTACTGTAAAATACATGCTAGTTTGACTGCTGTGGAATAGATTTGGTTAGATGGCGAGTCAGAAACCAAAGCGATTTCAAAGAAGAGAGGCGGGTTCTGTTTTATAAACACAGAAACCCCAAGTACTACATGTGGGTAGAGCAGCCTCACGTAGAAACTGAAATTTTTATGATCCTGGAAGATTAAACGAGAGGTTGGTACAATAACTCTCTCAGATTAATGTCTGCTTTGGTTTGGATAAAACAAGAAGACGCCTTTTGGTACCTAAGTCAAATATATCACTTTTGGTCCCTTTTCTTTGTTCGATAATCGTGTGCTGCGAGTTTCCTGGGCAATAAAAACAGTCACATTTAAGAGCCAAAGTTTTGTTGTTTTGTAACCCCCACCACTCCCCAAACCTGTGCATATAATTAGAAACATTGAAAATGTTAACATTTCTGAGATCCCTGATGTTTGTTCTTGCAAACAGCTCCCAAACATACCAGAATTCATCAGAAATATAACAAATCCCGTTTTTTCTTTTCCGCTGGTGCCATTTTAAAAATAGTAACATCTTTATTGCAACATTTCTGACAGAAAAGGGGCTCCTTTACCCTTCTACAGACAGACGGATGCTGCTTCTTTGTCTCCAGTCCTCCGACGGCTGCTCTATCATGCTGCTGCGGTTATTATCAGCAGAAAGACCACGGGCGGTGGGGGTGAAATGGGAGCTGTAGCAGATGCCTGCTGAGCCACAGAGGAACAACTTGTCTGCTTTTTACTCTCAAAGGAAGGCATGACCCCACGGTCACCAGTGTAGCGTCCTAGAGAATCTCAGGGAGGTTTAAAATGACATAGGAGGACAAATGAAAACTATTCCTGGTGACTAGAGGTGACAACAGGTCCACCTGACCGCTCCTAAATCCCCTGCACATCTCCTTCACCATCGACAAGGCTCGGAGTAGGTCCCATTGAGGTTTTAAGCCCTCCACCTCCACCGTGGAGATGACCCTCCCAAGTTCTTGGCAGTGTCCTCCTCCTCGCTGCCGCGCTGTCTCAGTCTCACGCAGCTTTTGTTTCAGGGGCTGGTGCCATCAAAGCCTCTTGGAAGCTGGTGCTGTTGGAAGGCTGACACAGGGATGATGTCAAATCACACTGGGAAAAGACGCCGCAGCCCCACATCACTCGCGTGACAATGTTATGTTGAGCCCTGGAAGGCTTTGCAGATGAGGGAGCTGGAGATGGATGAAACCAATAACAATCTGCTATGATTTCTCATTTATTTAAGCAGACTTTGAAGTCAGCTCTACAAAACCAAACGCTGCTACCTGCGGTAGTTCAAGTGCGCCTGGCTGCCTTTTGAACTCCTTCAAAGGGGCCCCTGTACCTTATCAGGGAAATGAAGAGGGAGATCCTTGTGTCATTTCCATCTTTTCCTTTCATTTCCTGAGGTAATGATGCATAAAGTGTTCTGGGGAAGAGTGCCTTTCCCCTCCTGACACAGCAGGTACTCCTTTGTAAGGACAGATACTGCTACAGAGCAGCTTCCCCTCTTCCCCAGATTACTGTTACAGCATAGTTAAAATAATCTACATGCTGTGAATAATCATTTTTCCGAGATAAAGCCGTATGTCCATGAAAGAGTCAAAATGTCCAGTGGAGGATTGGGTGTGAGTTTCTAACACCATCGACAGCGTGAACACTGGGAGAAACTCCTCCATGAACGACAAGGGAAACGGCTGCTTTTCTTCCTGGTTTTTTTCTCTAAATTTTTTTTTTGTTCAGTTGTTCATTAGTCCTCTAAAGCAAATCAGTCTTCCCCCCCCCGCCCCCAAATATTTGGCTAGGCAATAATCCCAACAAAATTCTAGCAGTTGTATATTAACCTGGATAAAAGCAAGAAGCTTCGGAAAAGTACATGGGTTTGATGAAGCCGTGCAGTGCTTGATGCAGAACAGACACTTTGCCACCAATTATTGCACATAAACTCTAGCCGAGCACATAAACGGCTTCAGGAGAATAACTAACTGGTTACAGCTTTAATACTGGCTGCCATATCGCTGCTTGATGGCTTTTATTAATGACTTACGAGGAAAGAGGAGCCCTTATTCTGCTCCTTCGAGATCCGAAAAGACACGAGATGGATGTGGTTTACATTTCTCTAAAGTTAGAAGTCATGATGTCAAACACAGAAATAGACATGGATAGAAAAAAAAAAAAAAAAGCCAAAATGTATAATTTGAAAAACGTGTTAGCGATAGCTGCACAATATCCCACTTTCCAAAAGGTTCAAAGGAAGAGGGTTATGGGTAGAGCCCTATAAGGCGAGAAAACGATTACATTGTCATGTATGGAAACTCTCCTTCTTCAAAGCTGAGTGAGAAATGTGGGTAAACAAAACCCAGGACCCAAAGATCCCATGAGTATTTGGAGGGGCTATGACAGCCGGGTCAATACGCTGTTGCCTGACAGGGGGATCTCTGGTGGCTCTCATGCCGAGGCGGTGTCATGGTGCTGGCCTTGTAACCAGCTGGAACAACCACCACCTTAGTCCAGTGGCACCCTGATTTCTTGGATTTTCAGCTGGCTCTGAACTTCAGGTTGCCACTTCATCTGCCTCATCACTGGGACTGGCAGTATCAGTGGGCTGGTGTTACTGGAGCCAAGGGGCAGAGCTTTGCCCGCCTCATGAGGAGAATCATAGAATCATAGAATGGTTGGAGTTGGAAGGGACTTTCAAGATCACCGAATTCCAACCCCCCTGCCATGGGCAGGGACACTTCCACTAGGGCAGGTTGATCAAAGCCCCATCCAGCCTGGTCTTGAACCCCTCCAGGAATGGGGCATCAACAGCTTCTCTGGGCAACCTGTTCCAGTGCTTCACCACCCTCACAGGAAAGAATTTCTTCCTAATATCTCATCTAAATCTCCCCTCTTCCCATTTAAAACCACTACCCTTTGTCCTGTCACTACACTTCCTGACAAAGAGTCCCTCTCCGGCTCTCCTGTAGCTCCCTTCAGATATTGGAAAGCTGCTATGAGGTCTCCCTGGAGCCTTCTCTTCTCCAGGCTTAACAATCCCAACTCTCTCAGTCTGTCTTCATAGGGGAGGTTCTCCAGCCCTCTGATCAATTTCGTGGCCCTCCGCTAGACCCATTCCAACAGGTCCATGTCCTTCCTGTGTTGAGGACTCCAGAGCTGGTCACAGTACTCTTGGTGGGGTCTCATGGGCACAGAGTAGAGGGGTAGAATCACCTCCTGTGACCAGCTGGCCACGCTTCTCTTGATGCAGAGAAGGGGCCAGGACTGTACTTGCTGCTCCGAGGAAGGAGGAAAAGTGGAAAAAAACTGGGAAAACAGTGGGAAGCCGTGCCAAAAGCCTGCCCAGCAGCAGGAGGTGAAGGAGGTGAAGAACGCAGTGCTACTCCAGCAGGGAGCATTCCCCACTTTCAACGGCCTGACGCTCCTGCTAATTGCGCTGTAATTGCGCTCCTGCCCGCTCCGCTCCCTGAGGTGAATGGGCGGGAAGAGGGTTCCGCGCGCACCGCGTCTCCCCACTGCCCGTCTCCCCGCCGCGAGGGGCCGCCGCGCGCAGGCAGGAAGACTGACCCCTCCCGGCCACCGTCCCTCCTCCCGGCGTGGCCCCGCCCCCTTCCCGCCCTCACGCCGCGACCCGGATGCTGTTGCCGCCGGTGCTTCCGGTGGCGGCGGGCGGCCGGTGAGGCGCGGGGTCCGGCGTTCTCTCCCGCCTTGCCTCCACCCGCGGCCCGGGCCCGGCTCTGCCAGCCGGCCCAGCATGCCGGGGCGGCCCGCCCCGCCTAGCCCTTCCGTCCGCTCCGCTCTATGCGGCTGGCCCGTCGCTCCCCCGCTGCCTCCTCCTCGTCGCTGCGCCCCGGCTGGGACGTGACCGCAGTTCGCTTCGCCTTCTCCGAGCGCTCTCCTCCCCGCCGCCCCCCGGTGAGTGGCCGAGGCACCGGGGCCTTTCATCGGGGAGGAGGGGGGACACCTGGGAGGGTTCAGCGGGGCCGAAGGGGACCCCGCCGCTCCGCTTGGCCTCGGGCGCTGCGGAGGAGACGGGGCCGCGGTTTAACGGACTTTGGCTCGCCCCGGTTTTGCTGCATCTGGTGGGAGTTGGCCCTTGTCATAGAATCATAGGGTGGTCTGGGCCGGAAGGTACCTCCAAAGGTCATCTCTCCCCGCAGCCAGCAGGGACACCCCCAACTAGACCAGGTTGCCCAGGGCCTCGTGGAGCCTCACCTTGAATATCTCCAGGGAAGGGGCCTCAACCACCTCCCTGGGCAACCCGTTCCAGTGTTCCACCACCCTCACAGTAAAGAACTTTTTCCTAATATCCGATCTAAATCTGCTCTTCAGCTTAAAGCCATTGCCCCTCGTCCTGTCACTGCAGGCCTTTGTAAACAGACTCTCCCCAGCCTTCCTGTAGGCCCCCTTGAGGTACTGGGAGGCTGCTATTAGGTCTCCCCGGAGCCTCCTCTTCTCCAGGCTGAACAACTCCAGCTCCCTCAGCCTGTCCTTATAGCAGAGGTGCTCCAACCCCCTGATCGTTTTCGTGGCCTCCTCTGGATCCACTCCATCAGGTCCCTGTCCTTCCTATATTGAGGGCTCCAGACCTGCACACAGTACTCCAGGTGAGGTCTCACCAGAGCAGAGTAAAGTGGCAGAATCACCTCTCTGGATCTGCTGGCAACACTTCTTTTGATGCAGCCCAGGATGCGATTGGCCTTCTGGGCTGGAAGTGCACACTGCCTTCTCATGTCCAGCTTCTCATTCATCAGCACCCCCAAGTCCCTTTCCTCGGGGCTGCTTTCTAATACCTCATCCCCTAGTCTGTATTGATACCGAGGATTGTTCCGGCCCAGGTGCAGAACCCTGCACTTGCTCTTGTTGAACCTCATGAGGTTCACCAGGCCTTATCTCCTGAGGCTTCTCCCGCCCTCTCTGCCTCCCAGCGCCAAGGAGGCTGGAGCTGTCATCGGTGTTAAACGAGGAGCCCCAGAGATCTTCTGGTGGGTAAGAGGATTATGAGGCTTCCCTGCTTATTCAGCCTGTGCCCTTGCTTTTCTGGCTGTGATGTCTTGTGTCCGGACACCCGCTTGCTGGGCGTGAGGCTCGTTCTAGACTACCAAATTTACCCGAGAGGTTCCTGGGGAAATGCAGCTTTTAAGTGCAGATGCAGTGTGTCTGCCTTGAACTGATGGTATTGAGGTCATAGTAATAAAGGGCGTTTTCTTCTAAAAATAGATAAATAGCTAACACCTAGTTATCTTGGTTAATTAAAGTCAGTCTTACGCGCCAGTGATGCTGTCAGTTTACAAAGGTGATTAAGAACAGCCTTTGTTGGGAGAAATGTTGCATAACTTGGCGGGTGTGTAACATGAAACGTGTTTTTTTAGCGATGGAGGCTCCATATGACGGCACTGAAGTGACTGTGGTAATGGAGGAAATAGAGGGCACTTACACTTACGCATCACCGGTGCCCTCTAAGAAGAAAAAGAAATATAAAAGTACTGGTGATCATGGAGAAAAAGCCAAAAAGCCTAGGTAAGTTCTTTCTGTCTTCATTTAACGCCTGGGTAGGATATGGCAGGAGTTTTCATTGTTTCTGATAAGAGTGAACTTTACAGTGTGCTTGGAACACTTCATAGTGTAAAACTTCATGTATAAAAAAATTAGCTTGACCTTTGGGCCTGCCCTGACATCCTTGCCTTTATATGTGCTATCATTGCTCCATCTAAAGCTTGTATACCCCAGAATAATTTGCCTTAGGCTCTTTCTCCTTACTTCAGAGCTTCTCTCAGAATCGTACTTTTCATTTGATTAACAAATACATTTAGAAGAAGAATTGAATATAATGTGCTTGTCACTTGACCTTGAGACAATCATAAACCTTGTGGATTTCTTTTTGCAAAGGAATTTATGTGGAATGGTGTTAATGTTTCAGTCTCTGGTCTTGTTTCAGATCTGCTTACCTCCTCTACTATTATGACATTTACCTGAAAGTACAGCAAGAGCTCCCCCACCTCCCTCAATCTGAAATCAACAAAAAAATCAGCGAGAGCTGGAGGTTGCTCAGTGTGGCTGAAAAAAGCTATTACTTGGAGAAAGCCAAGCTAGAGAAAGAGGGATTGGACCCGGTAAGTCGTCTTTGTGGCAGTTCTTTGCCACATGAAGAGAGATGTGCTTAGCTCTTTTGTGGGGGGATTTAACTGTAGATTCCAGTCGTATTTCTGCTTAGGACAGAAGAAGCAACGCGTGAGGCCACTGCCTCTTAATTTTGCCTTCTGTTTGCTCAAGAGATGATGTTTAGAAATTCAAGAAGGATATGTCTCGTACCCGCCGATGGGGATGGTAGTTATTTTTGTGTTGTGTCATCAAGGTGATTGATGGTAAAGTGGATGATAAAGCCAGGGCTGGCTGAGAGGGATTCTGCAGGCTCTGTCACAGGGAGAAATTCCCAGCAGACTACTTCAGAAAACCAGTTGAGCTTTGGGTACTAAAATAGCAGGATTGAGAACTGAATTTCTTCCTTTTCTCATATTCATTTATTCCTCACTCTGTTTTTGCCAACAGAACTCCAAGGTGTCCGCTCGAACTGCAGTAGTTCCAGACATTCCAGGATTCCGTAAGATTCTTCCTCGCTCAGATTATATAATTATCCCCAAAACCACTCTTCAGGAGGACAGGGGCAGGCAGTCACTGGAACTGTGTGTGACACAAGGTCAGGCAGCGTCGGAAGGGTTAGCAGCTTCCACCAATGTCACGAATGTCTCCCGTGATGCTGTGCAAAACATCCTTTCTGTGGACTCGAGCCACGTTGGCATTTCTGAGCAGTGCATTGCCATCGAAGGACTCGCAGAAGAGGCTGCCTCCTTTGGTCAGCCAGATGCTGTGGAGGAAGTGGTTGCGTCAGAGGTTCTCTCACACTATGTTGGGCCCGTGACAGACAAAGTGGCTGGAGATATCCTCTTGGATGAGGCTTCCTTGGAAATAGAAGGGCAACCGTATCAAACAGCCCGGGTAGTTATTGAAGAGACTCTTGTCAGCAGCTCCACGGACATCTCCAATGGGAGCATTGCCGTGGGCCGTCCTCAGGTTTCAGATGGTGTGTCTGTGGTGACCGTGGTGACGGGGAGGGTAAGTTATTCTTGTGACAGCCTCCTGTCAGCATCTCGCCTGAAGTGTCCAAGTGCTGTTTAGCACATTTTCCATGAGATCTTTGGTGGCTGCAGGAGATCGGTGTTGCTCAGCGTGCTTGGGCTCAGGGGTGAGGGAAAAGGCAACTTCTGTAACTCAGTGATTGCAGCATCTCTGCTGCAGATTGGTTCTGCCAAATGCTGATATCACTTGTGTTTTAAGTGTCTTAAGGAGTTTTTTAAAATTATTTCTCATAACAGTACTTAGGGTGGGTTCCACAGTTGGACTACAAGATTTTGGGGAGAAAAAATGTTATCTCTGTGCTCCTGATAGTTGCTTTCTTGGTTGCAGAGAGGTAGAAGGGAATCCTTTTAAGTTGAGGTGTTAGGTTATAGAAAAACCTATTCTGTGAAGAATTTGATCTGCTATTTTCAATTTCAAGTTGTAGAGAGTTTGGTGATTTCTAGAGTAGACCTGGTAAGGCTGTTGCTTTTGAAATGATCGCTCTTCTTTCCTGTTTTCTGGTCTCATTAGTCCTTAAGACATCTGTTCGATGTTAATGTTCATGAGAGGGTGGGATGCAGGTCACCAGGTCTCTTACTTTCTGCATGTATTTTCCCTTTGGCTTCATTTTAGGATACTGAAGAGAGTAGCTCCTCCACACCCGCTACACAGTTTATTATGTTACCTTTGCCAGCTCATTCCGTTGTGGAGAACCCAGCATCGATCAAATTGGTAAGAAATTTAGAGTCTTGAGTGATCTTTTAAGGTATTGGATGTATTACCACAGGTTTGTCTTAAAGATGTTAGCGTAGGGAGGGTTTGACCATGGTCTGGTTCTTAATCCAGTTTGGAGTCATCATGTCAGTTGCTATATTTCTTGTCCCTGGTTTTATGCCTTGTGTGTGCTGATAGGGGTCTGTGACTTTTTCTAGAGTGTCTTAAACGGGCCTGTTCCTGCTGCCTGCATCCTCAAGGAGTTCTTGGAAACTGACGAAGTAGATAGTGCTATCACAACACATCTGGCCAACAGCAGTTTCTGTGTTGCCCTTTTCAGGATCTGTGTAGCCATCTACATTCTCTACTTGGATGCATATTTATCTTCATAAAATGCCAGTGTCCATTCCTTTAAGGGCAAGAATCTGCTCTTGTGAGAGGAACACGTGAGCTCCCCAGCCTCGTGGATGGCTGTTGCTTTGGCCACGTGGCAGGAGAAGAGCAGTGACCTGATGTTTTGTGAACCCACAAAAGGGTTGTGTGGCCTGTTGCATGAGGAACAATAGTATTGTTTCTCTAATCTAACCACTCCAGCCACCTGTATTTCTGCAGCCATTGTAGGACTTCATTGTGCAGTCAGCCCTGCAGCTCCCAGTGTTGTATAAGCTGGCATCAAATCCTGTTTTCCATGTCCTCTATGCTTCCAGCTGGTGGGACACTGCAGATATTTATAGTGGCGCATAGCGTGATATTCTTCCAGGTGTCTTAGGGAGAATGGAATTACCTCAGGTTTGTGTTCCTGAGAAGTGCCTAGCTTAAATTGTCCCATTTTTGTGACAGCAGCACTTGCATTTCTAGAAAAAAACGTATCTAGTTAGAGACTTATGGCACAACAGCTCCCTCAGGAGTGTCGAGTACAGAATATCGAGAAGTGCTGCACTGACAAAAACTCAATGTGTTGATGCAGTTGCCCTGGCAGAGATGATGGGTTCTGCTTTAGTTGTCTTTATAAATAGCACCTGATGGTGTTGGCTGCAGTAGTTTATAGCAAGTTACACTAAAGCACCAGGGAGTATTTGACCATTGCATGCAACGACAAATTACTGATGAAAACTGCCTCTGTGTCATGAGAGCTTGTCTTCAAGTCTTGTCGCCCCGTTGACATGAATGTTCATCACATCTTGCCTCACTGTGGACTGTTGTTTGAATAATTTTTATACTATCTTAGCGTATTCATAGCCATATTCATATTTATAATCACATTCATATTCAGAATCGAACTGTTACATTACTGTAAATGCAAGGTTAGCTTCTCCAGTAGGTTATATGCATTGTTCATCTCTGCTTTGTAATTTGAGCTAAATTCTGGTAATACTGAAGCCTCTTGTATGGACTGAACATTTAGACTCAGAGTAGTTACGGTGCTGACTCACACTGATCCAACTCTGCGGTGGCTGGTCAGTAAAAGCAATAATAGTGGAGGGCTGGTGGCTCCCTGAATAACGTTTGTGAAGTGCTTGTGAGGAAAAAGGGACTGATGAGAACAGCTTTGTTTTTTTCAGCTCTGTAGAGAAATTCTTGACAACTCTCGTTTCAGACAACCACCTATACTCGCAGGGGACATGGAAATTGCACCAATCCTGGCTGTTCCTTCACTTACGTCACCAGGCATAAGCCACCAAAATGCCCGACATGTGGGAACTTCCTGGGAGGGAAGTGGATCCCAAAGGTAAATACGCCTGTCATTCCCTGATTTTCAGACAAAAAGTACTGGTTTTGTGAATGCCTGTGATATTTCTAGGCCTGTTGATCTGGCACAGGAGGTCAAATATGCCAGAATTGATCCCTGTGCTTGCGCTGGAGCAAGTCACCGTTGCAAAGGACGGTTGGCCGAGGTGACACAGACCCAAGATCACCACACCTTGGGTAAAATCATAGAATCATCTAGGTTGGAAGGGACCTTAAAGATCACCTAGTCCAACCATCAGCCTAACTCTGACAAAAAAAATCCAAAACAATAAAAATCACTAAACCATATTCCATGTAAAGATGCCACTTGTAATGGTGGTATCAGAATAGGTGGGGCTGCACTTGGTAACTTTCTTATTGAGAGGACAGGCATTTTTCTGGCCCTCTGCCTGCATTATAGTTCCTGTGACTGGGAGCTATCGCTTGTTCTTCCTTCTACAGCCCTAGCTGGGTCCAGGGATTTGGTCAAACCATTTGTTCTGTGCTAATTTATCTGCATTTGAAGTTCTTCTACAAATTGATGCTTTCTGTGATCTTTCACCATCATTTTTTCAACAGAAGGGAGGAACAGTTCTCTGCTATAGTAGGTGTATAATCCTTTGGGAGCTTGCTAATAAAGTTGATCTTATGGAAGCTGAAGTTCTGTTGGGCAATGTTGACTCATGGCCATGTATCTGGTTGTTCCTGATGTTCTGACCTTTGCCTGGAAGGAAATTCTCAGGTGTTGGTGGAATTGTGAAGTTTGTTTGAATGGAAAGGTCTTTCTCCACATGATACCTACTCTGCTTAAGTTACTGGCATCTTTACTAGCTGTATACAGCAAAACCTCACTTGCTCCTTAAGCCTTGGCAATGTCATGGTAATTAGTCAGCTCTGAATAGACGTGTGTTCGTTAAATTTCTGTCTGAAACAAGGCTCCTCAGGCACAAGTTAAAGGATGTTCTCTGTGAAAATTTGGATTGACATTGAGTGGCTTCATGTGGATTTTTTCCAAAGCTCCTTTGTTTTGTGTCTAGATCCATTAAGCATTTAGGGGGAAGAACTTTTTTAGGCAGCATACAAACTCTCTAGTGGTAGTGTCTGAGCTGATGGCTGAGCTTCCTACGTGATAGGATACAAATAGTGATGATGGCTTCTTAGCTTTTGTTCTCTAAACCTGCTGAAGTGGATAGACAGCTAACTGCAAAAACATGTTTCTGTCTGACTATGGCATGCCTGCTCCTGTTAAATCCTTTATTGATTAGAGCTGAAAGGTTTTAGAGGAAGTTTTCTTTCTGGCTTTCGGAACACATTTGCATAAACAGTTCTACTTGTTTAATGGTGTCATGCCTTGGGAAAAACATGCAGCAGCAGTTTTTTTTAACCGGTAATAACATCAGTAAAACTGAAAGTAAATCTATGCATACCTTCCTGTTCCTTAAAAAGAAAACGGACTAGGTTTGAAATTGTCTGTTTTTATAAACCTGGGTTATCCTTTTGAGTATGAACTCTGTTGAGAGCTAAGCATTCTGTTTATCATGCCAGAAACTCCTGATTCCATTTCTGATATCTCTTTGCGTGTTACTGATTCAGTGTTCATCGTATCTTCATTGACCCCAATACATGGCTTCTGTAGCCTTAGTCTTGAAAGTAACACTTTTCTTAAAGTCAAAAAACCTTCCTGAGGGGTTCTGTTTCCTGACTCGCGCAAGTGCATGGTTTTCTGAATGCACATATCCAAAAGATACAAGTTCTCTATCCCTTTGGTTCCTCACTAGTGTGGCAGAACAGACAGTGTCAGAGCTGAAGCTCTGAAAGGGGAGCGTAGGAGATGGGTCCTTCTCACAGAGAGTGGTGGGTGAGTTTGTGATGTTGATGCTAATGGTGTTGAGGGAGTTTAAGAAAGACTGATTCTTCAAAGTAAACAGTGTCTAAAAATAATACACGAAGGGCCAGGAGGCTACATAAAATGTTAACAGGGACTTTGCTGTCGAAGGAGATGATGTCTTTGTGCTCTTGTACAATTCACTGCTTAAATAGGCCATGGCAAACCTGACATATGTGAAGGGAACTTACTTATCTGGGAAAGCCTAAAGCTCTGAAATGTGTCTATCTCTTTGTTTCCAGGAAAAGCAACCAAAAAGCAAATCTGAGCCAAATTCAGGCACCTCTCTTAAAACCCCAGCAGCTAAAAGAGGTCAGCAGTCAGCATTCACAGAACCGGCGGCTGTTAGCGAGAGCACCTCCAAGTCTGCCTTGGAAAGCTCTGAAGCTGTCAGCCAGCTGCTGAACGCTGTGCCTGTTGGAGGGCAAATGCAGGAGAAGGAGTGGGAGGAAGTGATCATCTCCGAGGCTCACATTCTGGCCAACAACGTGCTTGCTGAAGACAGAGGGAGTGCTGTTGGAGCGATGCTGGGTCAAGAGAGCCAACGGCAAGGAGGCTCGTCTTCGGAGCAGGCAGAAAAAGATAGCTTAGGGCTGGGGATGCCACCCTCTTCCGAGGTGCCAAGTCCCAATGCCTCTGCAAAAAAGCCAGTGGGGTGAGTCAGTTTTCCATATGTCATGGGAGCGTATGATGTCTGTTGTGTGCTGATGGGACTAATCCAAGAAATTGAAGGCTGTTGGCAGTGCTTCCTGTAAGACCAGTTTTGTTCACTGTCTGTTTTCTGCCAGTTCAGAATTGTTCCTTTGAGATTATTTTGTCCATTAGAGCTAATTTTTTTTTTTTAAGTGACAAATTGCAGTCACAGGGCAGGTGTATCCTTAGCACTATTTCGTCTTTCTACTGCAATAGCTGTAATTATTGTATTAGTAAAACACAGTTCAGGGAAGAGAAGAAAATTGAGGCTGAGGGGGAAACCGTGGAATTTTTTTCCGATTGCAGCTCTTGTCTTTCAGAATCGATGCTCCAGCTGCTACACACAAAGGACAAGAAGTAAAGAGTAAACCAAGACCTAAGCCCTCCTTGCTGGCTGCAGCAAGACCCATGCGAGCCATTCTGCCTGCACCAGCCAGTGTGGGGAGAGAAGCTAGCACGGAGCAGCCAAGCAACAGACAGGCTTTTGCAAATACCGGTAAAAGCAGTCTTCTCTGGTGTGCTTTGGGAGTGGTTGTGTCTCCTTACCACGTTGATACGGTCTCTGTCAAATAACAAGATATGTCTGAAGGGAGATAGTGACCTATCCTAGAAAAAAAACCCACTCTCTTTCTCTCTGAGAGTGCAGGTAAATGGGCCGTGAAACACGTGCTTGGGTTGTTTCAAGTTCAGAGGAAAAATCTCACAAGACTATGATGGCATATAGTAAAGATGTCAGAATGAAACAGGACCTGTTTTCTCATATCTAACCTGCTGCTTCATTTTCCTCCTTCAAGACAAGCATTCCCCTGTGAGAACATCAGGCTTGAAGCCCAGTACGCTGAAACAATTAGGCCAATCGATTTTGCAGCCACCAAGTGCCGAGGAGCGAAAGGTACCTATGGTTTGTTCTTCAAATCCATACTGTTTTCCTGTGGGATATTTTTCCCCAGGTGAGGGATATGACCTGGGTGGTGAGAAATAGCACGTAAAAATGTACCTTATGATGATGAGATCTGTGACTGACAGTTTTTACGGGATGGCTTGGAAGCAGCACGAATGGTAGATGGCTGAGTGTAGGAACTGAACTGAGAGACGCTGTTGGCTGCTTTGAGAACCTCCCAGCTACTTCCAGAAAATGTGTACTTCCAGAGGATCTGCTGGTGCTTTGATAACCTGACATTCAATACTGAGACTTTCACCTGTGAAGTATGACTGGATATGCCAAGATGCTGGAATACTTCTATTTGAATCGTAATGCCTTAGTATGCAAAACAGTGTGTTGTAGTCCTCTGATATTAAATTAACAATAATTGATTTCTCTGGGGCAAAAAATGCTAATAGGTATTGCTTACAGGATGTACGTATCCATTAGTATGTGTCTCATGGGTGCTGTTTTTATTGCTTTCAATCTTTAGCTCCACAGTGCTTTGACCAGCAGGGCGTCTCAGGTTAAAGTCGTGGAGGTCAAACCAGACATATTCCCTTCCTACAAGTACAGCTGCACCGTAACTTTGGTGAGATTTTTCAGATGGTCTGACTTAAGCCATGGGGAGTGTCATCTCTGGGATGAGACTGTTCTGTGACTTTTATTTTACTGACTTGCAGAAATGTATCTCATAGTTAACGTGAGACAGTCTGTACTTTGTGTGTCTTCTGCTGACCTAGTCCAGGGTGATTGTACCCTGTTGCAGTCATGTTTGGGACCTTGTTGAGAGCTGGATTTTTCTTCATGTCCCAGCATAATCCCCATCCTTTCCTTGAGTTCAGCAGGAGGATCAGTAGTTTCTGAATGAGTTTAATGTGTGAGTGTTTGCGGTCTCTGGGACTGATGCCAAAATGCTTGAGTGCCAGTTAAAATATTCTGTGCAAAGTGACAGGGCCTGCTATTTGACCTTTAAATGAGGTGTTATAAAGTGGTGAAAAAACACGATATTCAAGCAGACTCTTCTAGAATCTTATTGGTGTTTAAAAGTCAAGGTCAGCAAACATCTTCTTTTTGTATCATTCAGGATTTGGGATTGGCAACATCGCGTGGCAGAGGGAAATGCAAGAACCCCTCTTGTAGTTACGTGTATACAAATAGGCACAAGCCACGGATCTGTCCAAGCTGCGGATACAACCTTGCCAAAGACAGAGCTGAGAAAACAGCAAAATCCCTGGTAAGGTTCAGAATAGTTTGATTTCTCAAATGGCTATTGTGGAGTGGGTGGGGAGGTACCTTAGTTTGTGAGTTCCCATGGGAACATGTTAATTACCTTTCATTGTGTTAAGCTTTTCTAACAGATTAATGTCCTGTTGAAAATACTTGTGATGTTTGTATTGTCCAACCTCCTGCATTAGTGGTGCTTCAGGCTGAGAATGTGACTGAATGAACTCAGTGCTACCACTGGATGTCTCTGTAGCTTAAAAATGCTTAGGATGTGTTGTTACATGCTGGGGAAATCACCCCTAAAGTCACATTTGTTGTGTCAGCTTTGTTCAACTTGAGATTTCATCAAGAAACTCCCAAGTATGCTCTGCTTTGTGACCAATTTGTGGCTAATGTCTATTGAGTTAGTACATGTTGTATTAGAGCTTCCTATTTTTAGGGGTTTATAGTGCAACTTTACTTCCAGCCTGAATTTATTTCTGGATGTAGTATTTTTTTCTGTTGTAAAAAGATATTCTTCAGTTTTCTGCTGTTCTACGTGGATGTAAATAATGAGTTCTGGTTTTTGTTTGTTTGGGGTTTTTCTGCACTTGAAGTTTCAAAGATTAGCTTTTCTCATACAGAATGTTGTTTGTTTGTTTTTTAAAGAAAAAAGAGGAGCTGTCCTGTTCTTAGCTGAAATGCCCACTCAGCATATAGACAGGCTACATTTTAGTCTATGTGGTAATATGTCTCTTCCACTTGCCTTTTTTTATTTTGAAGAACATAACTTTGTGTAGCATTTTTTAAAAAAAACAAACAAACTGAAATTGCCTGTGTGAAACTCACACATAAGCAGCTGTATAAGGAACACCAGTGCGCTTAGCTCAGCTTGCATTTTTGCATGTGCCTTGTCTCTTCCTCATTTATTTTTTTTCTTATTTTCTGGTTCTAGATCTATTTAACATTCCCAACACACAGTTTATTGTTGTCTCTGCGCTTTTGGACTGATTATTTATCTCATGGCTAGACTAGACAGAAAAACAGGGCGAAATGTTGGCAGAAGAGTTTAAGTGATTAAACAGATTGGCCTGATTGCCTTCTTGCTGTTCTTCTGAGCCACACAGAGTTTCATTCTCCTGTGTGTGCATTTTGTCTTGATAGCATAGGTGTGTTGGGAGGTGTGTATCTAAGGTCTATAGCTGATCAATTGTAATTGATAGGTGTATTTCATACATCGTGGTCCCTAGTTCTCACTGAGCACTTGTCTCTCCTCACTTCTGGAGAGGCGTGCAGACTGCCGTGGCTGTCTGAGCCTGTTAGGCAGGAGAATGTGCTTGATAACCCATGGAGAAGGGCTGTGATGATTGCCAGGGTCATTGAGGGGTTTATATGCCTCTTGATGGTTGTCCTCATCCTCTTGATCCTCCATCTCTGCACTAACACTTCAGTTTAGTGGCAAATCTGTGATGGTTTAGCAGTATTATAGGAGTTCCCAAAAGACTGGGCTGTAATAAAGTATTTTTGGTGAAGTTATTTAGGCTTGAAGCCCCTGTCTGGTGTTCAATGATTGAGCAGAGGAGTAGAAGTCAATTGGGTACAAAGGTTACTGTGTTTCTGCTACCTTTTATGACTTCTTTGGGCTTCTTAATATTTCATCACTGTGCTTGCTGTCGTGCTTCAAGCCAGGACACTTGCCTAGTTGAATATGTGTTTGACTTGCTTTCTAGGAGGTCAGTCCAGGTCAGTCTGATGTGCTGAACACCAGCGAGCCCCTAACCCCATCCCAGAAAGAGATCCAACGTCAATCCACCCTGCAGCTGCTGCGCAAGGTAATGCAGATCCCGGAGAACGAATCGGAACTGGCCGAAGTCTTCACCCTCATCCATGAACTCAACAGTTCACGTCTCATCCTGTCCAACGTGAGTGAGGAGACGGTCACCATAGAGCAGACCTCCTGGTCAAACTACTATGAGTCTCCATCTGCGCAGTGCCTCCTCTGTAACAGCCCACTGTTCAAAGGGGGACAGAAGTAAGATTCTGTTTTGGACTTGTGACTCTTTCAACCTCGTGCTGATGTTCTATGCTCCAGGCCTGCCTGAAATAAATATTTGCTTTAGCCCCTGGTAGTGATGCTGGTGTAAGTGACACTGAATAAGCTGTGTGTGTGTGGAAAGGGTTTAGCTGGTTAGCAATAGGCTGTTTCTGTTTCTCCTGTGCAACGTAGTTTGTCATAGTTATCATTTCCGTACAGCAGGAGAGCTTGATCAAAGAGTGGCTGCTATGTCCAGATGTAATATTTTTTCTTCTTGAAACGGAATAGTTTCATTAGTCATCCCTTCTTTGTTTCCCAGTCTGATGTTTTGAGGCTGACAGAAGCAAAATTGTGGAATTATAGATGTGCATTATGTGACTTCCCTTTTCTTTCTCTTCCTGATCTGAATATTTCCTGTGTGGATCTTTTTGCTTATGATGTTTTCATTCTTTTCGTGGCTTAGCGTGGGCTTGAGTGAATTCTTTTTTGGAACAAATATCCAAATTGAAACCTGAAGGACTTCCATAAATTACCACGTATCTAGATTACCTTAACCAGATTTGTATAAAAGCCCATAGGATATCTCCTCACTAAATCTGACAAACATCCTCCTGTTGCCAAAACCCTGAGCTGAAATGTTTCCTGCAGCAAATTGTCGGGTCGTTTACTGTTGTGTTTCTTTCTTCAAACAAGAAGATTTTCTTGATACCAATTAAGGATATTTGCTTTGGTCAGGCTAGCACTAATTAAGATTTTTCCAGCCGAGATACTTTTTATACTTAGCAGTTCTTGCAGAACAGAGCTATCTTGCACCCGGTCCCTCACCCTGTGACTTACCAACCCGTGCATTGTAGATCCTTGTTTTGATCCACTGCTTTTTGATCCATTGTAGATACACTCTGCATGTGGGACTCTCACATGGGCCTGTGTAGGCTCTAATTAAACCCCTGCCAGTAGGAGGGAGCTAGTTTTGACTTTGATTCCTGTTTTCTCAGGTGGACGGCTGTATTTCTGCCACTAGGGCACAACTGGCATTTTCCTGTGTGAACTTCCTCCTTGGCAGCTGCGCTGTAGAGGAGCAGCTTTGTGTGTGCAAGGACAGGTAGAATGTGTTGCTTGTCACCTTTTGTGGTCCCGTGGCAACAGGGCTGAGGCTTCTCCCAGGGCTGCTGGGGCCGTGGGTTTTCTCCACCTCTCAAATACTGTGTGTGCAATGTGTGAAGCTGGAGAGATGCTGTAGTTCTGTTAAAAAAAATGTGAGCAGTGACCTGACTCTGCCAGGGGAATCCATTTTAAAATCTAACTTTGTTTTTTTTTTTCTGGCGTTCTGTGATGTGAACTGGCTTAGGCTGACATACTGATGAACTGACCTCAACTAGAACATTTAAGTTGTTACTGTGGGACTGGACTGAAAAGCCTGTTGGCCTGACTCTGAGTTGTCTTTTGTTGTCTGTTACAGTTCCCTTGCTGGTCCTCAGGAGTGCTGGCTGCTGACAGCTAATAGATTACAGGTGGTTACAGCTCAGGTCAAAGTGTGCTTGAACCCCCAGTGTCTGGCCCTCCATAGCTTCACTGATATTTACACAGGTAGGAAAAATGCAAGTGTACCAACTTACAGCATGGCTGCAGTCTGAACCCTTCAGAAACCTTCGACTGTACCAGGCCATTGTCTTTGCACAGAAAAAAAGCTTATTCCCTGCCCCAGTATATTAAACTTGAATTATTTTTGACTTGCCCTATTCTTCTGCTGCTTCTGCAAGTAAATCTATATTTGTGAGGAAGAACGTGTATGAATGCTTTGATGAGGAAGCCGGTGCCTTAGGTCTCCTCTGAGTAAGTGACAAATGTTGAGTTCTGCAAGGCAGCCCCTGAGATGGTAGTCAAAGACATCTCTGCAGAGTGCTCTTTCTCAGTGGCAGTCACTGTGAGCCTCCTGCAAGGCAGCGTGGAGCTGAGGAGATGGATTGGCTGCTGTTCCTTGCAGCTTTTTAAATTTAAAGGCAAGTCAGAAAGGAGCTAATCTTGCTGGTGTGCAGAGGGAACAGTCCCAGAAGCACTATCTGCATGTTCCATTATCCTCTGAACCGTACTTGTGTATGTTGTGAGTATAGTCCTTTGTGAGGAAGATCTGGAACCCTACAGACAATGACTGTCTTGTTTTAACTGCAGGCCTTTTCAATGTGGGTAACAAGCTGCTAGTGAGCTTGGATCTTCTGTTTGCAATCCGAAACCACATTAAACTTGGAGAGGATCCCAGAGTGGCTGTTGGCAATATTCTCGACTCTGTTCAAGAGCAAACTGGTGGGTTTTCCTTCTTGTTCTTTTACCGTAACACACCAAACTGTGACCTGCTGATAACTGTTAGGTTATAAAAAGGCAAAAGTCACCTATTCTAGTATGGCATGTTTCTGTTAAAGTACTTCTTAAACCCAACAGTACCTCTCTGACCAGTTCTTTGTAACAACACTCTGGAGAACAGGTTTGTTTGTGTTCTGCATTAGGAAAGCTCTACTATCTCTCCACTGACTTTAGGAAGTGAAAACTGTAACAGTGGCATATTCTCTTTTCAGAAAAAAGCCTGAGCCCTGATGAGCAGGTTCAGCTCCAGGAACTGCTGTGCAATGGCTACTGGGCCTTTGAATGCCTAACGGTCCGGGATTACAATGATATGATCTGTGGAATCTGTGGCATAACCCCCAAGGTGGAAATAGCCCAGAGGAATGTGGAAAATGTCCTGGCACTTAAAAATATAGAGGTAGGCTTTTCACAAACTTCACATCCTGTTTGTGTTCAAAGCAGATCATAATGACTTTTGCTGACTCTGGTCTTTGTAACGCACGATAATTACACGAGACCTTTGTGAGCAGTTTTCTGCTGATGCCTGGCAAGAGGATGTGGCTGGAGTGGTGATGCCTGCGCTTCTTCTTAGAGGTGTTGGTGTGTGGTTTGGGGAAAACAAGATCTTCTGTCCCTGGACCACAGCTTTTGTCCAGCAGCCTCTGACAGTAGGGACCTTGGGTGAAAGTTGCTGAACTTGGCCTTCTTCCTTTGACACAAAGACATTCCTTTTTTTTTCTCCAACATTAGTTTCCTTGAGTGCTGTCTTTTCTAAGGGGGAAAAAAGCCCTACTACTAGTGTGCAGCCTGTCTGGCTTTTATGTCAAATAAATGGTTTTGACCCTCACCTAACAAAAAGTGATTGTGGGGAACTCTAGGAACCTGAAGTCATCTTGTTGTACTTGGGCTGAGCACTCTCCTGGGTAGTCCTCATGCCTTGAGTGAGGCTGACACAACATTGTCAAAGGAACTGTGGTTGTTTATATTTGACCAGTTTGTTTCTTGATCTTTCTAGTTTACTTGGCCAGAATTCTTGTCATCAAGTGAAGTGAATGTAGAAGACTTTTGGTCCACGATGGAGACAGAGGTGATTGAGCAGATGGCTTTTCCTTCTAGCATCCCCATCACAAAATTTGATGCCTCTATCGTTGCTCCTTTCTTCCCTCCACTGATGAGAGGAGCAATGGTGATCAACACCGAGAAGGACAAGAACCTGGATGCACAGGCAGTGCCAGGTAACTGATGAGGTTGTGCTTATTAAAGGAGTGCTTTACCTGGCAGTGACTTCAGTCTTTTGGTGATGTTTAGAGTTGAGAATCGATGATTGCATGACTCTTTAAAAGTTATGTCTGCTGAGAGAAGGCAAGAATGCTGGGGTGAGTTCAGCTATTCTCAGGATACTTAGCAGGTTAAACTTTGGCCTGCCCAGTGAAGCTTGAATTCAGTGGTGTCCTCTGATGCACTTGAGACATGGAGGACATGAAAACACCGTACCCCAAGTGAGATACGGTCTGTTTGCAGAGGGGTGTGGGCACAACTTGAATGCCAGTTGGTATTTGTTTCCTGTTAGACTGATACTTGGCCTGTGAAAGCTGCAGCAGTGCTTAGTGTCTCAATATCATGGTCTCGGTAAAGGGTGAATAATTTTTTATGGGACTTGAAAAAAGACTTGGAGATGGATGTGTTAGTCCTGATCAACATTCAGTATATCTAGGGCATTGACTGCATGTAACAAGAAACCGTGAGATGAATAAGCTCAGATGTATGAGAGCTAAATTTATTTAGTGCCCATTTCCCTTAAGAATTTAGGTATTAGGTATAAGAAGGAAAAGTGGCTTTGCAAGCTTAACGAGTTGGCTTTGCAGACAGGGCTGCAGGTGTTTTAGAGAGTTGAGCTGCAGAAGGGCTACATGGGCTTTCATGTAAGTGGAACTCCAGAGGAAGAACCAGGGAGGAAGTGTGAAGGGTGATCCTGGAGCTGCTTGGTCCGAAGGCTGCAGTCACATTTCCTTGTGATCTTCTGTCACTTGTTTTTCCTCACATCAGCCCAACCAGTCATTTAAAGGTTACAAAAACCAGGATAGACTCGTGGAGTCTGCAGCTCTGCTGGCCTCAGTCTGGTGACTTCACTAGCAAGGGTCTGAAAGAAGTGTGGGCTGTGACGTGCTTTGGAAATAGGACTACTCACGTCTTTCTCTTGCTGCAGTTGGTTGTGCAATCTCTGCTTCTGCAGTCTTACGAAGAAATTATTTTGGTGACTTCCCTTCCTGAGTATGAGTGCTGAGAC
Source organism: Tringa tobata (assembly GCA_033628505.1). Lineage (NCBI taxonomy): Eukaryota > Metazoa > Chordata > Aves > Charadriiformes > Scolopacidae > Tringa > Tringa tobata. Next base: position 2,553,152 of record JAHREE010000059.1, read on the forward strand.
CTGTTTCCTGCCTTTGCAGGTAATGGGAGTGCCTTGGTGAGGCTCCTTCAGGAAGAGAACTTCAGGCTTGAGCTGATAAGCTCTTACAGCGAGGAAGAGCTGCAGAGCTTTCTGACACAGTGCAGCATCCCCTGGGACGCTTCAACTACAAAGGTAATGGTTTGTTTGCCCACGTACAAGCCTGCAATAGTGGAGCTGTTCTTCACTGTCTTTCCCTCATTCACACTTGCCATCCTGGATAATTAACTTCTCCTCTGACTGCACTCAGGGCAGGGGTGGGTTAGAAGCGAGTGCCTAAGCAGATTGTAGGGTAATTTACACATGGTGAAATAAAGTGAACCTTTGTGGGCTAGAAGGGGGGAAGCCTGTAATTACCTTGTCACGGGCTCAGCATTGTGTAATTTGTTGTCATCCTCAGGGTGCTGAGTGTGGGATTAGGAAGTGACTGGATGAAGTGCAAATTGGGATTTGGGAGACCTTGCCTGCGGCCTTCTCCCTCTGTGGAGGAGTCCATTAATTTTAGCCTCATACAGACTTTCTCTGGGGCCTGTCTTTTCTAGGACCAGCTCTGCTACTCCCTGCTGGCGCTCTATGAATTTGTACAGAACGGGACAAGTGTCACACAAGCCTCTGCTGATCACACAGGAGGGAAAATCTACAAAGTGTGTCCACATCAGGTAAGGAAGGCTGGAGCAAGCCATGTTTTTTCTTACCTAGCTTTTCACTATCATCTGACTTAGCAGGGTGGAATTCCCCCGTTAAGTAGAAGCAATGGAGTGAGCCTCTCTGAGCCTTGGAGATTAAACACGCTGCCTCGAGGGCTTGGAGCATGAGCAGTCCTACAGGAGATTTCAAGATCAACTACTGATCTAAAGCCTGGTTTTGATGTTGCTGCTGAGGTGGAGCTGAAAATCACCTCTTCCTTGAACAAGAGAAAGCGAACGTCTGTGAGGAGGAAACAGAATATCTTTAGAGAAAGTAACTAACTGGTTACTGTATTCTCTGAATTATCTGAAAGGAAGCTTAATTTTTTCAAGACTGTATATTTTTCCATAAGCTTTCAGTTTTATTATGTTGTTTGGTGATAATCCTTTTCTTCCCAGGTTGTGTGTGGTTCAAAGTACATAGTAAGAGGAGAAAATGCCCGGGATCATGTGGACTTGTTGGTTTCCTCACGTCACTGGCCTCCGGTGTACGTTGTTGATACAGCCTCTTCGGTGGCGCTGTGTGCAGACGTCTGCTGTCCTGGCCTGACTTCCCAGATGTGGGGGAAAAACCAGGGCTGCTTCTCTGACCCCATGGATCCTCCAACGGTTAGTTATGTCCACCTTTGCGCTCTGCTATGCCAGTTTCAAGTGAGATTTAAAATAAATAAAAAAAAAAATTAAAAAGTATATGTAACCTCCATTGTGCCGTGAGCTAATTTGGGCAGATAAGTGTCTCCCGACTCATGCCTTCTTGCTTCTGAGCACAGTGGAAAGTGTTACCTGTTGCTTGGGGCATTGTATTGGGTTCATGCTCCTTAACAGGAAGAGCTGTGCTGGGAGGGCATTATAACGGTTCAAATCATGAACTTTGGAGCATGTAGCTTTTTTTGACACAGCAACTCACTTCTCTCAAACTGCTGCTGTTACTTGAGAAATGGGGAGAGGAAGAGGGTTGCCAGTGCCTTGGGATTATCTCTCAGGGCACATGAGTGAGGAGGGAGTGTACCACCTTTGTGGTGTTCAGAGGAAGCCTGAATCAGTTACCCCTCCCTGTGTCCCGGGTCATAGCGCTGGCTGGAGTTCAGCAGAACAGTAGTTTTGTCTTGTTCCCCTTGACTGTGGGGAAGTTGCTTCTTGTTCTACCTGCTGTGTGTATTCTCTCTCTCTCCCAGTACGTGTCCTGCCCTGAGCTGCTAGACCAGCACTACAGCGTGGACATGACTGTGGCCGAGCACTCCGTCCAGCACCCCATCACCAAGTCGTCGGCGCGTCGAATTGTTCACACGGGTTCGGAGCAGAACAACCACCGGGACCCAACGGCTCGGCATCACTGCATCTCCCTCTGCCAGGAGCTGGAGCCCTACGGCGCCATCATCGCCGCTATCGGCGACAGCAAAACCAGCAACATCCGCCAAAGGCCCATCACCTTCGAGAACGCCACGCACTATTACCTCTACAACCGCCTCATGGACTTCCTCACCAGCAGGGAAATCGTGAATCGGCAGATCCAGGAGATCGTACAGAGCTGCCAGCCCGGGGAGGTGGTGATTCGCGATGCTCTCTACCGGCTGGGAGTGGCCCAGATTAAAACAGAAACAGAAGAGGATGAAGAGGGGAAGCAGGAGGATGATAGAAGTTGCTGAGTAATGAAAGAGCGTGTTGGTTTCTCTCTCTGGTGGTGGGGGTGGGTGGGCTGGGCCAGCTTCTGCAAGGTTTGGGCAGCTGTCTGGCTTGAGAGTTTATTTTTGCAGGTTGGAGATGTGATGCCGGTGGCTTTGACTGCTGTTAATGACCAAAGAGCTGTGTGCTTCCAGAGTGTCACAATAGCTGCTGCCAGCATGGGTCTGTCTCCCCCCTTGCTGAAGGCTGTGACTGCCTCCTGAGGTGTGTGATGGACCCACTGTTCAGTGGTGGGAAGTGTTTCTCTCCCTGCAGCTGGTGAGAGGAGAAGAGAGAGGTGTTCCTGGTAGCGGGGAGCACGCACGGTCAACGTGCATGGGATTTTTAATGCTGAATCTTGCTTGCTGACTTCTTTGTGCATATTGGTGGCAGGGCAGGGGGTGTGGGAGCAACCAGGAAAGTCAGACAGCTAAGAAGATTCCCCCAAAACGTTCTGTACAGATTAGTTTAGGACACTGACTCCTGCTTGGAAATCTCGCAGAGCTGTCAGAGGCTTTGGCTGTGGGAGTCTTTAATTGAGGAGAAGCTGTGCAGCTTTAACACGCTGTATCTAGGGAGCCTCCCTGGAGGCTGCACTCCTGGGTCCAGGATTGTGGGTGCTATTGCTGCAGAAAGTTTCTAGAATTGTTTCTCCCTTCACGTAAGCACTAATAATTTAGAAACTGAAACATACAGCGAGTGAAAAGTGTTCTGTACGTTAAGGTAAGAAATGACTGGGTGAGCCCCAGGGGAGCCAGGCTCGTTGGAGGTCTCTATGAGCACTGTGTGAGGTGGTGGCTGTGGAAAGGGGAAGGACACTCAAAATGTCCCTGCTGTCTGCACAGACAATTTTTTAAAATTATTTTTATTTTAGCAGTTTCATTCTGTTCAAGGACTTGAGTTTCTGTTGTCCTCTCCTTAGAACAGAATCACAAAGACTGTGGGATCAAGGAGAAATGATGAAAGCAGCGTCACTAGAGTGAGCAGGGCTTGGTGTTCCTCCCCCGGGGGGGAGCTGCATCCACGTGTGCAATCTCACCATTCTGTCAGGTGTCAGGGCCAGAGAAGTCTCATCCTGCCCAGGTTGCTTTATTGGCTCCTTGAGAGGAGTGGGGCCAAGACCTCTGCCCCTACAGTGTGTCTGAAGAACACCTTGGGCTGTGGTTCTAGGGCTTTGTGCGTTGTCTCCTGCCAGCTCCCTGTTGCTGGTGATGAAGGTGGATGGGTGGTTGCTGTGACCCGCAGAGGAGAGGAGGGGGATGCCAGACTGCTAAGTTGCCACCTAGGAAGTTTATTTTGTCTGAGTGAGCAGTGGGGAAGATTCAGAGGCTTGTGGTGTGGTTGAAAATTCCCTTCTGTGAAGGGGAACCTATTGAGTACCGTACTGTTAAAGTAAATGTATTAAGTCTGAGAAATGCAGTAATTATGGCTTGGGGTTTTTCTGTTAAGAACATTAACTTATTATAAGAGACATTAGTGACTTTTTTCAGTCAGTGATAAAATTTAATAAATTATCTCCAATTTTTGGGGTGAAACTGTGGCCGAGTGACTTGTTTTTTTGTGTACAAGACCTGGAGGCTGGCAGTCGGAAAGAGCACAAACACCATGTGGATTGTGTACACCACCATTCCGGTCTGCACTGCCACGTGGTGGGCAAAAGCCTGGGGTTCTCAAAAGCAAGGTGTTCCAAGAGGAGCAGCTCAAGATGTTGCTTGGGCCACCTCACCAGAGTGTCAGGTAATGTTATTGTGCTGCCACACGGCTGTCTCAGACACAGTGACTGTTGTCAGATGTCCCATCATCAATTACTATGCAAAGATATAACAGAGGGGTGACTACTTCATTTTTCCCAGTTAGAGACAGGCCAGTCAGAGCAAAGTACTTTAAAAACTTGCTTTTATTAAGTTGTTTTTTTGTATTACACAAGGTGGAATGGTTTTGAGAACTGGTAATGAGATGTTTGTCTGAGGAACTGGAGCGGAGTTGCAGGGTGTGAGAGGCTGGGCCAGGGCATCACCCATGCTCTGATCCGTTCCCCTCTGAGAGCAGTCCTTAAACCCTTGGAAGAGCCTTGTTTTGTTAAATGTCTTAGTTTATTCTTTATAATGCTGGCAGATAGAAGTAGGTTAGCTTATTATTTAGTAAGGAGGAGCGAATCACTTGGTGTTAGCAGAAGACCAGGTTTAATAGAATCAGAAGTGGCCCACAGCGTGTGGCTCAGGCCACCTGCCCTACAGTGGTTGTATCTCACTGTGGTTTGCCTCAGCCCTTGTCAGTGTTTGTACCTGGAATATGGATCCTCCACCCACCCAGGCAGGTGAAGCTACAAAGGTTCATTAGCTGCTTCGTAGAGCTACACAGGACCGGGTGGCTGGGGCAGTAGTAAGCCTGAACAAGAGCTAGATTAGAAACAAGTTGAAGGGCATTAGGCCCTAGCTTATGGGGAAAAAAAAAATAAAAATTACCTCAGTGGTACTATTAAAATATGCCCAGGAAAATATGTACAAGAGCATATTTGTAATCGTGACAAAGGCAGTGATTGCTACATGTTAACTAATTCAGAAGTTTTGTAGGATATGTGTCATCTTGATCATTTCCAGATCCGTTTAAGCTGCCATTCTTTCCTGGATTGAGTTTGTGTTCAGAAGAGCACTGGTTACCTCTGTGTTTTACCTGAGAAATCACTGCCCCTCTGTCCTGTTATTGTGTCACAAGTTCACATAACCCCTGGGGTTGTCTCCTTGGCTCGCTTCACCCAAGCCCTGCAGAAGCCGGCTGCAGAGAGGTAGGTTGCATGAGGAAAGGTAGAGATTAATGCATATTTAATGCTAAGTAGAGGCTTTACCTATATCTACACACTCGCTCTGTCTCATCTAAGGTCGGACAGACAAAGGGAAGAGAGCAGGACCACCAAGAAACTGGTGTGTGCAGCAGTTCCAGCTTCAGGAGTTAAATTTCAAGGTGTACTCATAAAATGCAAGTCACGTGAGTGACTTTTGGAAATGTCTAACTTGGCTGCAACTTGTATTTAAAAAAAAAAAATAGAAAACACAAACAGCGTCCAGCATGCTCCTGGGGGTAGGGAGGCAGGTGACAGGGACCTCTCCGTACCTTGCAGAGATGGAGGGCGTTGTCATCCTGACAACTCTATGCTACGCTTGAGATAGGACTTTAGGAACCCCATGGTGAGTCTTGGATTTGGGTCACCACCCTTTTGGCGGGGAAGTCAGTAACACTCGTACTTCAGAAAGCCCAGTGAGGGGAGCCAAAGCAGAAGGTGCCTGTGTCCCAGGGCAGAGCAGAACCGTGCGCTGGGAGGACAGGGATCACCCCGGGGTGACAGTACCAGCTTAACAGAACTGATAGTTGTTGCTCTTGAGAAGGGGCTGGCCGCTCTCCTCCTGCTCGCAGGACTCCTCGCAGCAGCCGGAGGTGTCGCAGCCGCTGTCTTCCTCGGCGGTGGAGGGGAGGTTGGTGTAGTCCTTCAAAGCAAAAACAACCCCAAGGGTGTTTCAGTCCCTTCGCTGGTGTATGACATGGGTTTCTGCAGGGATGACCGGCTGGGGATGCCAGCTCAACACTGCCCTTGGCTGTGCCCACAGGGCACAGCTGGCTGGCAGGACGGGTGCCCTTTGTCCAGCTGCACACCAAATCCAGGGGAAGGGATTGGAATTAATAGCACTGGTAGNTTTCTGCAGGGATGACCGGCTGGGGATGCCAGCTCAACACTGCCCTTGGCTGTGCCCACAGGGCACAGCTGGCTGGCAGGACGGGTGCCCTTTGTCCAGCTGCACACCAAATCCAGGGGAAGGGATTGGAATTAATAGCACTGGTAGTCCTATCACTACCCACAGGGGTTGCTGCAAAGCAGCTGTATTTTTGTGTCTTTTGGTCATGACTTAACCCTTCCGCAAAGGGGAAAGCTGGATGCCTCTGGATGCTTTCCACCAACACTAAACTGCTCCCATCGGTTAAAGAGATCACCAGGCACATTGTCCAGGAGCCATGTTCACATAGTGGGAAAACTTGTCTCCCTTCCCCATTTTCCCCTCCAAAGGTCCTCACCTGCTCCTTGTGCACCTCCAGTTCTTGCTGAATGAAGCAGGTGATCTGGTCGAAGGTAGGTCTCTGGGTGGGCTCCAGGCTCCAGCACGCCTGCATGATGTTGTACCTGCAGGGCCAAACAGGGACAGGGCAGTTGCATGGTGCTGCTGGAGGGTCTGCAGGCCCTTCCCTGCAACACTTTGTGTTTCAGGCACACAGTACTGAGCAGTCCCTTGTCTTCCTGTCTATAAAACCTGTAGTTGGTGCATGTGCAGTGCTCCGGGGACAGCTGAGCACAGAAGTGGATAGAGAAAACTTCTCTAATCTGTCAACAAGGGGCTTTATGCCTCCAGTACTTTTTTCTTTAAGCTTAAACTCGTTCCTCTCCTGTAACCTACTCTGGCTTGTTTTCTCAAAGCCCTAGGGTGAAAAGTAGTTGACTGAAACAAAGAAAAATCCACCAAGTTCAGGATTATAGACATATAACATGAGCTCCCCCATCTTCCTGCCCATAAACAGAAGAAATACTGGATGGAGCATCATAACTGACCACCCCAGATCTTGCTTTCCTAGAGGAGCATGGAGCAGCCTGGTGGGATCCAAGATGGATCTGAAAGGCAGATACATCTGGAAGCAGCAGGCAGACCTGTGACCAAGGTCCTTGTCCAACCCCACAAAGCATCTGCAGCCACCCCGACACCCGTCACGTGCAACTTGGTGCATCCAACTCACATTTTCAAGGGAGCGAAGTCGGGCCTGGCCATCTGGTATCCCTGCTTCACCATGCTGTAGAACTTGCTGTTCACCACCATGCCAGGGTATGGACTTTTACCTGTAGTGGTAAGAGGAGCAGAGGTGGCTCTCAGATCAGAGGCTTTGAGGCTCCAGCCCTGTGGGGTGAGAAGCAGCAGCCTGGAGCATCGCCTGAGCCAGTGCTGCTTGTTCTCAGGGAGTTCCGAGCTACAGTGAATCATCTAGGATCCACTGTTTTTAATGGTCCCTCTGGAAGTGTGAGACAGTGTTTTATAGCCCTGATAAAACCTAGATTTTTGTCAACCACTCTCCTTTCTCGGAAATTTTTCTGCAGAGGCGTTAGGACTGGTAAGTCGTGGAAAACAAGAAAGGTTTGCGAGCTTCTTTCTTACCAAGGGAGAAGATCTCCCAGAGAAGGATGCCGTAAGACCACACATCGCTCTGCACCGTGTAAATGCAGTCAAAGATGCTCTCTGGGGCCATCCATTTCACGGGCAGGCGGGCCTGGAAGAGCAAAGAGTCCTGCAGACTGGGACAGACTGGTAGCTGTCACCCTGTCCTAGGTGCTCCAGCTGCACCCTCCCCTTGGTACCTCCCCTTGTCCCCGTTTCAGTGACTTACGTTGCCTTTCACAACGTAGTTCGAGTCATTCATGATATCCCGGGCCAGGCCGAAGTCGCAGATCTTGGCGACCCGTCCATCTGATACGAGCACGTTCCTGGCTGCTAAGTCACGGTGGATGCACTGGGGAGAAGACGGAGCAACTGAGACCCAGCCAGTGTCCCCCAGTGGTCCCAGCTAGTGCCCTACAGCCCAGGCCTGTCACCACACCGCTTATGGGGAGGGGGCAAGGGGAGCAGGTACTGCTTGAAAAGCCCCCTGTGAGAGGCACTGCATTGTGTACAAGGAGCATGGGCTCTCTTTCAACCGCTTCACTTGCGGTGCTAAGGCGTCGTGACATTTCATGCCACGTCCTTTAATCACTCGTGGGGCCATTGTCCTCCCCAGAGGAGGAGGCTCAGAGCCAGGGGCTGTTGACACAGTGCCCTCATCTCTGGAACAGTCATACGCCTGGTTACTCTCTGATGCTAAGTGAGCCAGCTCTGGCAGACAGCTCACACTCAATGGCCACTTTCAGTTCCTCATCCCTGGGGCAGTGGGGAAGCTGCCAAGGCGAGAAAGCTTTGCCTCAAAGTTCCTGACCTCATGTAAAAGCTGAGGAGAAAACTTTGAGACCAGCATGATGCACAGCCCTGTGTTCCACCCCCCATAACACTGCCCTGCCCAGAGCCAGTGGGAGACAAAGGCTCTGAAGGGGACACCAGACAACATGAGCTGAACCCCACAAATGGAGTGGAGAAGCCCATTTCCAGCAGCAGCTTGCTTGCTGGAATCCAAAAACCCCATCCAAAACCATCCTGAGCCCCATGCAGACAGGATGGATGGTGCCTGCTGGCTGGACCAGCGTTTCCCAGTTGGGATGCTGGGGGCAGTTGTCCTCTTGGCACTCACATTCTTTGATGCAAGGAATGCCATGCCCTGGGCCACCTGACTGGAGAACTGGAGCAGGTCAGAGAGATTGAGGGGACGGAGCTCCTCCCTGATTTCATCCTCTTCCTCTGAGCTTTTCCCTAAAATTCAAAGCAAAGTTTTAGAGTTGCTGCAAACCTGGCGAGTAACACAAGCTGTTCTGTAACCTGGTTCCGTGGGGATAAACCAGATGGGATGCCAGAATAAAAAAGTCATGAATACACAGAAATGAGTCTGTAACTCACCCCTGGCTTGCGCAGAATCTGATGACGCTGAAGATGATGATGATGACACAGGCCTCATTTCAACATATGTTTCCAAACCTTGGCTCGAAAAGCCACTGTCACTGATTCAGAAGCAACAGAGATGGAGTCGGGCTGTTAGCAACCCTCCAGCAGTACCTTCTGCCCTTCTACACATCCACCAAGAGAAGAAATCACATCCCTGCCTGCAGGAAGTGGCTTAGCTAGAGTCTTCAGGGCAAAGGAAAAGTCAACACTGAGGCTGAGGACCTAGGTGCCCTGTGGTATGGGGGGGTCCAAGCACTTCTCCCCCTTTTATCAAGGGACTGCTCTTGGCTGGTTGGGAGTGCTCAGCCTCTTATCCTACAAAACCCACACAGCCAAAAGTGCAGGAAATCAAAAAGCTCTGGTTTCAGACTGCAGGGGGGCAGATCAGATTGAAACCTGGATTTATTGTTGTCGAGGGATGTTCAACAATTGCTGTCAAAGGCTGGAAAACTTGGAACTGTAACCGAGTCTAAACACACACATCCCCAGTGGCTTTTACAACCTGGTATTTCTGCAAGTCCCCAGACCCTTGGCCTTATTCTTGCCCCAGCACAGCCCTCTCTGGCTTCTCCCAGCAAGTCCCCAGACCCTGCATTGCTCAGCCCTGTGGCCATCAGAACTCTGCTCTTACCTGCGGATGTATTTCTTCTCTACATCCACATTTTTGTAGTCAGCAGCGCTGTCTAAAGAGGTGTCCAGAGCTGAATCCTGAATAATTATGGATTCAGCCTTCTTCCGCAGGAAATTCAGCAGATCTCCGTAGCGACAATACTCAGTGATGACAAGGATTGGGCCTGGGAGAGAGGCAGAAAGGGTTCATTAAGAAGTGACCTGTCCTGAGGACTGCTTTCCCTGGGGAGGGCAGCAGATCCCATACTGCACATAAACACGTCTGGAAATGGCCAGTCCACAGGCTCTTGCAAAGTTATAGGTTCAAGAAAGACCACCAAGCTCATCAGCTGTCTCCATTGTGAGATTGAGGAGAGGTAACAGCCTCAGAGGAGAAGACCATGGGAGGGGTCCATGGGGGAAGAAAGGCTGTGGGCTCCTACCTCCATGGGTACATGCTCCCAGCAGATTCACAATGTTCTCGTGATGTCCCAAGTGACTCATGATCTTCAGCTCAGACATGAGTGCCTCCTGCTCATCCGTGTCTGCCGATGCTGCAAGACAAGAGGAGAAGAGCTGTATCAAGGAGGGAGGGACAATGAAGAGATGATGGGGGAGGACAGAAAGAGATGTAGACAGGGAGATGGAACTAAAAGAGGAGATACACTCAGAGAGGAAACTGTCCTCTGTGCCTCTGGCCACATGTGTCCCCCAAAATTACGTGACTCCAGCACCCTGTACTCATCATAGAAATGTCTAGAAAGTAGATGTTACAGCCTGGGAGCACCAACACATGTGGGGAACACACACTATGTCCTGCCTAAGTGAGCTTGGGGGATTTCAGCCTCTGCAAGTTGCTCTGGGCTTACACTTTAGCATCTTCACAGCCACTTTGAGGACTGAATCTTCTTTGCCCAGACCAAAAGCGGTGGCTTCTACCACTTTTCCAAAGGCTCCTGCTCCAAGAGTTTTTCCTGCAGAGGGAAAAAAAAAAAAGTGCTTATAAGATGCTTTATAAAAAGAGATTGAACAGTTGTCCTGCACGCAGCCTTGAGGAGGATGTATGGTGGGTGGAGATTCCTGCTGAGCTTAAACAAGATGACACATCCCTTAGTCAGGAGCTGGTTAACAGCCGAGGGGAACTCTACTGTAAGCAAAGATGGTATGAAAGAGGCCACATCCAAACATGGGCTCACCAGCTTTATGTATTATGAATGACCCCAGATGCAACCTTCCTTGGAGCAAAGGTCTCAACCTTCCTTGGAGCAATGGAGAGCTGGAGGGAGGTTGTACCCTTACACTTGCCACCCTGTGTGGAAGAGGGCAGCAAGGCCTGGTTAAGGATGTTGCTGTAATGTCTGGATGCAGCTGTGGATGTTGCCCAGTTGCTTTGGCTCTGTCCCTTGGAACATTTCAGCTCTGTGGCAAGCTGCATGCCACCAGGCAAGCAGCAAGGAAGGTTTCTTACCAAACTGGAGGTTATTCCTGGGAAACTCCCACTTTTCATTGTACGGCAGCTGAGTGGGATCAATAAAGATGTAGTTATTCCCTTCACAGGCCTCAATGATCTTCCACCGCACCTGGTACTTGGGTTTCTGTAAGGGAGAGACACCAATTATTCAATGTTCCTCAAGCCCTGAGGGTTCCCCAGTCCCCCGTGTACATTCTAGCTCTCACACTGCAGGCATAGAGGGAATACTTAGGTTTTAGCCCATCAAATATGTCTTGCTTTGAGCCTGGACTGAGAGAGAGAGGCTTTATCTGGACAGCCTGGTCCCTTTGCTGCTGCAAAGTCCCCCCAAGTCATCACACGTGACTGAGGGAGGCTCTCTTGCCTCTTTCTTGCCTCCTGGCCGTTGCCCTCACTTGGGAGAGCCAGCATGTCCCACCAGACCAGTGGCTGACAGTGCCCAGCTGGTGCTGGAGGGAGATGTCCCCACTGTGTCTCCTTCCTTGGTACCCTGGGTTGCTGAGCATAGCAGAAAGATGGAGCTGGCCCAGCCCCGCTTCCCTTACGAGGGAAAGAGAAGTAAGAATTTCTTCTCTTTTCCACGAATCTCATGGCAGAAGTAACCAGCGAGGACAGAGAGAAGCAGTGCTGGAGCCCACGGGCAGAGCCAGCTTGTGCTGGGTGCTGTCATTCACACCAAGAGGGCTCAGGAGCCCGGCTGGAGGCACAAATACAGAGAAAGGCAGTGAAACAGCTTGGCTTGAGAATACCCCGTGCGGCCTTTGCTCCTGTACAAGGGGACAGGAGAGGACTCGCACCCCAGAGCAGCAAAGGTGGTCTCAGGTCGCCCAAGACAGACACAGGGAAGCATGGGTGGAGTGGCTGTGGCTGTGATGAATCACATTATGCCCCAGCTACTGGGAGGTGTGTGCTGAAGCGTTCTCCTCACCGCTTCCCCTGGACAGCTGAAGAGAAGAAATGTGGCGTATGGGTAGATGTTCAAAGCTGGGTTAACACAGGCATGAGGGACCAAAACTGAGACAAACAGATGTGCAGTTTTGATGGAAAGTATCTATTTGTTTTCTCCCCAACACTGCTTCTTTTTCCTTTGCCTGAGATTTGAACATCCATGCCCATGCAGGCAGCTGAAAGCGGCCCAGGCAGGATGCTCCAAGCAGCAGTTTCTGGTGGAGGTCCCTCACAAACAATTGTCACCTGCACTCAGGTTATTTGCTGTTGCCTGCTCCCAGAGGGTGATGACTGCTCCTTTCTGCTCTGCTACTCACCTAGCACTGCAGGAATCAACCAGGGATCAGGAAGCCCATGGCTGAGACAGATAAGGTTATTTATAAACAGGTACTGCTTTTTCTTGGGTTTGCAAGGCCTTCCTAAAAGCTATTTCTTCAGACCTGTGCTTATACATCCACCCACCTCTCTCTCTGTCCCTGGACTACTGGCCAAAGACAGCTCTGCCCATAAAGCTGTAGGTGCTCATTTGGGAGAGGACTCTACTGGATCTTCCCACAACCAGCACTAGAATTTTGCTGCAAAATTTGCAGCCTTGATGGGCTGTCAAAGGAAGAGTGCCAAAAGGGAGAGCTGAAAACCAGGAGATTTTCACCCACTGATGAAGCAGAGGTGGCTATTGATTGGAACAGTTTGTGGAAACAACTGAGAAGGAATCCAAATGCTTAAAATGAGCCTTGAAGAGAAAATGGGGCAAGTTCTTATATAAAAATAGTGACCAAGACTTCCTGGAGACAAACGCCTTCTAACATCATCCTGTTTCCCCATAAAGACAGCTTTTTATAAAGCAGGGAGAAGAATAAAAAGTTGATGCAAGTTGCAAACCATTTTTTCCCCCCCCTCCTTAATTCACTCCAGCTGACAGCACAGAGTGAGCACCTTTGTCTGGCACAAAGAAATACCCACATTGACCTCTGGCTACAAGACTAAGCAGCGTGGGAGAGGTGTTAACACACTGGGTTTGGTGCGTGAGCCTTGTCCTGCGGCAGGAAACTCCTGGGGGGAGTTGGGAGGGCAGAGGAGAAGAGGGAGGCAGCTTGCCTGGTACCTCCGAGGTGAGTGCTCCCTGCCTGTGGCTGCCAGCAGAGCCAGAGAGGTCTCTGAGGCTGGGCAGGCCCTGCAGCCCTTGCTACGCAACAGGGAATCTGACCTGGTTGTACTTGTAGAGGAGGAAGAGGAGGAGGAGCAGCAGCAGGACTGATGTGCCTATGCAGGTGGAGAGAATGGGGCTGAAGAGCTTGTTTGGGGGTGCCATGATGCTTCCTGGAGAAGAAGAAAAAAAAGCAACCAGTGACAAGTAAAATACTCCTGTTTCAATCCTATGTCCCATCCTTCTTCAATCCCAATCCCATGCAAAATAAATGGCATTTTGCCCAGCTGTCCACTTAGGGTTGCCCTGTGTGCAACACAACCCTGTGCTGGCCTCAGAGGCACCCAAAATAGCTGCTGGGAACTGAGGGAAGTTCTTGATGCCAAACTCAAGACTGCAATGGTTCCCCACTGTGCACCCCAATTTCTACACAAACAGCACCAGGTGCAGGTCAGACTGACTGGGGACCAAGATCTGCACAGCAAGAACAGGCCCATCAAGAGATGCAACCCCTGGACTCCAGTGAGCTGAGCAATGGCTCTCTGTGCCCTGGAGCTAGGTCCTGTAGTTTTAAGGTGTCCATGGCACAGCTCAGCCTTTGGCACCACGCTATGCCCAACCAGAAATTCCCACACGGCTCCTAGGACTAGCAAATGCCAAAGCCTCCCACCTTCTGTCGAGACAGGGGGCTTGTGGAATCTATTCCACCTCTCTTGCAAGACAGTGGGGATATAAGTATCCCTAAGGATACATATAGACAGTAGAGATATATGAAGATGCCCCCCCCCAAAAAAAAACCTCCCAGGTTCTCCCTCGCTCTGCCAAGCTACCAGTTTGTATCTTACTGGTGATGGTGAGTGAGTGAAACATGTCAGAAGCGTTCCCCTCTCTGTTAATGGCCACACAGCAGAAGGTGAAATTGGCACCCAGCTCCTGGAATGGGACAACGCTCTCCACCTCCACCTCTTGGAAGGGCAACTTGTTCACCACCTTGGGACTGGAGTCATTCAGCAGCAACATATAGTTCTCGTTGTAGCTGCAGAGACACCAAGGAGGAGAGAATGAGCATTCCTCTGCAGCACAGTTGCTCATAGGTGCCGGTATGAGACTATAGAAGAGACACCGGGAATTAGGGCTGCAGCTCTATGAGACAAGTTACTCACTGCTCGGTTAAAAGACCTCTCCCTGAACATCAAAGTCCTGTATAGACAGAGTCTTAATTGCCTTTATATGGCTACAGCTGTGGCAGCAGTTCCCTCCTCGAATGGGGCTGGTACTGAGACACAACTACCCCTGCCCAGGCAGCTGCAGTTGCCTCCCATCACACCATAACTCACTAAACCTGTGCAGCCTTGGACCTGTGGAGGTCCCAGAAAGAGGACTAGGACCAGCCAGGATGTAGCTCTTTGGCAACCTACACTAGGCATTTCTCCAAGGGACCCACATGTTCCTCAGAAAAGCCTTGGGAGAACATGAATCACAGGTGACTGAATGTTTCAAGCTCAAGACTTTAGGAATAGTGCCTACTTCCTCTCCTCAGGCAGTCCTCAAGAGCCTCTTTTTTTTTAGCAGGGCAACATCCCGGTTGCTGTTACTCATCTGGCTCTGCTACGTTGCCTGTCGGCAAGCCCACGTGGTGCTGCTCAGCAGATGCCAGCACAGGAAGGGCAAGTGCACACCTTGGAGGTGCTGAGTCTCCTGGGCACTTCTTACCTGTCGGAGTGAATGGGGCACTGGTACCACTCAATGCGTGGGGCAGGGTAGCCGATGGCTATGCACTGAAGGATGCTGGAGTCATTGGCTGGAACCTTGATTCTGCAGACCCTCGGAGGAGCTGTTGGGGAAGGCAGATAAGCAGCGAATGGTGGGACCAGAGGAAGAACACGTTCCCTGTGCTCTGATTTACTTTCCATGTGTGCAACAATAAAACACCAGGAAACGCTGTGCTGTGCATAAGTTTGGGCTGGGTCCCAGATGCAGTCTGGCTGTGTGTCCTGTGGGGATGGGGCTGGAATCACCCTGATACCCCAACCCTACCTGCTGCAGGTTGAAAGAACGAGCAACACTAAGCACTTACATTTCATGGAGATGTTGAAGGTAACTGATGCATTGGTCTCATTGTTGAAGGCATAAAATGTATAGAGACCTCTCTCTTCTTCCTGCAGGCGGTTCAGGAAGAGTGTGTTGTTATACCTGCTCACACAGAGAGAGTAAACACCATGAAGAAAGCTGTGCTGAGGTACCTCAAGCACTCACAGTCTTTGCTCAGTGAGATGCAGCTGCTTCCTGTGCCCAGGAGCAGGTGAACGTTTCCCAGAACTAATCCCAGCCCATGAGTGGAATCTGCTACTTGCTTCTTCAGGAGAAGCAGGGAGAGTCTGATTTTCTGTAGAAGAAAGACCTTTTTTGCTTTTGAAAGGCTACAGGCGGGTGAAAGTTCAGAAAGAAAGGAGAGTCTAACATCTAAATCATTGCCTTTGAAGGGCCAGAGGACGCTGGTCCTCCTGTCTTTGACAAAATTCCTCCCATTTCATAGCCTATCAAGTCATGGTCCCTACTGCCCAGTGTCCTCTGCTCCCAAGCCCATTTCTCAGACCCCAATGCAAGAAAGAGTTTGCCCTAAAACCATCATGCCTACTGAGTGGCACAGTTCCTCTTGTGGATTATTTCGGGTTTCTAAGAAAACGAAAGGGGAATTGCCAAAACTCCCCACCAAACCGAATGATTCTCTTTCTTTCAGTCTCCTTTCAGCCAGTTGGCTGTAGTCTTCGGAAGAGCGGGGCTGTGCCCTCCATTAGGTCTTATCCACATAACAATATTTCTGGCTTCTCTTGACATGGGGCACACAATGCCACTCGGTACACACACTCTCCAGACAGCAGAGAATGGGACAGGTCTGAGGAGCACTGAGAGAATTCAGTTTTTTGTACTGTTCACACACCCCTGCAATTTCTTCTTGCAAGAGGAGTGCAAACTTGAACAATGACTTGTGACAGCGATTTCCACAAGGTTCTCTAAAGAGAAGGCTGCCAAGCTTGACAGAGGTGGTGTCCTCCTTGACCTGATCACTGTGGTTTGCTAATAATACAGGAAAGAGAAGACAGAAAGGCAGAAAAGTTCCCCTCTTTAAAGCCAGAGAGTTTTCTGTGAGCCAGTAGCATGGGGTCTGCCTGTCTCACCAGGAAAGCGCTGTTGGAAACACACCATGGACAGCGTAGGAGAGAGACAGCACATACCAGTTGTTTCCAGACATCATTTGGCCCTTGAATATGGTACTTCCAGAGTTCTTCAAGGGATTCCTGTGCTCCCAGCCCCAGGAGAGAAGTTTTGGGTAAGCCTCAATGTTGACCTGCAGCTTCAGACTCTCTCCCAAAGCAACCTCCTGGCTGGTGGCTTGCACTGGGGTCAGGAACACGTAGCCGCTTTCTGCAGGATGGAGGAGAGCATGATCATCACCAGGCATGTCCAGAGACCTCAAACATGCTTATACCAGCTTCATAACTGGACCATTATTGGAAAAGGCAGCTGGGAGACTGCAGGAGGGAATGAGGCATTACACAGGTTATATTGCCAAAGGAGTACTTTTAAGTTGCTTCTTCCTCATGGCAGCTTGGACTACTCTTGGCCTGAGGAGATCTTGAATATCTTAGTGAACTCTTATGGGGAAAGATGTTTTACATGCTGTATCCTAATAAGTGATAAGGCTAAAACTGTATCTCCTGACCATCTAAAAAAGACAGGCCCCTTAACTCCTAGCTTCTCACTTAGAAACAACTCAGACTAAACCCTCTTTCTGAGCCATGGTATGCAGTGGCTTTGAGTCACCAGCAACCCCCAGCCTACAAGCTGTGAGGATGAATTTTCCATCTTGAGATGCATCTAGGGGCACCGCCCAAGTTGCAGAAGGCAAAGACAGGGACTGGGAGAACAAGGAACTGCACACTGTAGGAGAAGATCAGGTTTGAGACCATCTGAGGAACCTGAAGGTGCACAAGTCCATGGGACCTGATGAGATATTTTGTTTTAAACAAACAGAAAACTGAGAAGAGCTTTCCAATTTTTCTTCCAGAATCCAAAATGCGTTCTGCTGCCCCTCAAGATGAGAAAGGAACACCATTTACTTTCCCGGCAGCTCCACAGTTCTCACGTGAACCTTCAGGCACTAGCAAGAATGATGTTTCCAACAACAAAAGTAGGAACAAGATGGAGGCAGCAGCAGCAGCAAATACTCAAGGCTAGGTGTGATTCAGCCCACACCTTCCTGGTCTCTTGGGGAAGCACTCACCTACTACCTGAAGCCTTGTGGAGGCATTCCTGAGTCCTGCTGAGTTGTTAGCTACACAAGTGTATTTCCCGCTGTCTTCCATGGTCACCGCTGGAATGGACAGGATGTCACTGATGAAGTAGTTCTCATTTTCATAGCTAGACTTTTTAGCTCTTTTGACCTGGAGGGAACATCAGGCACTTTCTTGGAAGGGCAGAGGATGGAATTGAATATTTATGACAAACAAATACCCACCCCCCTCCTGTTCTGGGCTATCAAACTTTGTTATAAAGCCCCTGACATTGAAAGCCATCTGTGTGGAGACCAAGAGACGTATTAAACCTAAGTATTCAGGGCAGGTATTCCACAGCAGTTAGGGTTATAGCTATTGTCAGCCTTATACTGCAAGTCGGCTTTACATTGTGTGATCCTAACATATCTTGTATATTATTTCAACTCCTTAATTAAGACATCAGGTATAATAAGGACTGCCAGCAAACCTAATCTCACCATCTCACAGTTGAAAGTCAGGACAACAGAGATTTTGAAATGCATTCCCTTTCTTCACCCTTATCTTTTCTCTGGGGAACTGTCTGTCCTAAACATTTTTGCTGCTTTAGAAGCCCAGGCAGGGCTGGGTGGAAAAACGTTGCCTTAGTAGGTACTGTGGCTCCTGCTCAATGAACTCAGCTGAAACAACATGTTTTCATTCTCTCTTGCAGCAAGATCCTGACAACGGGCAGACATTTCTTAACCCTGTGTCGTCTCAAGGAAAGGATGGCCAGATTGGGATTTCTACAGCTTGTCTGAATAGCTGCTTTGGTTGGGCAGTTCAAGGTTTTGCTGCAGGAGACTTGGGTCTGGGTAGTTGTTACTGCCTTGTGTCTCCCAGTTTCCAGGAAAGCCCCGTACCCCCTTGAAGCCGCACAACTTACGCTCTTTGCTGCTGTCACCCATCTGATGTCATACTTGTGGGAAGGAGCAGTTACTCTGCAAGTGACTTCGAAACGTTCGCCCACAATTCGCACATGGTCTACAGGGTCCATCGTCACTGTCACAGGCTTCTCCAGTGCTACACAGAGGTAAGCAGGGAAAGATTCAACGTCAGATGGTCCAGTGACCCTGTGTGTTCTGGAAACTCCCCAGGGCCTGGCTATCTTCTCCTTTCCACCCTCGTCAGTCTCTTTAGCCCCGGTCTTCTCCTTCCCTAGGGATCATGACTCCTTTTTGTCCTTATCTCCATGTCTAAGGTTGGGGAGAGCACAGCAGTCAGCACTGTGAGTTGAAAGTGAACCTTCTGCCATGGTTATGTCCTGAGCATTAGGCCCTGAGGACTTGCAGAACATCAGGGAGACAGGTGGACTTTTTTCTCTGTTCTGTGATAGTGCCTGCAAACATTTGAACACTGCTGAACCCCTGGACACCCACCTGAAGGAGCCAATTTGCCAGAAGCTGGTAGAATTTTGCCTCCATCAAATACCCTTTAAAGATTGCAGGTTCAGAGGTCTTTCCTAGCACTGATGAGGAGCTTTTCCTTAACTATCTACTGTGGCCAGCTTAGCTATTGCTGACTCCTTGTGGACAGCAGAAGCCCCAATCCTTTACCTTCTTCCACAATCAGCCTTATTTTTGATGACTTCTCTGTTTTTCCATTTATCACGGCTTGGCATCGGTAATAGCCCTTCTGCTTGCTTTGCACATTGTATAGTGTTATTCCTCTCTCAGCACTGAAGGAATAGCTGGTCTCGGGTGAGAGAGGAGAGCCATCATCTGTAATCAGAGTCACGCTGGATCCATACTCGGGGGCTGTGATGAGACAGGGGAACTCAGCACTACCACCTTTGGTCACAAAGATCCGGAAAATTGGGACGTACCACACGTTATTGGGATCTGTGGAGGAAACAGGGAAGGTCAGAGAATGGGACCAGAAGACGCGTTGAAGCTGAGAAACACATTCCAGTAGAATCAAGTCTCCAGCATTGCTGCCCAGTGGGAGTTCGATGCTGGGGCAGCCCTGCTCAACGCCTGCCTGACTCAGCCTCCAAAAACTCGCACGACAAGCCCAATTCCAGCTAAGGCATTTGAGCAGAGCACAGCAATCGACTCACAACTGCGCACAGGCAAGAGACCCTGAGAAGTACACTTACCTCTAATTGAACTTTTCACCATGGTGGTAGTTTTATTTACCAGACCTCCAGCTTCCCTGTCCAGGAGAGGATCTCTGGTACAAGGGAAAGGCTGAACTCAAGTGGTGGAGCTACCACAGCATACCTTCTGAGGTAGAAGGGTATTTGGGGTTCAGGTCACGTGTTGTGAGGATGTGATTCATGTGACTTTCTCTTATCTGGGGTACTGACAATACAGATCTCTGATTTCCAGATCTCCCTGCTCATTACAACACCAAATGGACTTTCATCCTTGTTTTTTCAGGAAGGGAAGTCAAGGTAAATGGAGGGAGAGGCACGGGTCATTCACAGATACGCATGAAGTGTAGATGCTCTGTACTCTACGCCAGTGCTTCAGCCACAGGCCCTGTTGTATGGGGGCTCACACGGTTGTGGGTGAGCCCCTTCCCCAGCAGAAGCCTACACTGCTCCCCCAAACACAACCATAGATAGGACCTTTGTAATGGGGAGGCTGTTCTGCCAGCATACATGGGAGAAGGAAGGAAACACGGTTACCTCTCACGAACAGATGCACAGTTGCAATGCCCTTGTCGCTGCTGTTGACATAAGCACACTTGTAGGTGCCTGTATCCCTGTAAGTGGCCTTGGAAATATTGAGCATGCTGCTGGTGTGGTTGCTGAAGGTACGCTTTTGGACATTCCATTGAACTTCGGAGTCTCCTGAGCAGCTCAAGGTGACTGGATCACCCGTGTTGACAACCAGAGCAGGGAGGTCAGGGCTGATCACTGGGGATGCTGAGCCTACAGAGGAAAAAGAGAAAGAGTGAAGATGCAGAAACGATCCGTAATGATGCTGTTGAAGTTTACACTGCTGGAATAGCACCAGGATGAATCCCAAGCACCAGGATGGGCTTGGGATTCAAACTGGCTTTTTGGCTTGCATCACTCTGGCCATTCTCCATCCCACCAGACCCATATGACCTTATACTCCAAGGCATGAATTTCAAGGGAGAGAGAGAAAACCCCACATATGAACATTTAGAGCATTGGGACAGGGAAAAAACCTCAATCATCTGGAGCTGATTAGGTCAGATGCTAACTTGGAAATTATTCCTGCTGGGTTTTGCCTCTTTGCAACAGTTTTCCGTTCGTGGCAGAGCTGGAGCTATTGTGTGAACCTGGTTAGCCCGTAACACCACTTGGTGAAGTTTAAGCCAATTTTCTTAAGGCTCTCTTTGCTTTATTGGTGCTGTGGTGAGCTAGAACAGACCTGGAGAGCTTCTGCAGAGCAGGAGGTCAGTGTATACCTGTTGGGAAGACTGGCATTTTGGTTGCTGGGTGGTAGATTTTGAAGGACACCTACTTATGCCTTACCATAGAGTCAAACTGCGTTTTCCTCACGGATACCATGAAAGCATTATGAAGTGAGTTAGCATCATTATTTGTATTTGGGAGTGGGGGAAACTAAGGCACAGTAAAAGCTAAATGGCTCACGAAAGACCATAGCTGCAGTTGTACAGACAACACACGGGGCCACGCTGACACCAGCATTGCAACCCAACTGGACTTCTGATGCCATCTTTACTCTGAGGATGGCTTCTCTGCTGGCTGAATAAAGGGGAACCAGCGCCCCACTCCAGCCCTTGGTGTCAGAAGGAAATATTTTTTCCCTGTTTTGCCTGGTCAGCGAGTTCTTTGAGTCACCACCTATATTTAGGGTATGGGGGGGAAGTGAGAAATGAATCAGTGCTGTGGGGCTGGGGAAGAAGTGGTACTGCCACCCCCACGCCAGGCCTTCGGGGAGGACAGGAAACACATTGCAAATGGCTATCTGTGCTTGGGGGGCTCTGTACCCCCCCTCCAGCCCCTATCCAGGGCTATTCTCCCACTTCTGCTTTCCTTCCCGGTTGCTAACCCATCCTCACATCTTAAAGACACACACACACCGAGGTTCAAATTAGAGCAAGTGGAAAGGTAGCTGCCCAATTTATCAATTCATTGCCTGTTGAGGAGGTGACAGCAGGCAGTGTTCTGCTGGAGTGGTGGCAGCGGAAAAAAAGGGGCTGAGTTCGGTCTTGGGATGCCTCAAACTCCTGCAACAGACTGCTCTGGGCTCACAGGAGCTCTTTAGTTGGAAGACTTGTCATCAAAATGAACATAAAAGCCCCAGTCATCAGGAAATAGGAGAGGGCAAGACACCATATAATGGCACTGTAAGCCCAGCTGCACTTGCATATCCTTCAGGGGAAAGGGGAGTAGTGTCTGAGGTACACGAGGTGCGTCCTGTGCTCAGGGCTGTGACACCAGAGCCCATCCATCAGAGCCCCGAAAGCATCATCTAAGCAGTCTCGGGCTGATGCCTCCCTCCATGCGACACAGGGTTGGGAATGTGAGACTCAAGGCCCTGGAGAACATTGCTGGTGCATGACAGCGATGCAGTTGTCCAGGGAAAACCCAAACAAGGCCTGGATCAAACTCACTGGCGCCAAGGGAAGAAGCAGAGGACAGGCAGCTTTGGAGCATGGAATATTTGACATTTTATCTCCCTGTTTTTTGGTTGGGTTTTTGTGTGTGTGTGTGTGTGTGTGTGTGTGTGTGATGCTTTTATCTTTCTGTGGAAACAGGAAAAGCCTCATTTATTCCTGGAGTGGAGAAAAACATATCCCAGAATCCTTTACAAAGCCACATTTTCCACATATCTGAAGTACAATGTTCCTCCCTTTTTGCTAGGCTGTATTTTCTAGCAGGACTTGACATATTTCTGTTGCTTTAACTCTCCGTCACTGGATCCTTTTCCCCTCACCTGCTCTCCTCTTTAACTGTCCCTCCACATCCAGGACTTCAACATTTGATGGGGGAGCCAAGCTCTGACTCAGAGCTGCATTCAAACTGCCTCAGGGAAAGACCATGTTGTAACTGCTTCTTGGTTTGGCCACAGCAGTTGGACAAGAAAAAAAAAAAACAAGAGTCATGTCATTCTCCATCCTTGTTGTTATCGATCTCCAGTTACTGCTGACATGCTATGGCCAGAAGAGGCTCAGGGTAGGTGCCGCCCGTAACAGTGAGGAAGCCAGCAGCCTTCAGGCTATCACTGGAGACTCCTGTCAATGTCACAACCACCACACTAAATGCAGGACAACGCCAGGTGAAGGCCACCCAAGCGTTCACTCCTTTGTGTGTGCTGAGGGGTGAGTCAGACCAGGAGGTCCCTTTCCAGAATGGGGAAGCAGGGCTGCTGGGGGAGGCTTTCTCCCTGCTGACCAGTGTGCAATCTTGCATGAAGCCCAAGGATGTCTCCCTGCTGCTCTCCAGCAGCTTCCGCAGCATTGCCAGTAACTGCTGGCCAAAGGCTTTACCACACTTGGGTTGTGTAACCATGACCTCTAGTTACAGCTGCAGGCTCTGTTCCTGCCTCTCCCATGCCAGCCAAAACATTACTTTCCTCTGCTGAGGGTTTGGAAATGGCGAGGAAGGAGAAGTGAGGGCTGCTAAGAGAGAGACGCTCAAGTACCTTACCACAGAAGCCAGTTATCAGGACCATGATTTTGTCCTGGGGGATATCTAGGCTAAGGCCTTTCCCTGGGAGAGACCCATACCAGGCCTGAGCTCCCTTTTTCCATCCTCAGTGATGGCAATGAAAAGCTTGGTTTCTGGCAACGTCTTCCCCAGAGTCACCTACAGTACCAGGGGAAAAAGGGTGCTCACCACATCTCCACTTGGGCTTTACCTCAAACGTTTAAATTAATTCACAAGAACACAAAAGAAATCCCAGGAAATCCTCTCAAGATGGCCAAGAACACCTGTGTGAGCTTATCAGGCTTCAGATCTCTCCTCTGCTTGATCTGAAGCTGGGTTTTGAGCCCCTGACACTCCTCCAGCAAGAGCCCAGATCACAACAGTCATTCCACATCAGCCTTGGGTACCCTCAGAAGATGCACTCGCAAACAAGAGGTGGGAGAAGGATGTCAGGATCTGGCTCCAGTTTGAGGCCATTGCTTTGGACAACCTTGGCATGCTGCAGATGGCCAGCAGTGGTGGTACTCAGACAAATGTGTGTCTAACACCCTAGGATGCCACAGCTAGGGACCCACGTTGCCCAGTCCCTCAAGGAACCTCCAGGGAGATCCTGACAGATACCATTATGATATCTCAAAAATCTATATCAGACCTGCCTAGTCCCTATTATCTTAAAAAAAAAAAAAAACAAACATAAGAAATCAAAACCCCTGCAGCCTTCACAACCCAGTTCTCAGCACAGCAGACCTGGAAAAAGCCTGCTCAGCATGTCAAAGACGTGACTTGAAGTGAAACACCCTGCAGGACAACAGCGAGAGGGATGAAAGTTTCCCAAGCTGAAAACTGCAGGGGCTCAGGAGGGATACGCTGCCTCCCTGTTACGTGCTGAAAGCTTTCCCCACCAGATTGCCCCCTTCCAGGGGGTACTTCCAACCATAGTCTCATTGTATGGGGAGCAAACACAAAAGGATAATAAAGGAACGTGTCACACAAGATCTGAGAGGCTGCCAGCATTTAAGATGTGAGATTAGTAATACTGGTTTCTGTCTGGTTGGTTGGTTGCAAACCTCAAAACAGGCTTAGTGACTCTTTCTTGAGGTTGATGGCTTATTGCCTCTTGGTCATCTCCACAGACCTCAAAAACCAGGCATATTCACCTTTCCCTCCTTGGCTTCCCAAGTTCTGTTTCCATCACAAGGTCTAACACCTGGCTCTCCAGCCCTGTTTTGTATGCAGCACCACCAGAAAACAGCAGTCCTCAGACATTTCCAGCCATGTACAAGGTGCATCAGAAGATGCCCATGCAGCCAACTTGCCTGACTGTCACCTGAACACCAAGCATCTCCAGCTCTCGCCCAAGGGTTTGGGCCAAGGGTTATTTCAGAGATGGCTTCCCTCAGGACACACTTTCTGCTGAACCTCTCCATGCTCCTAACCCCCACCCAGCCCAAATAGTGAGAAGTTTCCCTTTCCTATCTCCCCACCGCTGAGGCTCTCCCTACACTACATGTGCCTTTCCATACCCCTTGGCCTTATCCTGGCAGTGCTGCAGGCAGCCAAAAAGCGAGCCCTCAGCACAGATGGCTCCAGAGCCAACACAGACTAGCAACACACCCTCTTTCCACCCCTGTCCTCCCTCTGTAATCACAGCCAGTTCTGGATGGTCTTCAGGAAGCTGCTAGAGCCAAGTCTGCATTAAAAGCCAAGCTGGTGTCTCTTCCCTGCTGTTCCATAGAATAGAATCATTTTGGTTGGAAGAGACCTTTAAAATCATCAAATCCAACTGTTAACCTAACACTGCCAAGTGACCACTAAACCATGTCCCTCAGCTCTATGTCTACGTGTCTTTTAAATACTTCCAGGGATGGCAGCTCAACCATTTCCGCGGGCAGCCTGTTCCAATGGAGCAGACATTGCAGCTCTTGCCTGCTCCCTGCCCATCCTGAGGCTCCTCGAATCTGCCCACAGCAGCTGTTGCTGCCTCATGAAGCAGCTTCCAGAAGCAGAAACCGCCCCAGCCCATGGCAGGCTTTTTGTAGACAAGATTGGGAGCCCAGCTTCACTCTCCACCACCAGGAACAAAGTGCCCATTAGTCCAACTTCAACATTGCCCCATCCCCGCCGAGGCTGTCACCCTTCCTCACCTGAGAAGGGATGGAGCACTCACAGCCAACACTCAGGAAACCCTCACCGCATCCCAAACTTGCCCCAGAGTAACATGGAGACATCAGAAGGGTTTGAGGGGCCCAGTGGACCTACCATGCCAGATGCCAGCTGCAGTGAGCAGCAGGAGGAGAGCAGGACCCATGTCCCCAGGGACTGCGGTGCCTCCAGTGTGGAGCAGGGACACGGCTGAAGGATCCTCGCGAGCAGCGGGCGCCTCTCCTTGTGGGCACCGTCTCCAGCGCTCCCTCAGCAGGAGCTTCTCCTTTCTGAGTTGACCACAAGTTAAGAAATTCCCTTTTTTTTTTTGTTTATTTTTGAAACGTGGAAAAAAAAAAGCGATGCTTTGAGACGTCACTGGTGACAAACCCCCTTGGCAGAGGCGGGTTTGTCACACACACCCCAATGTAGGGCCACCCTTCTGCTCAGAGAGGGCTTCATCCCCAGACCACTCCCCAGGGCTGGCAGGGGCCAGCGCACCATGCCAAGGTTGAAGACAACCCAATCTGCCCTGGCTACTGCCACTCGAGCCCCCAGGGACTGCTGCACACTTGCTTAGGGACACAGAGAGCCAGGCTGTGACCCACCTCAGGGGGACAAGTTTTACCATCCAGGCCGGTGTCTCTTGCTGGCTTCAGGTCCTGAGGAATCCCACAGGAACATGACTGACTCCCTCACAACAGTTTCACAAAGGTGACACAGCCTGGGGTAGCTCCCAGGTGGGAACAGGCCTGTGAAGATGACAAATTGTTTTGGTTTAGCCAAGAGCATGATCCTGGGTGCAGAGATGTGTCCTGTGGCCACACAGAATCACCCACAAGTCCCATTCCAGCACCGTACAGAGGTAGGGTTGAGCCCAACCAGCTGTAGGCTCTCTTTCACTACCCTCCCCATATTGGGGTCCAGCCTGTAGACCCTTCCCTGTCCCCAGCTGGGGTGAGGGACACACAGGGACACCCTTCCACACCCCATAATTCCAACCCTAGTGCTCGCAGCAACCCTGTCACCACCAGGCAGCCACAGTGCTCAAACAAGGACACTTCACCACCCCAGGAGCCCATCCCACCCACTCCTGCCTTGTTGGTGGGGAGGCTTTTTGAAGCTGATTTCTAATTAACAACCTGGCAGGCACCTGGGAGCGGTAATTAGGCACTTCATTAACCCTCCCCTGGAATTTACCAAAACAGGGGGTGAGGGTACACTTGAAACAAAACTGCTCTGACAGGAATACTCAAATCAACAAGATGTTAGCAGGTCAAGTCAGACACAGAGTGCCTCTTGCTCTCTGCTCTATCTCTGAATAACCTCACACTGCAGCGGAAGTTCATGATAGTTCATAGCAGCTCTGGGGTGAAAAGTTATGACCACCACCTGACAGGGCAGGTAAACACAGGGGAGGAAGGTCCTGCCTGGGGCCAACCACAGGGCTCTGCCTTAGCTGTACCCAGCTGCAGCCCCATCAGCAGGGAGGTGACAGGGACACCGGCTGCGAAACGTGGCCAGAAGGAGGTGGGCTTTTCCAAAATGTCTGTGCAGAAGTGGCTGTTGAATCTGCACCTGCAATGCAAAGGTGCCAGGCAGAGGAGTGCCCCTCATGCCTCCACAAACAGGAGGGGAACGGGCTTCTCCAAAGCGAGAAGTTAGAGAGGTACCAGCAAGACAAGGTCTCGAGGCCAAGAGATGAGAGCATGGCTGACTGTGCTGGAGATGACTAAGAGTCATGGGGATGTGGAGAGAGCTCTTGGTCTTGGCCAGAAGGATGGCTGGAGAGCATGAGGGAGTCCAGAGAGAAGGAAAGGCAGCTTTTGGCCCGAGAAGATTTCCTCTCAGCAGTTTTTCCTGGCAAGGGAAGAAGAACACGAAGTAGAGCAGCGTGATGCACTGGGGGGCTCCTGCCCAGAGCTGGGGGGCTGTCAAGCGGCTGGGCTGTGGGAGATGTCTGCTTGATTACTCTTTCCTCCTTTTGAGCCAAAGGGGCTTTTTAAAGGATGTTTGTTTCTCTCCTTCTTCCTTTTAAGCTTGGTTGCATCGCCTTTTTTTTTTTTTTTTCCAGGAACAAATGCCAGCTCAGAGAGAACTGACTCACCAGTGTGAACAAGTATTAAACCAGACAGTTCTAATACAGAGAAGGGAAACAGTCTCTCGGCCTCCCTTCTCTTTGAGGAGGCCCCTTGCACAGCGTCTCTGGTGGCAGTGGTCCACAGGCGACAAGTTGCAGCCTGTACACGTGGGTCCCCAAGCTGGGCTGGGCATACCTGGGGATGCTCAGTGGGACAATGATGCTGGGGTTCCTCCTCAATGGTGACCATCTCTTCCTGCATGAGGGCTGCACCCCAGATCCTGTGGTTGCTCAGCCACAGGAGTGCTGCTGGGACTTCTGGGCCCAAGCAGGTCTGAGCATGGGGCAGGGATGCTCTCAGAGGAGCTGCAGCCTGACTTTGAGCCACTTGAAGCCCAGAGATGTCTGTGGAGGCCCTGGTGGCTAGGAAGGTGTGCTGGGAGCTGGTTATGGAGGGGGGAGTGAAGGCTGCTGTGAGCCCTGGTTGGGGGCACTGGGAGCTCAGGCTTATTTCCCAGGCTGGAAGTGGGGCTGGACCATTCCAGCCCTACAGGACTCCTGCACTGAGTACAGCTGGCCATGGTGTCCTGCCTGCCTGAACTGCCCTGCAGCAGCCTGGGGACACACGTGGAACACCCCTGTCCCCAGTCAGCTGTTGGTACCTAAACAGCTAAAAATCCTGGCTGCAGCGGGCCAGGGTTTGTCTCGGCTGTCTGAGTTTCTCTGCTTCCCTGAGCTCTTCCACGAGGTGCCCGTCTCATCGCTGAAGAGGAGACTTTTTTTGGGATGGGGAAAATGCCCTGCTGGGGGTCCACATGTCTGCCTACTCATTCCCAGCTCTATGACCCCTCCTCGGGGCATCCCGATTTGCAAAAGACCTGCCAGGGAGGGATCAGGCAGTGGGAACCAGATGCGTTTGGGGCTGAGGTCTACCAATTCCTCCTCCCTGCTTCCCCCCAAGCCTCTGCTGCAGCTTCTCTGGAGGTGAGGTGATTTTTTTTTCCCCTGCTGATTCAGCTCCTGGAGAAAAATGCCCCGTCTGCTTGTCGTGGCTGAGCTGTGCCAGGTGACTCAGAGCGTATCTGGGGAGAATCAGCCTGAGCTGGTCAGGGAGCCTGCAAACCTCTTCTCTGGCAAACTGAGCAAAGACAGGAGCCCAGGACAGGCTGTGGGGGAGAGAGGAGCCTTCCTGGGACTTGGACCTGTCTCCTGCTGCAGCCAGTGCCTTTGGATACACAAGGGGTTTCCAGGAGCTGAGGGAGATGTGACTGCTGCCAGTGGGGACTTAAGGGGAGCAGGAGGAAAGCAGGGGGGCATGTGGACCTGACGGAGTGGTTGTGAGGGAAACCAGCATTCTGGGGTTGCACCTTTAAAGAGTATCAGTGAATTCCTGATCCCAGAGGGAGGGGAGCACCCATCTCGGAGAAAAGGAGGACATGGGGAGCCCTGTCCACTGCAATGTGGCTCCTGCTGGTGCCCTGCCCCATTGCTTCCCTGAGTCTCTCCCGCTGCTTTGAGATATTAAACTACGTGGAAGAATCAAGAGCGCTGTGGTGTCTCCCATCTCCTTCATCCCAGCACTGCTCAGTCTGGCAGCTCCTGCCTCCCTGCCCCGATGTGAGCGCAGACCCGCAATGCTCCCAGGAGCACGTCAAGCCCTTGTTGAGGGCTGCTGGCCTGAACCCACGCATGGGAACTCTTCCCCAAGTCCTTTCCTCTCTCCACCTCCATCCCAGTGACACGAGACCCACGAGCTGGCCGGTTACCAGAGAGATGGGGCAGACCCTGCCCTGTTGGCAGCCCCTTTTCCTTACCCCGTCCCCGGGCTGGGCTGTTGCCTTGCTGTGCTTCCCTCCGCCTGGCTCCCGGCTTGGCTTTCGCTGGGCGTTGGGGTCACACACAGCGCATTAACGGGCTTAGCCTTCACCCACCACGGGGTTAAGCCGTGCTCCCAGCCCCGTCTGAGCGGGAGCCACCAAAACCAGGCAAACGCAGGAAGAGACGGAACTTTGCAAAAAAAGAAAAAAAACACCTTTATTTTTAAACTCTTTCTTTAAAAACGTATTTGTAAAAGTTTACGGCATAAAAATAGTATCTCATGGCTATAGATGTGACATAGTACAAATCCTACAAGTACATCTGTAAACCTAGGAAAATGTTAACTCTTTGGTACCTTAGTCTGAAGTCTGTTTTTTTCTTTCCCCTCAGGATGGTTTCTGACAGACAGCACGGAGGCAGGTGCTGCTTCTTTTCAGAGATGCTGCGTGATGCCAGCAAGCCAGCAGGAGGGGGAGAGGGCAGAGAGTACTCTTTGGGCAAGCTTTGCAGTTCTGGTGCAATCCATGGAGGAGGACAGGACAGGAATGATGGGACACTGCAGGCCTCCCAGCACGAGTTGGCTTCCCTGCCTCCTCCCACCCCTGCAAGAGTCATCTCTCCAAAGTGCTGCTGGAGCTACACCAGAGCAGTTCCCCTGCCTTTGCCCAAGCCAGGTAGGTCCATCTTGGCAAAGACTTCAGCCTCACTTCGATTCCCTTGGGTGAAACATGGGAATTATGTTGGGAGCCCAGCTACACATGTGCTGGTCCATGAAATCTGATTTTTTAAGAATACCTGGCCTGCCCTGGGTAAATCCTGCAGACAGCATGGTTTCTCCACTGTTACAGTCAACCCTGGCTGCTCAGCATCCAGGTAGGGCTGAGGTCTGCTGAGGGAAGGACCTGTGCATGGCCCAGGAGATGCCCAGTGCCCAGTGAGGACCTGCAGCTGCCCTGGCTGCTCTCTGCCTGTGCGAAGGCTGCCAAAAGGCTACCAAAGGCTACCAAAGGGCAACCTTCATGCTCTCCAAGTGGGAGCACAGCCAGGGAGATAAGCACTGAGCCTGACCAGAGCCCTTCCATGGACTTTGCCTCCTCAGCCCGTCCGTCGACACCCTGTTTTAGAAAAAGCCCCCCTAGGAGAAGACATCTGTGAAATCCCCTTCTCCAGATCTGCCCGGCTTTACACCGGCCCAGCTTCCCCACAGCCCAAACCGAACCCACTGCCCAGCACCCTGTGTTTGTGGTGCTGTCTCTCCCCCAGCCCAGACTGGGAAGAAGGGGAAGAGCCATTTCTCAGTTCTGGCTGACTTCCCCCGACCCCGGGCTGCACATCTGCGCTGCCCTTCTGCCTCCCGTCCCCGTGGGACTCTGCCACCGTCCCCTTGGCAGGTGAACAGAGACAACTGAGTTACAAGTAAAGTCCGCTGTGCTCTAGATTTCTCAACACGACACAAACAAACACTAAACGTGACACTCTCGCTTAAAAAAAAAAAAAAAAAAGAAAAAATTAAAATAAAAAATGAAGTAACAACACGCTCAAACCGAGAAGGACCAAAGGATTAAAACCTGTGCACGCGTCAGTCTGAGGAGCATCTTACATGTGGAATGAGACACCGAGGTGTCACATTAGTTTCTGGGATACACGTAGGTATGTATGAAATAGTGACTGGCAGTAGGATTATGCATATACTGGTGCTGATAACGATGCAACAGCTGCAGAGTAAAATATAAAATACAAATAAAAGATATTGCACTAGAGGTGGGCCCAAGCTGTGGCACGTGTTCCTTTTTGGGGGGGGCTCAGTTTGGGTCCACCTCTAAACATAAAACCACACCCAAACGAACAGACTGATGATTGAAACTAAAAACCTGGAGGGACTGGGTCCCTTCAGAGTCTCACCGGAGAAATTATGGCTACGAAACCAATGGGCCCAGAACCGATGGGAACAGAACTGACGGTTTCTCCTGGCCCTCACCCCCTGGGTTATGCAGGGACTGGAATGTTGGCAGCAGAGAGGGAGGGAGCTGGGGGGCTGGAGCTGGGTCCCCGAGCATCGAGAAGTTGTCTGGGGGGTGCTGCTGAAAGCCTCAGCCCTGCCAAGCCCTCTCTTCCAGGAGGGCTGCCCAGGGATGCTTAGCAAAACCTGGTGGCTTTGCCCAGCTGCCAGCTTGTCCCTGGCTGAGAAGATCTGCTCGCTGCAGCAGGTGTGGGAAATGGTGATGGGAATGGTTGAGTCAGGGACAGGAAAGTACCACAAAAGTGCAAGACTTGGCCCTTGCAATCACGGGGCCAAAGGCAAATATTTGGTCGTATCTCTCTGGAGTGGGGAACGGTACCGTTTTACAAAGAGTCTGGCGTACCTACTTTAAAAAGGAGGAGGGAGGGGGGGTTAGCACCCTGTCAGCAGCCAGAACAGGTTTTGATGCAAAGAATAACTTCAATAAATCTACAAATGGGACAAAATGCAATAGGCATCCAAGTGCAGCTAATGCGCAAGCTATTAGGACAGGATACCCGAGTTCCCCCAGCAGGGAGAAGAAATAAGTCTCCTCTTTCAGGACTGTAGAAAGTATTTGATAGTGGGGAATTAGTAATATAATTGGTAATTAATCTGTACAAGATGGAGTTTAGTACAGGATTTATGAAGTAAATAAGTAAATGGCCAAATGGAGGATGAGAAGGGGTTAATTGATGGGGAAATCTTTGGGCTGGATGGAGGTAGTAAAAGTAGCTCTCTAGGGTTGCTCTTGATGCTAGAAGTATTTAATATTTTTATTAGTCGGTCCAGCCCAAAAATAACAGTTTGTTAATGAAATGTGCTGATGACCCAATGTCTGGAACAGCGGGGAGTATCTTGGTTGGAAATGCTGGAAGAGTAGAAAGACGGAGGTGCTTAGACTGGTCAGAGGATGACTCCAAACTGCCAGTGTGCTGTGGCTGGGAAAAGGCCAAAATTATCCAAAGCTACACCAGACAAGTCAAATCCAGTACAGACCAGAACTATTAATGCCCTGTGTGAAGTCTAGATTTGACCTCAGCTGGAGTACTGGGTACTTCTGGTCACCTTTGATAGAGAAGGAGAAATTAAAAATGGAGCTGATGCAGACAGACAGGGGCTATTAGGATGATCTGATGTGCCATCCTATGGGCTCAAGTTGCAGTGACACGGATCCTCCCAAGCACCTTACATGTTAGAAAAATAAAGTGGTCTGACCCCAAGGATCTCATAAGTTACTGCTTCTCCGTGGTTAGCATCATTTTATGAACTGTGGCCACAGAAGATGGCTCCTTCATTGCAAGCAGGAGGAGCAGAGCATGGAAAAACAGTTGTTATTCACAGTGTGTTTCCTACGGATGGTGGGGAATCTGACCACACGGGCTGAAAATACACTCCACTGGCTGCCAAGAAAAGTGCTATTTCTTATGTTCACATTTTACCAAGGACATCAGCCCACAAAACGTCTACTCCCCTTTTAGCTGCATAAGTGGCAGCACTGCAATGACAGACAACTTAAAACAGAAGCTGTTTTGCTAGGGATTTCTGGCAGAATTTTCATATTTAAAGGAAAAATAATTCTCAGGGGCTCTGCGGTGGGAGAAGGCCAGCAAGATGCTGATGGAATTTCTGAATTAGTAAACCTGCCTGTGTGTTTTTTCTTGGGATGAACGGAGAGACGTGCATGGGTAGGGCAATGAAGGGGTTAATGGGAGCTGGGGGGCATGCAGCGAACAGAGCTCTGTGCAAGGTGAAACCTCCTTTCAGAAAAAAAAAAATAAAAAAAATCACCTGCTAGTTTCTATGGTTCGAGAGCTGTAGGTTTGGGGGGGGTTAGCTTTCATCTCTGCAGAGGTGGGGTTCACCACTGATTTCAAAAGCCTGGTGTTCCTCCTGCTTCAAGTCTCCTCCTTCAAGTGGCAGTTGAGAGCACAAGAAGTCCCAGGCTTGCCTCTGAAAAGCTAGGATGGAGGCAGGAAACAGGAGGAAGGTCTCTGCCCTTTTCTTCTTCAAAACACTTTCCAAGAGAGAGGAATTCTTCCTGATTCCTGGTGCTCTGCTTGCTTCCCCATGATGTTTCATCCACAGCCCTGGCAGGGTGGAAGTGGCTGTGCCTGGCCCAGAGAAGGTGGCAGGGTGTGAGATACAGTTCAGCTGTGACCAGACAGCTTCCCAGCCTCTCTCCTTCTCTGTCTTTTGAGACGTCCCTGGGTTGGTGTTCTGGCATCCTTATTGCCCCCCATAGTCTTGCTATGAGTCAGGAGGGACCGGTGAGATCTCCCACCCTGAGAAAGGGTGTTTGGGTGAACAGTCTATGGAAAGGGAGCCCTTGCTTCCCCAAGGTAAGGCACAAAGATTTTGCATCTGGCGGGATTATATGATTTCCCAGCAGATGAGCTGGGCTTAGTGGCAGTGGATTAATGAATAGCCATATTGCTTCCTTATACTGGCCCTGGCTAGTGGATTAATATACTTGTTCCCTTTAAATCTTCAATGGAGAATAATTAGCTTAATGTCCACACAGACAACATAAAGAACACCAGACTGCCCTCTTTGCTACTACAGCAGCGTCATTGTGAGAGCATTTTGAGTTCCTGGCATGCCCTTGGAAGTCCTGGTGCCATGCTGGGCACAATAGGGTGTGGGGTTGTGACAGCCCCTCTAGGTGGGCGCAGAGCTGTGCCTCAGAGCCATGGGTACCTGTAGTGCTTGTGATGCTCTATCCACCATAGAAGAACTGTCAAAACCGGAGAACGGTGATTCAGTATCTCTGAGACCCTGGCTGGTCTCTCCAGGACGTGGCTGTGCTTGGAGGGGAATCTCCCCAATGTACTCTTGATCTCCAGCAGCTGAAGGTTGGTGTTGCAGGTTCTCTATGCCCCAGCAATGGGCTCCAAGCAAATCATCTGTCCCGGTGGCATTTCGCAGAACCACAGTGTGGCTGGTGCTGAGACCATCAGAGAAGTGCTGGTGCAGAGGAGATGAGACTCATCACCATGGAGGGGGAAGAGGCTGGAGTATCATCTTAGCAATGCAGAAAGTGGTGTCTCTTGTGGAGATCCAACCCACGTCTTCCACTTGAAAAGAAGATGTTAGTCTGTGAGATGTCTCCCTCCTGCAGTGGTTTGATCACTGAGGAGGACATGGCAGTGATCTGGAAGGTTGGTGGCACTGAGCCACCTCTTCGTAAGGGGGAGGAGGATGGCAATGGGGAAAAGTCTTTAATTCCCCACCCCAAAAACACTGGGAGATGGGAGGGAAGGAGGAATGCTGGGACAGGTGGGGATGTCCCAGCAAAGCATGGCTCTCTACGATGTCTGTGTCAGCCCCTCAGCTGGTCTCGCCATGGGGAGATGCAGAGTCAGCCCAGCTCTGACTACAGGAAACTCTCCTCCACCTCTTGGTGCCCTGTGGTTGGTTCCTGGCAGCCTGGCTGTGGGTCGGATTCCTGCTCTTCATCCTGCCGGAGGCCCAGAGGGCTGTCACAGGATATTGTAGATGATGTGTTGGCCTCATTCAACGTTGAGCTGAAGGGAGACAAGGAGGAGAGAGAAATGAATGCCGTGTCCCAAGTCTCCTGGTGAGAGAGGATTCCCAATGGCTGAGAAGTGTGCCACTCTGAGAAGCTTTCCACAGGGGACAGACAATATCGCTTGGGTCTATTCAGCCCTCAAAACACAACATACAAGTTGTGTTTGAGGGCTGCAGACCATGCGCCCCAGTGTGCCCTGCTCCTTCTAAGTGGGGTCTCTTGTCCCCAGCTGTGTACATGTCATGTACAGGGAGCCCATCTTAGCTCAAATCCCACCTTCTCTGGTTCATCTTCATCCCAGCAGGCTCATGCAAGTTTGCAGCACCTCAGATGGAGGTGACACCACTGCCCTTCTCTCCTGGTAAACCCATCCCATAGCAAAGCCTCCCCATTTCCTCCTAAGGCCCCCACTTTCAGATTTGGCCTGTCAAGGGAAGGGACAATGCTCAGATGTTTTTACCTGGCCCGGCTGATGGAGGTCTCCTGAGGAAGATCACAGATTGCCTCGGGTTTGGGGTCGGGAAGAGGGATGATATAGTCGTTCTCTCCCCCGTTCTGGTGCACGGATGTGTAGAGGATGCTGCCGGTAGGGGAGCTGGGGGTGAGCCTGGCGTTGTTCAGCCCGGGGATTGTGGGTCTTGTGCGGACAACAGCGGGGTGGTCACTCCTCATGAACTCTTCATCCACCTGATGGTACCTCTGCTCTCGCAGGGCAAATTACCAAAGAAACGGGAAGGTTTTGTGAGTGGAGAAAATTTGCCTTGTATTTGCTTTCCTTCTGTTAGGCTTTCTCTAGCGGGGCTGACACCTGGCTGGGTTCAGCTGCCCTGACTTCACCAAAGACAAGTCATGAACATTTCTTAAAGGAGAGATCAGGGACACAACTCCACAGCTCCAAAATCCCAAACAGTTGGAGGCAGGTTTTTGATCTCCTGCCAGTTCTGATTTCCGCAGTTGCTGAGATACCAGCTGCCTGTCTGACGATGCCAGTTACCTCAGCAATGACCCCAGGATGCCCAAACCACTTTCATTGGCTGTTCAAACTAATGCAGCCTTAGTCACAGCAAAATCCTCTGGCACAGCAGCACTAAACACTGGTCTCCAAACCCTGATTGAGGGTCCTAACCAAGGGAACATCCTCTAGAGAACACTGACCCTCTTCTGTCCTTCCAGCACAGGATCCTTTGAGCATACCTTTCTGTAGCAATCCACCAAGAGGTTTCCCATAAGCACCACCAGCTGTGAGAAGGATGGTCTGATCTCAAACTTCTCCTCCCAGCATTTCTGCATGATATCGTAGCTAGCAAGAAGAAAGAGAGAGCACTCTGGTGAGCGAGCAGGTGGGGGAAACAGAAGCAGAAATGCTTCCGTAGTTCGTGTAGGGCAGGACCAGGGCAAACGCGTATGGGCAGCACTTACATTTCATCAGAGGCATGGGTGGGTTTGGACATCCGATAGCCACGTTTGATGGCGTTGTAGAACTGTTCATTCATAGGCAGTTCAGGGTATGGAGTCCCCCCTGGGTGCAAAGGAAAAGCAGGAAATTAGGCTGGTGGATTGCCTGCTGCCTCCATGCCGACATGCGTTTCACACCAAGGCTCCCTTTTCTCTTTACCTTTCCTGTTTCATTTCACTTCCAAATGGCAACGGCAGCATGGGAAAGAAGGAGACAGGGAATGAAGTGCTACCCTGACCGGTAAGGTTGGGACTTAGGGATTAGAAATGGATTTCTATTGTCTCTGGGAAGGAATCCTTCTAACATGCCATCAGACCTACACCACCATAATCTCCTGGGCACTTACCTAGAGTGAATATCTCCCAGAGGAGAATCCCGAAGGACCACACATCACTCAGGGTGGTGTAGAGGTTGTTGAAGATGCTCTCTGGAGCCATCCACTTAAGGGGCAAGAAGGTCTAAGAGGAAAAAATGGAACAAGAAGAGAGTCAGCAGCATCTACAGCACTTGTTTCAAGAGATGAGAGCCTGACACCCAATTTACAAGCAGAGAAGACCCTTCAGAGCTACCAGTCATCCCAATGTGTCTACTGACATCTGCTGCCAGCCACTTCTTGGATGGACAGGTTTCCTCTTTCCTTGTGCAGGATGAACCCAGCAGGCAGGAGGAAAGAGCAGGTGTGCTACACCCATTTCCATCACTGTCTGCCATGATGAGCTGTCATGGTGTGCATTCTCTGTTCCTAAGTTCCCGGGGAGTCCACTGACTTGGACAATGTGACCACAGCACTCCTGAAGGGAGTCCAGGCCTATCTGGACTTTGAAAACCTGAGACCAGGCTGGAGAGGGCTATTGGATGACGAGAAAAGAGCCAAAGGACACATCTAACCTCTTCCTGCTCTTACTCAGAGTGAGAGACGACAAGGAGCCTCACTTGACCAGCCTGTACGCAGCACTGGCTGTACTGTTCCTGGGATTCGCTTGCACAATGAACACCAAAATAATCTCCAGGAAGGATTGCAAAGGGGCTCAGTTTCATTTCCTGTTTTGGAAGGAAAAGCAGCTATGCCAAGGCTGGACTAGAAAACCCCAACCCCTCTGCAGGAGGGTCTCCCTGCCCAGGCACTGAGTGCCTGTCTGCCATCCCGTGCACACGGGAGAAAGCACAAGAGAAGTTAAGCAGTTCATAGAGTAGATAAATATTGGGATTTGAGGGCCCTCGGCTCCACTCTCAGTTCTGCGAGCCTCCATTTCTCTGGGAATTACACAGCCTGCTTTGCTTGGGGTTGCACATTCCCAAATGCCCCAGGACTGGAGTGTCCATGCTTTAGTTGAAGTTGATCCTGTGGAAGCTCAGTTACAGCCTCGTCCTCTCCTGCCTCGAAAGACTGGAGACGTCTTTCTGGAAAGTAGCTGCTCGCAGGAAAACACTTCCTCTTACCCTGTGGTCTAGTGGTTAGAGCAGAAGCCTGTGAACCTCTTCCCAGAGTGGCCAATGACTCACTGCAGTGCTATCAAGCTTCCTAACCTTGCATTCCTCCTGCCTGCGGCTCAGGATCAGACTCAGCACCGCGCAGGGAAGGGATGCAGCACTGCTGCCAGTGATGGGCTCTACAGGGCACAATCCTTAGCTTTGCTGCTGCTGCTGTTTCCCAGGTTCTTCTGGAAGAGCCCGGAGATACGGGCATGCAATTCT
Source organism: Tringa tobata (assembly GCA_033628505.1). Taxonomy (NCBI): domain Eukaryota; kingdom Metazoa; phylum Chordata; class Aves; order Charadriiformes; family Scolopacidae; genus Tringa; species Tringa tobata. Next base: position 2,590,938 of record JAHREE010000059.1, read on the forward strand.
GCTACTCCACAGCATGCAGAGCACATCAGGTACAGGGTGGTTGGGTGTTGATACCATCTCTAGGGAGTCCTGCCCTGTCACCACCCCTGGGCACAATGACAGCGTGTGCCAGCCCCAGAGCCCTGGGAAGAAGGGGGTTATATGGCTCCTGGTACTCACACTGCCTTTGGAGATATAGTTGGAGTCCCTCATGATGTCTCTCGCCAGGCCAAAGTCACAGATCTTCACCAGCTTCCCCTCGCAGATGAGGACGTTCCTGGCAGCCAGGTCACGATGCACACACTGTAGGGGGGGAGACAGGGCACTGTCATTGTGAGGGACCCCCAGACAGCCCAAGGGAACAGCCCAGCTTCAGCCCAAGCCCATTTCTCTGGCTGCAGGGACAACATTCACCTGACATGATTTGAGGTATCTCCTCCACCTCTAGGGACAACCGTGGCTTGAAGCTACTAGCAGAGCTACCACATTTTCTCTACTCACCTGAACTGCTACCCCCATGACAGCAACAGGCATACAAATCCAGAAAGAGCAACTGGAACAACCCAGTAGAGAGGGGATTGCCAGGGCCTGACCAAGCAAGAGGGCTGATGGGCTGGCAAGGAGGGAATGTCTCCCATCTCTGTTTGGACAATCCAAGCCAGCAGTCTGAATGTATCAGAGTTATACCAGCCTAGCTTGTGTCTCCTGGTTTTCTGGCACGTTGGATGCTTTACATCTGAGCAGCCCCAAGGTTTGCTCAAGACCCTGCCAGACTACCAGCAAGGATGGTGATATTACACCACTGCAAAGCGTGTGGGAAGCGGTGGGAAGCTGGGAGCTTCTTTTCTGTGCTCCATGGGGGAGCACTGACCGTGTGCTTCTGATGATCAGACTTTCTGGCTGGAGGTAAGGAGCCAGGAATTTCTCTCCACATGTTATTGATGCCATCACTACCCTGTTTCTTACCCCTGTGATGTTTCACACGGAACAACTATATTACTGCCTGCCCTGGGTTAAACCAGACCTTAGGAGATCCCAGAGCCTAGTGCTCTGTGGTTGCTTAATTTCCACTGAACAAGCACTTCTGACAAGGTCTGGGGGGGGTTCAGAGCATGTAGTGCAATAGGGGTGTCCGTTGAGAGTAGCAGCTCTGCTGTGGAGTGCCTTGTGCTTTAGCACAGGGAGGCTATTGCTCTTTGGTCATCCCTGTAAATGGGGATGATACAACACCACAGCTGCGCTGCACATGGCTTGGGAGGAGCTCAGAGTCAGGGAATTTGAGGTCTGAAGCTCGATCTACGCCAGGGTTAGCCATCACGTGCAAATAGAGTCATGCTGACCCTCGGGGCTGTTTCCAAAGAGAAGCGGTCAGCAGCTCTTCAAGCGCACGGCCACTTCTCCCACAAGGAGGTTGGCATGGACAGAGGGACACTGAGCAGAAGCTGACCACAGGACACAGCAGAGCGTTGTTGGCCTCCACCACCGCAGGCGCCGCGGACCAGCTGGCATACTTACATTTTTGGAAGCCAGGAACTCCATCCCATTGGCCACCTGGAAGCTGAAGCCCACCAAGTCCATGTAGCTGAGGAGCGGAGACTCGTTTATCAGTGTCACTCGGTCTGTTCTTTCAGGAGCTGAAGGAACAAGCAGAGACAGATGTTGGTGTTACTCGGCACACTCATGGGCTGCCCACTGGTGGAGGGACAAGGGGACAGAATGGGGAAATCCCATCACGAGTGCATCTGCCACCACTGCTGGACTTGCCCCAGAGGTGTCCTTTGCAGTAGGGACCATCCACCTCTGCAAGCAAAGGCATCCGGCGCCCGGTGCAAGCACCTCTCCCTCCCGCTGTGGCTGAGTTGTTACCTGATGGGGAATAGCTGTCCAGCTCGTACGGGGTGCCATAGTTAGAGGACTCGATGTCAGCATACTTGACTTCACCCTTCATGTCGGACATGGGCACATAATCCAGGGAGTCATCCTTGCTCATGTCCATGTAGCCCCCATCGCTCTCCACAGACAAGGAGAGGTGACTGCGGGGGAAAGCAAAGAGGCTGTTCAGATCCAGAAGAGAGGAGGAGGTGCAGGGGATGAGAGCAATGATTTGTAGGACTGCAATTCCTGAAATTCCTGCAGCCCCAGCACTGAAATGTCCCACGCACCAGGGAAAGAAGCCCTACATCATGCGTGCAGAGGAGTGCGAATGGCACTGGAGATGTCCTTCCACCACCTAGCAGCTCTGGTGTCCTCAGTGCTAGCTTTAAACAGCCCTGCCACATTCCCCTGCAAGTCTCCAGGTGTCCTTGCCCACAGGCTGCAGCTTCTCAGGCTCACCTTGCCTGGCAGAGCACAGGCTTGGCTCAACATATGAGCTCCACACTGGGGAGGGCAGGAAGGGGAGCCAGGGCCATGGAGTTCCACAGGCACCCACAGGGCAGGAGGGCAGGAGACCCAGGCCAGAATGGGCAGGAGAAACCCTCCACCTTGGCCGTGCACGTTCCCAGCCTGGCCAGGAGTGGCCTGGAGAAGGCTGAACTGAGCAGGCAGGACACAACCCTCTGTCCACAGTTAGACCTTCCCAGTTTGGTCCAGCAAACATCTGCATCCTTGTGCACCTCTCCCCTGAGCGAGACAATTGTGTCCTGGAAACAACATCTTGAGGCCATCCACGTGATGGTGCTGGGCAAGGGAAGCCTTCTGCATGGCCAGAGCTGCAGGGCACATCCCCACAGGCTTGGGAGGCTGTGCTCAGGGCTTAGGAGGATCTCAGCTGCCTTCAAGCTGAAAGCACAGGGGGGCAGCTGTGCTGATGTCCTAATGTTGCTCTATTTTACTATTGTTTTGGTGTGCTGGGAGGAAATGCTGCTTTCTAACTTCCCACAGGATGGTTTCTGTGCACCGATCCGCCTGCATCTCCTGCAGCTGGCAACTGGACGAAGGACCATTTCCCTTTCCTTCTAGCACCTCTTGTGCAACTGCACTCCTTCTAGCACTTCTCCCTTAGGCTCGGTAGCAACGTGACCTGCCCTGAAAATGCAGAGCTGAGGTGTCCAAGGGTTAAGACATGCTGGGAAACGCTTCGCTTCTCTACTCGAAGCATAGCTGTGGTTATGCCAGTAAGTTCATGATGCCAGGGAATATTCCCAACTGGCATCGAGCAGCCAGTGTGTGTGCTAGAGAACTCAGCCTCCAGGACACACAGATTGCCTCTGCCAGCGTTCATTTTACTGGTCTGGAGGAAATATAGGTAACCTTCCTGGCGCTGATGGGGGCTAGGATGGGGTAGGCACCAGGGAGGAGGAGAGAGCTGGTTTCCAGGTACCTCTGGACGTGGTCCTCCTTGGCGGTGTTCCCGTACAGCTCTGCCTCCCGCCGTGCCTTCTCTCCGTAGGACTGCAGGAAGGTGTGCTTGTTGCGGTGCAGGTAGTCCACCAGGTCCCCGTAGCGGCAGTACTCGGTGATGATATAGATGGGCCCTGGTGGGAGAGAGCACCGGTGTCAGTCCTGCCCCAGGGCAGCCAGTGTCATCCCACGGGGACATTACCGGATTGCAGGGCCCAGGGGGAAAAGCCATCTTTCTGCTACTGAGCATTTTTGGAATGTGAAATTTGTATTTGAGGAGGGAGAAACATGCCTTCTCAATTTCAATCAGGTTGGAAAGAAAGGCTTTCAGAGCCCCACAAGGCCTTCCTAGGGGAAGGGTGAATTATTCTCAACCAGAAAACAGGAATTCCTCTCTGAGGGCAGTTCTCCCCCTCAGCACAGCCCATGGCAGCAGGGAGAGGAGACAAGGCACCCAGAACTCAGCTACCTCCTTTGGTGCAGGCCCCCAGCAAGTTGACGATGTTGAGGTGAGGTCCCAAGTGGCTCATGATCTTCAGCTCGGACATGAGGGCTTGCTTCTCGCTGCTCCGGGCAGTGGCTGTTGGGAAGAGCTGGTGTGAGTGTCAGGGCAAGGAGAGGAGCACATGGGCACTGTTCGGCCCCACAGCTTTGGGATGGGGGAAAGGTATGGTGTGGGGACAACTCACACTTGAGCATTTTGACTGCCACTTTCATGGTGGACTGTGAATGGCTCAGTCCATGGGCTGTTGCTTCCACCACGCGTCCAAAGGCACCGGAGCCAAGAGTGCGTCCTGCAAAGAAACAGTGAGGAGACAAGGTTGGGGATAGTCTGTGAGGAGAGCTGGGATAAGGAGCTTGGAAAAGCCACGTCCTCTGTCTGAAACCCCACCAGCCTCACCGCAGTCATCCTGGTGGGCATGGAGGGGGTGGTGAGCTATGATGTTTGTGGTTGGGGATGGTTTGTCTGGCTGGGAAGGGAAGGAGCTTCCAGCCACAGGAAAGGATACCCAGGAATAACCCAGTGCCTCATGCCAAAGGGAGCAGCTGGCTTCCCACCGTGGTCCCAGATGGTCCTTCTATCCCAGGACCACACTGTATCTTGAGGGATCTCTGTGCCCTTTCTGGGTTGATTTCTTATGGAGATCCCAAACCCATTACCCCCAGACAGACAGAACTCCAGAGGTCCATCAGAGGGACCTGCACAGCCTTTACCTAACACCAGCTTGTCCCTGGGCACCTCCCAGCTGGAGTCGTAAGGGAGCTGCATGGGATCCACATAGATGTACTCGTGCCCATCGGAGCTGACTGACTCAATCACCTTCCAGCGGATTTCGTAACGAGGTTTCTGGAAAAGGGAGCAAAGGGGGAAGAGAGATCAGAAACTCTGAGGGTCAGAGAGGGTATGGGGGATGTGTATGGGTTTTGTCAGGGAGTCTTTTGTCCCTGCAGCCATTGCCTCGTGCCCCATCTAAGCTACAGATGCCAGGGGGAGCCGTGATCCCTGGAACAGGTGGGACATTTTTCAGGCCCATGCCTGAGCAGGAGCTCACAGCTTTGCTCTTCCCAGCCACCCTGACGTGGGGGTACCACATTTGCACTGGGAATGCTCTCCTCTTTTACCTTCTGCCACAGGACAATCAAGATGATCAGGGAGATGACGGCGAGGACCAGCAAGGCCAGGATGACAGAGATGATGACCACTTTGAATGGCAAGGCTGCAATGATAACAGGGACAGCAGTTAGACTCCTCCAACCCTGCACGGTTTGGGTACCCTGGGGAAAGCAGAGGACAGCAGCACAAAGAGATCCCTGCACCCTTCCCCTTTCCTCCTTTAGCCACAGTCCCCCTCCTGCTACACACCTCCCCTCAGATATCAACCCTCAGCTGTCCTCTGGGTGAGGGTAGTCCTTGTCTTCTCCTTCTGGGCACACCTGCCCAGCACTTGCAGGGCCAACATGCCATGGGTAACGGGGCAATGGGTTGTTACAGCCTGTTGAAGGGCTCGCTGCCTCAGGAGAGGTTTGACCATGGGAGGGTGTAAGGAGCTAAAGGTGCTGGTTTGCCTGGGGGAGAGCTGGCAGGTCCAGACCTGGGCTTAGACCATCCTTCCTCATATATGGTATGTTCAGCATATGGATATTGAAGTCCGTGGCACCATCTAGTGACCCCTGGGCTAATAACAAGTCACTGGGGACCTGCTCAGGCATCTTGCCTCCCTGGAGGGATGACCCTGCCAGTGCAGGGAAGAAGATGTCCATGGCCAGTGGACACAAGGGCTCCAGACTTCTGGAGTAAACTTTCCTGCTCAACCCAAAGGAGGCTTCGTTTTGGGCAGCATACACGGGCTTCCTGCTATTGAGGATTGCAGCCATCAGAGGACAGTCCTGGTCCTAGCACCTCCAGGCTGGAGACATGGAGAGAAAAGCCTAGCTCCCCACCACTGGCTCAAACTCTTCCCTCAGCACTCACCATGTGGGACCAGAGTGATGTCCTGGGAGTTGGTGCCCAGGAAGTTTTGCACGGTGCATCTCAGGAGCAGGGGCTCATCCACCCTGTGGAGCTGCAGGGTGCTGTTCACGCGGTACACCTGCAGCTCCGCGTGGTACGTGGCGTTGGTCTGCAGACCGATCTCCGAGGACTCGTTCCCCAGCAGGCGGGTGGGCTGCCCCTTGGCGCTGCACCTGGCCCAGGGGAGAATAAAGGTATATCTGTGAAGCAGTTGGGACCACGCGCCACCACAGGATGCATGGGTTTGTGGGCCAGCAGGATACAATAAAACATTATTCTTCTAACAAATGCAAGGTCCCAGCTATTCCCATGGGCTCCATCGCTCCACTTACCATTTGATGTCGCTGCAAGTAGACCAGCTGATCTCTGGCTGGGGCATGCCTTCAGCAGAGCATGTTACGGTCTGCTCCCCACTGCTGGTGCTGCTGTTCTCCTTGAGATCCACCACTTTGGCTGGCACTGAAACCAAGAGACATCGATGGGAATTCATCCCTCACTTTGACTGCAGGACGGAAGGGGAACATGATTCCCCTGTACCCCTAACATGGCCTGGGTGTGAGGGGACAGTGAGGTAGGACTCATCACAGCAATTGGGTTTCATTTTTGAAAACTAACAGCAAAAAGAGAAGGGTTTGAGGGGGTCATGAAGGAGACTGCCCATGAAGGAGTAAGGGCTTCAGCCTTAGGGTCCTACAGGAAAGGATGGAGCCATCCTCTGAGACTGCCCCCACATTCCTCAGTCCCATATCTGCATGCTCATCCTCACCATTTATCTGCAGATGGAAAGACAGCTCCTGCTCATCGTCCTCATTGGAAGCCCGGATGGTGTAAAATCCTCCTTCTTCTTGCTTCACCCGCACCAACACCAGAGCTGTCTGGTACCTGGAGGAGACACGGTCCCGGAGTGATGGGTGTGGGAAGGCTACTGACAATGCTCAGAGCCAACCAGTTCCCACCCATCTGAAGCATGTTCAAAATCTGCTCATGGAAAGTCATTTGACCACTAACCCATGTCCAATCTGTGATTTGCAGATTGCTTTGTGAATTATCTCCTCCCCGACCCCTGGTGAGGAGTGGTGGGCCCTCACCTGGTTTCTGACAGGTTCCTGCTGGTGATGGTGAACTCGCTGCTGCTCTCCATGGTCAACGTCTTGTTGTTCTTCAGCCACACAATGCTGGGTTGTGGGTAGGCCTCCACCTCCACCTGGATGGTGCGGCTCTTGTGGACCTCAGCATAGACCGTGCTGGGCAGGTGGGTGTGGAAGTGCACAAAGCCACGCTCTGAGAGGGGGCAGGAAGGATAAGAGGGGTCAGTGACAGAAAGAGCCCCCTCTCCAACCCTTTGAACAAACATGGATCTGGAACAAAAACCCCTAAACACAAAGAAGTGGTGGGATAGCTCCAGATCCATCCCTCAAGGCTTCAGGCTTGTGTCCAAGGGAAGTGAGGGTGCAGAGCCACACTTTGGAGCAGGGGAGCTCACAGGGCAGGCAGCATGTAGGGAAAAGGCTGTTATCTTGTAGAAATGGGGGAGATTCCTTCAAATTACACGGAAGAAGGACGGAGGCAGATGGGAGGTGACAATTTGACCTCACAGTGCATTGGCACTGCACAGTGTAGAAGAGCTCTCGCACCCTCAAGTGTCATAAAGGGTCCCAAAAGCTGTGGTGGGGGATTTGGGATGTTTTTAAGTCAAGAGGCGGGCAGGGATGTCTTGGGGTGAGGGTTGGATTTTTCTGCCATGGTTACTAAGTGCAGAGGCTGAGGAGGGGAGAGAGCTGGAGGTTGTGAGGAGAGAAGAGGGTGTCACCCTGGGGCATCCTGCCTGGACACCCATGTGGTTTGGTGGCTTTGGGTGTGTGGGCAGCAACATACCGATCACATGGACTGTGATGTCTTTCCGGTCTGTTTTCTCATGGTAGCCCTCAGAGACATTGCAGACGTAGGTCCCGCTGTCTTCCAGCTCCACATTCTGGATGATGAGGATGGAGCGGATCTCGTGGGTGGATCCGGGCAGGAAGTCGGTCACTGGCTCCACAGCCTTCCCTGCCTGCACAACGGAGATGGGAGATACAGTCTGAGAAGTCAAGAGCATGTTCTGCCATTGGAGATACAAAGCCAGGCTCATGAGAAGGGAGGAGGAGAGGGTAGAGGAGCCCAGCCTGGCAGGGAACTTGACAGGAACAGGGAACATGAACTTATCAGAGGCCACTGAGACAGACAGCCTCAACACAAGGATTTCCTCATCAAGCCTCCCCATGTGACAACTTCTGCCATGAGGTGAAGCTTCCTATGAAGCTTCCTATGAAGCTTCACCTGGGATATTGATGAGTGTTCACCATGGGACATCTAGGTGAAAGCTGGAGCTGCTACCCAGAGCCTGTGGGGCTGCAGCACTCACTTGCTTGCGGGGATAATCCCAGTTGAAGTTGACCAGCTCGTTGCCGCTCACGGTGCACATCAGAGTTACATTTTCTCCCTGACGCACTATGGTCTGCACTGCGCTGATGGAGACGTTCACAGATGAGACTGTGGGAAAGGTGAAAGAAAGGGATGAATAATGAAGGAATGGATGAGTGGGCACCCAGTCCATTTATCCTGGGTGGACTGGTCCACTGGAAAGTCTCTTTCCTGAGGGATGGAGCTGACAATTTGGCAGAACCCAACAGGACTAAATCAAGCCTCCAAATCGATCAGGGGCATCACTAAGGAGACAGGAGGCTGTCCCCTGCCATTGGGCTGGAGGAACCACCACTGCAGGTGCACAGTTATTAAGACAATGGCAACTCACCCTGAATCCTGTAGACATAGAAAGTGTCTGAATCCACCTCCTGGTCATCCACAATTGTCCGGCAGAAATAGGTCTTATCCTCAAAGAAGCCTTTGAATCCCTGTTGAGGGTCATAAGCAGCCGGGATGGGGTTCTCCACCTTTTTCTCATAGAGGGTCACCTGCATCTGTGGGTTGGTCACACGGCATGGGATGACAGCCTCTGTGTAACCCGTGATGAAAATGAAGAGCTCTTCGGAGGTGATTGTCGGGAGGAAGACCAGGGAGGGATCTGTGGGAGAGATGCATCACTGGTTACAGAAAACTGCTTGAAGCTGAACTGGGACTGCTCTGTGCTTCTCCAGGACTGCTCTAACACAGGGCTCTGCCTCCTCCTCGTGCAAAGCTTCTTCCCCTACTCCCCATGGCAAAGTAGAGCTGCCATTTCATAGGCCTGCCAAAGCTCTCCAGGAGACACCCAGGTGATGCTGCCTAGCACCCTTGCCTCCCCCACTGCTTGCCCCAACGCACCACACATGGGCTTCTCCCATTCCTGGCATACCAGAGACATGCCACAGCCAGATGACCTGACATCAGGGCTCTTCTGTGATGGCAGGAAGGATTTGGGGAGGCCAGGTGTTTGGAGACAGAACAATAATTCAAAGGCCTCTTTCTCCTGGTTGCTAAACCCCTTGGAAGTGCAGAGACAAGGACATGTTGTCTCCTACCTGGAACGTAGATGTACAGGGCTTTCCTCTCCGCTGGCTCTGGAGCCTGGTCGGGGCTGTAGGTGCAGGTGTACTCCCCGGTGTGACGGCCCGTCACGTTCCTGAGGGTGAGATTGCTGACGAAGACACCATCCCTGTGCTCCAGCGAGGCGGCGAGGGGCTGGCCCTCCCGTTCCCAGACCAGTGCACCATCCCCATAGCACAAGAGGGAGAAGGTGCTGTGGAGGCTGAGGACAAGCTCAGCGTCTCTGGGTTCGATGTGCAGCCCGCTGATCCCGGACGTTCCCTCCAGCAGACCTGGAAGAGGAGGGAGATGAGACCAGACTGGGTTCCTCTGAAGTCCAAGAAGAAGCACGCTAGAGCACAACCTCATGCCAATGTATTTGGCTTGCAGTGTCAGCCTTTACACCGAAAAATAACCTTTCTAGATTTGTCTTGCTGGGTGTAGCCACCACTGATAAACACATGCTCTCCTCAGAAATGTCCTGTCAACCTAGACCTTGGTGGGTCACCCTTCATTCCGTGTACCTCCTGAAACCCTTACTAGAAATGAAATAAGACATCACGGGGCTTAGCAATGTTCAAAGTTGCCCATGTCTGCAGCAACGCTGGGTGGAGAACCCCCCGTTTTGTGCTTTAACTATGTCTGTCCCATCCAACCTTCCTGTGAGGTAACTGCAACCTCAGTGCCACCCGGTGCTGCCCAGTGTCACCAGGTGGCCAGGAGCAGACAGCTGGCTTGAGAGGGATTTGGGGCAGCCGTTGAGACTGTGGGTGTGAACAGAGCCGTGCTGGGAGGCAGCCATGCTCTGATGTTGTTCCACCAGCCCAAGGGGCACCCTTGGTGAGGGCAGGGCTGGAAATGGGGGCTACCTGAACCTCCCACACATCTTTTCTCACATTCTTGGCTTTTATGCATCCTGTGAGCTGGTCTGGGGGGCTGACATAGATAATACTGCTGACACCAAAATGAGCCTGTCTCTGTAAAGGCAGAGGTAGGTCTCAGATGCACCTTCAAAGGCTTGGAAAGGCCATGCATTTAGCAGGCGAGGAGGAAAGGAGGAGATGAGGCAATTCCTTGTGCTGCTGGCTGCATCTCCACAGGGACAGTGTCAGACGGGACACGGAGTAGGCTGAAACAATGACAGTTTACAAGAAAGTGAAAAAGGAATGAAAGCAAAACCTTGCAGGAAATCCTTTGGAAGCAATAAAACAGGCAAGGTCTTCCTGAATGGCTCCCCGCGTCTCTCCCAGCTTCCTTGCTTCTCCCTTTGCCCAGATGTCCCAGCGAGGCCAGGACACGTCCGGTGTCCCCATGGGTCATCAGGGCAGCTGAGGACAGCCCCCAGGGAGTCACAGCAATGCTGCAAACAGCCCAGATAGAGCCAGGGGCCCTATTGACTTGCTGGGAGGGGGTTATTGTATATAAGGGGTCTGATTGAATCCCTTCTGCAGTGGGAGTGTCCATAATGTCCAGTTATTGTGGGTTCTCGGGTGTCTGCTAAGGGCTGAGCACACCTGGAAGTGCTCCCTCTGCAAAGGTCTCCTCCCATCACCCAGCTGTGCATCAACACAGCGGGGGGGTCAGACTAGATGACCTTTGAAGGTTCCTTCTGGCTCAGATGATTCTATGATTCTATGAACATGAAGCAGGTGGGAACTTTATACCCACCTTGCCATCAGATTGGATTGGCATGTGCCCATGGACCTGAGACATTAGGAGGGGCAGATGTGCCTCATCACCCCTGTGCCTCCCCACGGCATCGCCCCTTTCCTCCCCCTCACCCTGGGGCAGCATCCCAGGGCAGCATCCCAGGGCAGCATCCCTGCGTGGTGCCCAATCCTGCACACTCCTCCCCAGCCACAGCACTCACCGGTGAGGATGAGGAGCCAGAGAGATGTCTTCAGAGAGGAGCGTAGCATGGTGGGCTCAGTGGCTCGGTGGCCAAATCCTGCCAAGAGCAAAGTGGGATGAGCACAGCACTGCTGCCAGAGGAAGGGTCCCTTGGCCACCCCGGGGCAGGGGAGTCCTGGAGCCCCCACCTGAGCCCTGGGCTCCCTTATCCATCTCAGAAACCTCCCACCTCTTCCCAGTTTTCAGCCTTTCCATCCTGGTGGGGTGGTTGGTTCCCCCTCACGCTGGCTCTGCAGAAGGAGCCGTTTCTAAGGCATCTCCCACCGGTAAACAGGGATTTTGCTGGAGGCTCCGGGAGTTGTGTCAACTCTTGCTCATCCCTGCTCGAAATGCCACTCCCCCGGCTGCAGAGCCCTCCCTTCCTCCCTCCCTCCATCGACCGCTTGGCTTTTTTTTTTTTTTTTTCCCTTAGTTTTTGCTTCCCTCAGTCCCAGTGAGATAAAACTTGCTAGAAAACAGATCCCCCTCCAACCCTCCCACAATTTCTGCTCCTTCCCATGAAATCAAACAAGTCTGAGGACACCTCACAAAAACCTGAGTTTCTTGCATTTCACTTTTAAATATATCTATTTTAAAGGAATACTTAAGAGGGCTTTTTAGTTAAAAATCCCTTTTATCAACATTTTTCAAGAAATCTTTTCCACAGAGCATTTTCAGCCCTCCCTGGTGCAAACCAAGAGCCCAGAAGAGATGAGGCCAGAGCTCCCCAGGAGCAGTGGGGTCTGTCCCCTGTGCAATGGGGTGACAGGTACCCCCCCCCCCATCGTGCCTGCAGGGACGGGGATGAATATTTCTGAAAAGCAAAACGAAGAAGCTGACAAGGAGAAGAGTAAGGGGGAAAAGGCTTCCTCTGTGCCTGGACAAAGCAGGGGGAAACTGAGTTCAGTAGTTCTGAACTTGGGGATGCTCCTTGCATGGAGCTGAACTTCACAGCTCACTCACACCCTGCCGCTGGGCCACCTTCCCCTCTCCCAGCACAAGAGGCATTTTGGACCTCCTCCCAAGGCAGATCCCCGAGGAGAAGCCCCCCGTGATGCTGGCACAGTGCTCCGGGGAGCCGCTCGCCAGGCACGAGGATGGCTAGTGGCAATCTGGACTTGCTGGCCCGGCTGCAGGCACCGTCTCTTACTGAGCAGCTCTGCTGCCTCTTGGCCCCGGAGTGGCCTCCTCGTCTGCTTGATGTTAAGGAGGAAATGGTTTTTAAATGACGTGCGTTTGTCAGATGTTTTTATTATTCTCTTGCCTTGGCTCAACAAAAGTCTGATCTACCAGCAAATCCTTCCAGGTCTCCAGCTTATTCAGCAGCTTCCCTCCCCCCCCCCTCCAGAAAACCCCACCGTGACTCCTCCTCTCTTCTGCATTTGCCAGAGGGGATGAGAGCACTTAAGGGGGGAGAGCTGGGGGTGGGTAGGATGAAAAGAGGGAGGTGAAATTCAGGCTGTAAATGAATGTGACCTCACTGTCCCCACCCTCAGAGAGCACCAACCTGCAGGAGAGAGGAGGAAGGCCAACCTAATCTCGCTGCCCCCCAAGGCACTGCCATGAGAACAATTAGCTTTGTTTCCCAATTCTCCTTTACAGAGGTGTGTGATTCATCCATTATTCAATGGTCAAGGTTGTAAGAGCAACTGGGATCCTCTCCTTTCACCCCCTTCCATTGCCTGCATGCATAAGCCAGGCCGTGTTTGCCTCCCCCCTCTCCAAACACCCTCCTGCCAGCAGGGAAGTTCTTCCCAAGCTCATGCCCAGCTTTTAGCTGCCTGTCCAGCTTCATGTCTGTCACTCCTTAGTCTTATTGCAGGCGAGACATTTGGCTTTCTCTACCCGCACAGACAGGTCCCTCACCCCACCGGTGATCTCTGCAGGACCACTGATGGGGCAAATCATCCCCTGCTGGAGCCAGGGAGCTGGACGTGGCTGCAAACTGGTGCTGGGCTAGCAGGGGTGTTGCTTCAGCGAGCAGTCAGAGCCCCGCAGCCCCCGCCTGCCGCCTCTGTGTGTTCATAGCTGGTTTTAATAAAGCTGCCCGTTTTGCAGAAAGGCATTTCTTCTTGGAGATGCTTCCCAAGCAGAGTGGGAGGGTGGAAACGTCTCGCAAAGAGTGATGACCTCCCCCTTGTTTGCCTGCTCCGGCCGGGGCGAGGGGCGTGCTCGGAGACGCTGAGCTCTGCCCGTCCTGCAGGATGCACACAGAGCCTGGCTAGCAGAAGGACAGACCTTTCTCTCCCCTGACACGGGGACACGTGTGCTTGCACATGTGGGTGCACACAGGCACTGTGTTTCACAAGGGATGCAAACACGCCCGGCTCCCTGCCAGCCTTGAGAGCACTTGTTGTTTCCCTCCTCAATCTCAGCTCTTGTTCTCAGCCAGAGCAATAAGGCGCACCCTGTGAGTGCCAGACGAGGAGGGGCTGAGGTGGGTGCAGCCCCACGAGTGATCTGAAAGCAGGCACCCAGGTGTTATCCCACCCAGGGACACAAACACAGGCACCTACAGCATGCTCAGCTGCCTTGGATTGTCTCTTCCCGCCCTATGGGTTAGCAGGGTGCCACAGACCCCTCAGACTCCTACATCCTTCCCAGTGACCAGGACCTGAGCATTTTCAAGCCATGGGACCATTTGCTTCCACCAATCCTGGCACGTGCCTGAGGGCCATGAGGTTCTGCAGCAATGAGGTTCTCCAGCACCCTTCACTCAGCCCTACAGCTCCACAGCACCTTACGGCCACCAAAGTGAACTCCCAGCTCTCCATCCCCAAACCAGACCCCTCACCATCCTCTCCTCCCCGCCAGCATGGGTATAGCCCTTCCCTCTGCCCCTCTCCGGCACCGTGGTGGGAGGGCAAGTCGTCCCTGGCCCAGGAGGGCAGGGAGCTTTTCTCTGGAGCTGCACTGTTTATTATTCTAAAAGAGGAATTTGGCTGGGAGAGGAGACGGGAGGTCAGCTGGCTCGCAGGGAGGCCGGGCTGGCGGGGCAATGCAGCCCCATGCCCACGCTCAGCCCCACACGCCCGTGGGGTGGCTGCGCTCTCAGGGGGGCTCGGGTCCCCGGGGCCACGCTCCCCACCAGCCTCTCCTCACCTCCACGCTGTGGCCACCGAGGGTGGGAGCCGGGAATGTCTGGGAGGGTTTTGAGTCCAAAGGAGACACAGACACAGGCGACTGTCCCCGCCGGGTGACACAGCCACGCTGTCTGTCCTTATCTCTCCCCTGTAATCACACCAGCCCGACTGGCGCGCTGCACGCGTGGCTGCAGGAATGTGCCTCTCCTCCTCCGGACATGGTTTGCAGGAGCTGTCGGGTTTCCCAGCCCGCTGCCACCCCGGTGAGAGGGAAGCACCCCATAGCTGGCTGGGGCCGGGCACCGCCAAAAACCTGTTTGCACATTTGAGGGAGGATGGAGCTTTTCAGTGGTTCCCAGCGACAGGACGGGGGGCAACGGGGACAAGCTGGAACATGAGAAGTTCCACTCAAATATGAGGAAGAACTTCTTTGGGGTGAGGGTGGCAGAGCCCTGGAAGAGGCTGCCCAGGGAGGGTGTGGAGTCCCCTTCTCTGGAGATCTTCAAGCCCCACCTGGATGCTGTCCTGAGTGATGTGCTCTGGGCAACCCTGCTTTGGCAGGGGAGTTGGACTGGAGGATCTCTAGAAGGTCCCTTCCAACTCCAACAGTTCTGTGATTCCATGATGTCTGGCCCTGTGTTTTTGCAGTGTGTTGTGTGGGGATAAACGGGACACCCCCCACCCCCCGACGTCCCCGAGCAGCAGCAGCAGTGCTGTGCAGAGGGCACCCCAGGCCGTGGCTCTCACAGACGGGACGCAGGGAGAGAGGGACGGAGCAGAGAGGTCGAACGCCACGGCCAAGGCCACGCAGCAGGACCACGGCTGGGCCAGGACCGGGATTCAAGTCTTGTGATTCCCCATCTCATGACTTTGCAGCGTCTCCCGAGCAGCCCACTCCCATTTCTCCCGCGTCCCAAGCCTGGTGACAGCTCAGCTTTCTCCTCCTCCTCCTCTCCCTCTCCCCCGCTCGACGCTGCGAGCGGCAGCCGGGGGCTGATCAACTTGGACAGGAATTTCTGTGGCGGGAGCAGGGCTACACCCAGGGTTTTGGATACAAGGAAGAGCCGTATCCAGCCTCTGCTGGGGATGGTCCCACCTTCATTTAGGGAGGACCGTTCCTTCAGCCATCTCTGCCACTCCTCACACCTCGCAGTGCCTCGCTGAGGAGCTCAAGCATCACCAAACCTTATTCATTTATTACCGTTCCCCCACTCCAGACCTATCTATTGTTTAAGGATGCTAGTAAGCCAAAGATGCCTTTGCTGATGCCCAAAATATATGTTGTGTGGGCTCATTCTTGACTATTCTTGGCAAGGATTTCCTTTGACTTTGCTTGGTGTGCCCTGGACACCCCCTGAGCCCCCTTCCCTCTGTGCTTGCTCCCAGCGTGTGTACGGTGCAGCTCCTGGCAGAGCATCTCAGCACGCATGGCAACCACTGCTGGCACGAGCATCGCATGGCACTGCCCATCCCCAAGCACAGATCATGTGAGACAGGGCCGTTTCCAGCCCTGAACATGCCTTAAATCATGGGAGATCTACACAGATGGGCATCCACACCAAGGATGCCCTCCCAATCCACTGCCCTCCATCCAAGCACGCCTAGACCACATTTCTCTTGTCTCCTCCACAACCACTAATGCCCTGTGGAGAACAAGTATGAGGGTCTTGCAAGCACCCCCCAGAGCTGTGGGAGCTGGGAACCAGCCTGCAAAGCTGGTGCCCAGGGACTGGGATGGCTTGGTGTGCTGGGAAGAGGGTTAGCACCACGGGCTGCCTTGACAGCCACCTTGGAAGGAGCTCTGATCCCTACAAACCGTCGATCCCCAGCAAGGGGATGTGCTGTCTGCTGGAAATCGGGGTGCGCAGCCCTCTCTTGGCAAATCCAGGGGCAATTCCTGCATCTGTTGCCCCGCATTGCACTTTTCCCCTGGCTGTGTTCCCCTTGCCCGAGCCTCCCCGCCCCGGTGACGCTGGGCAGGGGTGATGGCTGCCACCCCGGCCTCCGTGAGGGCATCTGGGCTGGTGGCAGCACGGCGGTGGCAAAGGAAGGAGCGGAGAAGCGAAGCCAGGCCTCTCACGCAGCCGACGGTCCTTTCTCTTCCTCTGGCTTTCTATTTCTAGCCCCTTGTCTTGCCGGGGCTGCGCTTCCAGGCGCTCCCACAATGCTCTCCCCTGGCAAACG
This sequence comes from Tringa tobata, assembly GCA_033628505.1. NCBI lineage: Eukaryota > Metazoa > Chordata > Aves > Charadriiformes > Scolopacidae > Tringa > Tringa tobata. Next base: position 2,607,429 of record JAHREE010000059.1, read on the forward strand.
GGCCAGGGCCATCTGGTGCAAATTAGCGGGAAGTAAAATATACTTTATTTCTTCTTTGTCTAAGCGCATCTGAGTCATTAAGTGAGATCATGGGTACCCGTATGCCATGAAGCGGGCCCCGTATGGATCCCGTGATCGATGCTGCTAGGCATTGGCTAGCAAGGGCTTCTCCTGGCTGGGGGGTCACCGTCCCCCCCCCTTTTGAAGGCAAAAATCTCCCCGAGCACAGGCTGGTGACCCCTGAAACCCAAGCCTTGTGTGTCCGGCAGTGAAACTCCTTGGCTTGTCCTGTTTTCCTCTGCCACCCTCCCCCCAGCCTCTGTGACTGCTTCTTTCCCACCCTTTAATCTAAATAAAACTGAGCGGGGCTTTTTTTTTTTCTTTCTTTTTTTTTTTTTTCCCCTTGGCTGGAACCGTCCGGAGTTGCAACATCTCTCCTCTGGGGTCCCTCGGCTCCCATGACACCGCGTTTACTCACAGGCCAGATTATCATCACAGAGCCCTTTTTCTTTTTCCCAGCACATGGCTAGAATTAGGCAGGGCACACACATGGGGAGCCTGTCGTCCCAAGGCCCATAAACAGCTGCTGATAAAACGCAGAGGTAGGAAATCTGAAACCAGGCTGAGCAGCAGAGGGGCTGGGGTGTCCCCGGGGTCCCACACGCCATCCCTGCCCGAGGGATGAATTCCTGGGGTTAAACCCCCTCCTTGACAGCTGCCTGCCAGCGCCAAGGGGGCCCTGAGGCTTTACCCAGATGCTGGTGGGACCAAGGGGTGCTGAGAGCCCTGGGTGGCTGCTTGCACCATGCCTGGGTTTGGGGGTTTCTTTTGGTCACACAGAGGAGAGGAGAGGTTTCACAATCACTCACAGGCAGCATTGCAAATGCCTGAGCCCTCCGAGTGGATTTGCCAGAGGTCTTTGGTCTATGAATACGTGATTCAAGCCACAACCACTGACCCCCAGGGTAGACCAACTTCTCTAGGAGATGCTCAAAGCATGGGCAGATGCCGCCTCTGGGGCAGTGAGAGCTCAGGGCCACTGTGCCCACACACAGGGACGGCTCTCCTGCCTGACTCTGCTGCAGGGAGAGGGGCTGGCATGACCGGACCCCCTGCCCAGGACCCCAGACCCTGGTCCCCACCGTCAGTAGCATCTGGAGAA
>JAHREE010000059.1:2608842-2620566 GCA_033628505.1 Tringa tobata
GGGGGGGGGGACCGTGACGTCCCCGCACGCCATCCAGAAAACCTCCAGCCGTGGGCTCTCCACAACGCATCGCTGCGAGGAGCTGGGATGGTGTGGGGGGGGACGTGGGATGACGGCGAGCCCTGCTCTCTCATCCCCAATTCCTCCCCCCCTTGCTTTCCCTCTCCATTTTAAGCCCATGGGAGACGGAGGAAACGAGTGACCTATTTAGTGCGAGTTCAAAATAAAACGAAACATCTGTTTGGAGAGGCGCCAGCGTTATAAATAATCCCCCAGCCCCGAGTGTTGGTATTCGTGGCCCTTTGGGCTGCGCATGCTCCCCCGCTTCCGCTTTCGGAGGAAAGGCCGGGTCCCGGGGGGGGGATGATGGGGGCTGCTCCCCGGAGCCTGCGAGCTTGGCCCGGGCTGTGGGAAAACCCTGGGCGAGGAGCGGGTCTCACCTGGGGCCGGGGAAGGAGGGATGGGGGCGTCGGGAGGAACGGCTGCCACGCGCTGGGCAAGGAGGATGGGGTGCTTGGCCGACCCTCGCTGCAAACCCCACTCCTCACCCCAGATGAATCCTGACCCCCCCTTGGTCGCCCCAGGGCAGCCAGTGTGTGCCAGGACCACGGCGACGGTGGGGCTGGTACCGGTCCGTGGTGGTGCTGGGGGCTGGCTGGCGTTTTGGAGCACAGCCCTGCTGGTGTGGTGCCTGACCAGTGATGCTCGCACTGGGCTCAGCCTTGGGGCTCACCCCTTGCAGTGCAATGACCCCCAGGGGGTCACAAATGGGCCCCTCGGGAGCATGTCAGCCTTTCCCAGTGCCCTTCTCCAGCAGGATGCTCCAAAGGATGCGACGGAGCCCAGACGGGTCTGCCCATGACAGTCCCCCCAACTTCTCCATCCCCCTGACAGCAAAGGCATTTTTGGGAGAGCACACCATGCTGCTTCACAAGCACGTGAGCAGTGTGAGTTATGAACGTGGCTGCAGGACACCCACACCACAGGCCAGGACCCGCACAGCTCCCTGCATTGCTTCACCACTGGCCCAGGGAAGAGGCAGCTCCAACTGCAAAGCCCTTGGGGCTGGCTGGTAGAACTCTCTGGCCCCTCCATCCCCAAACTGGAATATCTGGGGGTCTCAGCTCCCAAGCATGCAGGGCTGGGCAGGACTGACCTCTCCGAGCAGATCCCATCCTCCCGCTTGATGCTTTTTCCTACTTCCAGCAGGGTGAAGAGGGGAAGCAGAGGATGTGGGACCAAGGGTCAGGTACCATCCTGGCTGCTCATCCCATGCCCCGCCAGCCTCAGGGCTTTCCTCACTCTTGTGCCACAGCTCCCAGAAAGCCACGTCTCCCTTCCCGCAGCAATTCAAGGGAAGCACTTTGCTAAGGTGTACACGAGGAGGAAAACAGTCCCCAGCACATCTCCATCACCTGCTCACAATCACTGCTCAGGGGTGGCTGCTATGGTGGGGCCAGGGATAAGGCCAAAGGTCCCAGCTGGTTCTAATTAACCACTAATCATCAGCTGCGAGGAGAGGGCAAGAGGAGAAAAAGAGCCATTCTGAGCCCTAGAAGGATGATAGGGGCTTTGCAAATTCCCAGGAGCAGTTCTGACTGTTGTGGTCTTACCAGCCCCACATCCCCGCGAAAGCAACCTGATCCTCCTCCGAAAATTTCCCTGAGACATGACTCTGCTGGGAAGGAGGAGATAATTTGCATGGATGCATCGGCTCTTCTCTTCCCGGCTGCCTGCGAGGGACCCGAGCTTAATTGCTTTGTTCTGGGGTTTTAGGCTCTCGTGGCTGGGATTAGGTGCTCATCAGCTCTGCGGTCAGGGCATCCTGCGACCTGGAGAGGAGCCTGGCACCGTGGAGAGGGGAGGAGAGGACAGGGCCAGGCAGCGCTGGGGTATGAAGGGCAGAGGCTGCTTTCGGAGAGGGGTTTGTATTTGATCTGATCCTGCTAATTCTGGGTCCCTGAGAGGGAGCAAAATGCAGCTGCTGGTGCAGCTCTTGGGGATGGGAGCTGATCCCGCTTCCCCCTCCATAAGTCCACCAGTGGGGCAAGAAGACCAGGGTGGTGGCACCCAGCTCCAGGACCACAGAGATGACCAAAACACAGTTCTGGGGGCAGCCACCCTCACCCCGCTGGGGTCAGACCCTGGCAGGCAATGGCACACGATGAGGGTCTGGCCCCCACCCCCTTATAACAAGAGGACCTGGGGGCAGCGATGGAGCTTTTTAAGGCGGGAGGGCACAGAAAGCCAAGCACATCACACAAGGAATGCTTTCCTCTTGGACGTGCTCTGGGCAGGCAGCAGGAGCCACGCTGGCCATCCTGCACACAGGGTCCTTTATAACCTCCAGCGGTTCCTCTCCCCTCCTCACGGAGCAAAAATCAGCTCCCCTCTGCACCCCAAACAGCCTCTGCGCCCCAAAACCCCACGGATCCTCTGGAGGAGAGGCTGAGGCAGGACTCGGGGCTGGGGCTGGCAGCTGCCTGTACCCCCTGCCCTCCCACAGCTTTAAAATGGGCACCGAGTCCCACTCCCCGCACCGGGAATCCGCCTCCCTGAATCGGACCGTATTCTCCCAAAACAGCTCCCAGGCTGGAGAGGGAAACTTGGCAGCCGCCTGCGGGGGGAGAGGGGGGGCCCCCTCTGGCGATGCCGGCAGAGCCCGGCCCGGAGGAAAGTGGGGTTTCTGTTCTGCAACCATTTGCTCAGCGGAGGCTGAAACCGAGGTGACTTTCAGGAGCGGAGACCGTGCTCCCAGAGAGAGGGGCCCGAAATGGTGTGTTTTCTGCTGGCCCCGGTTCAGACAAACCCACAAGCAAACATATTTTTTATTTTTTTTTTTGTATAAATAAGACAGTGTGTCTCGCCAGTTAAAGCAATTCAAACATGAATGTAGCAATTTAATTGGTGCCAATTACTGTGTCTCGGTAGCATTAAGATTTCAGTCACAGACTCCGGCTCATGGTAGACGGGCCAGAAGGGGGAAGGCAGAGGGATGGGCAGGATGGGGCCCCGCTCCGAGGGGCAGGTTTGCCCGTCTCCTGCCTGCTTTGGGAGCCTCGTCCCACCCAGCAGCTCTGGTGCTGCCCATAGAATCATATGGGGTTGGAAGGGACCTCTGGAGATCATCTAGTCCAACCCCCCTGCCAAAGCGGGTCCACACAGAGCAGGTTGCACAGGAACGTGTCCAGGAGGGTTTTGAATGTCTCCAGAGAAGGAGACTCCACCACCTCTCTGGGCAGCTTGTTCCAGGGCTCTACCACTCTCACAGTAAAGTTCCTCCTCATGTTTAGCTGGAACTTCTTATACTCAAGTTTGTGCCCATTTCCTCTTGTCCTATCCCTGGGCACCGCTGAAAAAAGACTGGCCCCATCCTCCTGACACCCTCCCTTTAAGTATTTATATGCATTGATTAGATCCATGAGGAGATAGAAATCCTCTTCTGTAGCAGGGAGAAGGTACCTCCTACTCCATCTGTCTCCTGGTTTGCAGCCTGGAGGCTGGCAGCCAGCGCAGTGTCCTGGTCACATCCCTGCACTCACCAACCCTTCCCTGCTCCTGCTCCTGGACCTCACAGCCTCTTGTGAGCCCTGTCACACACCGGCTCTTGCTGAGCCTGGGGAAGAGCATGGGATGGGTGTTAGTGGAGACCTGGATGGATAAGCAGGTGCCCCTGCAGGCGTGCCCTGGAGAGGACAAGTGCATCCATGGGTGGAGGACATTACACCACTCACACTGCAGCAGCCTTTCTGCAGGGGCTTGTATGAGCTCCCTGCACGGGCTGTCTGCACTGCAGGGTTGGTGGTTGCAGGAGAAGGGTACAAACACAGAGCAGGGCATGCCACGGCCTGTGTCCCAGGTGTGTGCCCAGGGATATTCAAAAAAACAGGTTGTGAGGGGCAGTGCATCACTGTATGTGATGCTGCACTTCCAGGAAGAGACATCCCATCGAGAGCAGAGCAGGGCAGAGGTGGGCTTGGCTGGGGGAACCTAATTAGGCAACCGGGGAGAGGAGGAGGAGGAGGGGAAACAGCCACCCCTAAAACAAGCCTCGTTATGTCCAATTTGCCTGGCGGAGCGGAAGGAGCCTCCTGGAGTTGCTCCAGCCTCTCAAGAAACAATACCCGGCCTATACCCTCCCTCGCAGCTCCTCTCCAGGGGATTTCTTTCCCTTGGTTAAAGTACAAACAAACAAACTCCATGGAGTGTTCGGCCCGGATCCTCCCTCGCAGCGATAGGATGTGTCCAGCCAGCCCTGAGACCGCGCGGTCCCCAGCTCCCTCCAGCTCTGGGCCAAAGGCAGCTCTTACTGCCGGCTCCAGCGGCTGGGATCCCGTGGGATTCGGCCACCGCGCGGCTCCTCCGCTCCCTGCCCTTTGCTGCTGCATCCCGGGAAGACGCTTTGCCTGACCCTACGAACACCACTGCAATCCCATCCCACGCTTCAGCATGGTGTCAGACACCAGGGCCAGAGGGACCTCGGGGACCGCCTGGCCCCAGGGTGGAACTGGGAGCAAGAGTCCCTGCCCGGACCCTGTGGCAGTGGCTGGTCACTCCTCTCCATCGTTTGGACGATGTTGTCCAGCCAACATGCTCTCTTCTTGCATGTCATCACTCTCTCAGCCAGAGAACATTTCTTAACCTCAGCTTTCCTTTGGGGCTCAGTACGACAATTTCGTCTTGCCCTGGTCCTGGAGAAGGGCTCAGTGCTCTCCTCTTCCTAACAGTGTTGTTCTGAAGGGGATGGAAATCCTGTCACAGAACCATCAAAAGTGAGGCTGAAAGAGATCATGGGGTCATTGGCCTGCTGCGGTGCCCACATCTCCTCAGCCAGAGGTTTGCCTGATGCAAAAAAACCTGCAGGGCTGAAGGCACCCACCCTCGTATCTTTAAACCTACAGACATTTTCTCCAAAAGCTAACTTTTTTCTTTTCAGTGACCTTTTCTGTGCATGAAGACTGTCTGCTGCCTCCACCAATGCCCAGTGACCAACCAGTCCCATTAACTCCTCTTCCAGTCCTCCGCAGCCTATTCTGGGCTTCTCCTCAACCCTTGTGCTCACCCTGAGTTTTTCCACTCCATGTTCATCCCTGCTGAAGCCCTTGGCATCGCTCGCTGGGGAGGGCCTGCTCCCTCCACCACGTGTGCTCAGTCTGCCTCCAGCAGATCCCATGGGAAGATCTGCAGGTTTCCCTGCACCACCCTGCAATCTGATTTGTATCCACTACAGCCCCCAGACCCTTTCCCACCCCACAAACTGCCTGGTTGCCATTTGCTCCCCAAGATGATGCACAGCCATATTTCCTTCCTGATGGCAACTGTCACAGCTTGCTGTTGTCTGGTTGACCCTGGACTCCTCCTGGAGCCTTTGGGATCCTCCTGCTCTCCAACCAACACATCAGCTGCCCTCCCAGCTTGGTGCCAGCCCAGAGTTTACTACACATGCTCATCCATCAAATCCAGAGGACCAAGCCCAGGCTGGAGCCCTGCAGGACCCCACTAGAAATGCCCAGGACTTTAGAACAACAAGCCATGGCTAACTTCTCCCTGACTGCAGCGTTACAGCTGGCCGTGCTCGTGTTCAGACCGTGCTCCCTGTACAGACCACCCTGAATTCCCAGCCCCGTGCGGGGACGCAGGAGATGAGCTGAGGGCGGGTATTTGGGTGGCTGCAGTCCCTCCACCTGCTCCTCAGCGAGGACCCTCCACGCTGTTGAGCTGGAGGAAGGGACAGATGGTTTTAGGGAGAGAGAAAAGCCCTTTGCGTGCTGCAGGTGGGTCGCTGTGGCTTGATGCTTTGCCCAAGCACCGACCCCTCTTGAGGCACCGAGTTGGGGATGTTTCCTGGACCCAGGGATGCTGCTCAAGGATGGTGTCGGCCACCAGGGCCACAGCACACCTGAGCCTGGGGTGACCTCAGTGTCAAGGAGGGACTTCAAGCCTCATGTCAGACCATGCCCAGGGCTGGCTGTCAACCAAGGTGGCTACCTGGCAGCTCTCCCTCCAAGCCAGCCCGGAATGTGCCCTCTGCCAGGCAGAGCCGCATCTTTACCACTGGCTCCGGCTGCCTGAACGGATTGTGCCCCTTTCCTGAGAGCACGGGGTGCACGGGCACCATGTCCTGAGGGGTGTTGAGGTGGAAATGACCCCTCAACCAAACACTCGGGAGCTCTGGGCCTCAACATTGCCCATCTTTATCATCGATGGGAGACCCTCTGAAAAGATTTGGGACTGTCAAGCCTCCGCAAACAAGGTTTGCAAGCTGAACTGACTACTTTTAGCTGTTTGCCCGCTGCTTTAGCAGAAGCCCCAGGTGCTCTGGGGCAGGGATGGAGCAGCACAACATCCCTTTCCACCACAAGTCCTGCTTTGAAAGTCTCCCTGTTGGCAGGTGAGTGCGGGAGCTGGATGCTCTGAGCCCGCAATGGTCCCGGTGTGAGCACCAAAGCCCCACAGCTCATGCCGAGCTTGTCCCCAAGCTGTCGGGGCACCCTGAGTCAGCACAGCTTCACTCCAGACCAGTTCCAGCCTGTTGGAGTCCCTCTTGGGGGACTCGGAACAGCAGAGCGGTTGCCCACATCCATGCCTATAAGGGTTTTACCAGGCTCTCCTCCCTCCAGAACCTGGCACGCCAGGGCGCAGGCGCTGAGCAGGGCTTGCAGATGTCCCTCTCCAGCTTGTCCTGGTCCACGGGGACAGGAGTCCCGCCAAGGGCACAGACTGGATTGACGTGGTCCTAGGAGGACCCTGCATTTAAGGATGACCCTGGAGGCGTTTGGATGGTCTAACGCTGCGGTGATGCTACTCTGCAGTGGGGCACCTCTAAAAGATGTCTCACTGGGGAGGTGAGCAGTGCCTTCCCCACACACACCCCAGCCCTCCCACAGCCACTGGGCTGGATGAGCCAGGATAACCCCCCCAGTCCAATCCAGGGAGGGACTAAAAGCTCCCCAGGGAGAAGCAGAGATCCCCTTGGGTCCCACTGCAGCCGGGTCCCCCCTCCTGCCCTACAACTGCAGTGTCCCCTTTGGTCCCCGTAGCCATCCCAGCCCAGGACCTGGGGAGAGCTGATGGGACAGTTTTTCCCACGGGATGCCACAGAGCTCGGCCAATCTCCACCAAACACCACCTCCCTAGGGGTGGTGGGGCATTTTGGGGTGCCAGCCCCTTGCAAGGGGAGCAAAACCCCTTCCAGAACAACCAGGCTGGCTCGAGGAGAGGGCCCTTGGGGTCCGTACCACCTCCAGCGTGAGGATTCCTGGCCGGAGAGCCGGAGCAGAGCGGGAGGGTGAGCTGACACCCGGGTGGACGATGCGAGGGCTTACCTTGGGCAGGGTCCCACCGGGCGAGAGCCGGTGCCGCACGTCCCACAGGCACTGGCCGCCCCGAAAATTCCTTCTTCTCCTCCTCCGCGCTCTTTATCCGCCGAGGCTCTCCCTGCCCTCCCAGCCTTCCCCCAGCTGGCAAGGCTTTTCCACTTAAAGGAGAAAGAGAGGGAAGGGAAGAAATGAAGTGGAGGGGAGGAGGGGGTGGGAAAAAAAATAATAAAATAAAATCAAAAGGAGAGGCAAGGCTGTGCCAGGGCTGGGCTGTAGCCAAGCCCTCGCTCTGCTCCTCTAGTGCATCTCAGCAGCGCCCTGGGCAGCCCCCCAGCCCACCTTGGGAGGGGGTCCCGGCGTGGAGCAAAGCCCCTGGACGAGGGGTGCACACGCGTGTGTGTGTGTGTGTGTGTGTGCGTGTATAAATAAAAGAGACCTCGGGAGGAGGAGAAGGGGGGAGGCTGCCTCGCCAATGAGGAGCGGAGTCCCTCCGACTTCCTCCCTCCACCCTCTGCGGGGACCCTTTGCAGAGCAAAACTTGCGACTAAAGCCCGGCAGAGAAGCAGGACGAGGGGAAAAAGATTTAAAAAAAGGAGGAGAAGCCAAAGTGGCTGCGAGGAGAGGGGATTTTTACCGCGGGAGCAGCGAGGGCCCGGCTAACGGGGAACAAAAGGAGCCCGGACCAGCCCGGCTCTCGCCTCCTTAAACCAGAGGGAAGGAGCTGCTCTCTCCCTGTGTCTGCTTTCAATTCTGGCCTTTTTCCCTGTTTTCTTTTTCTTTTCTTTTCTTTTTTTTTTTTTCCCCTCAACCCCCCCCTCCCGTTTTCTTTTTTTTTTTTTTTTTCTTTCTTTTTTTTTTTTTTCCCTTTCTCAGGATATGAGGGGATGTTTAGAAAATCCGCTGCCCACGCCAGCAGCTGACTCATGTTTTTATTAAAGAAACCCTGTACTAGGCCGGCTCCACGTATTCCCCCCGGACGCCTCCCCGTGCCGGCCCTGTGCCTCCCGCCCCGCTGACCCCCGGCCGGCCACGGCCCCTCGGGGACCGCCAACGCGACCTCCCAGCCCTATTTTTCCTTTGGAAAAGGGAATAAAAGGCCTTGTGCCACTGGGATGCTGTGGCAGAGGGTGGGTTTGGTTGGGGACACGGGGCCGTTTGCTGAGGGGCAGGAGGTCCTGTTTCTATCTCGGCCACCTCATCATCTCAGATGTCCTGCACCTCTCCTGAGCTGGGGGGTGGAAGCCAGTTAATGAACCCCCTTTAAATCCTCCCCATACCTTTATGAGTTCCAATAAAGTTTCTGAGAATCTCTCAATAGGCAAAACATAATTATTTGTCCAAAAAGGGGATCTTTTTTGCAATGTGTTTCAACACTGTAACAAGGTGGAGAAGCTCTTTGCATCAAAGCTGCCTTTTGACCCATCAGCTCTTGCCACCGTTTCCATCTTGGGGATGTGCTTTTACCTCATCCAAACAAGAAAAACTGCAAAGATGCACTGGCTGTCCTGAAAAAGGAGACTCCTCTGAAAAAGATATCTTTCTATCTTTCTTGTCTTTTTCCTTTCTAAAAATAAAAAAGCCCTCCCTGTAAAGATAACACTGCTGAAATCTGTGTTGCTGGCTTGTTTGCAGGGCAGACTCATCTCCTCCTGCCTCGAATGCCTGCACAATGGCCACGGCTAATGATTCCCTGGCGGGACGAGCCCAGGAGGTTGCCGCTTATCGCCTGTTATCTTGGTGTTTTCTTTGCACTGATGAAAAACCAAAGAAGAAGGTCTTTATTCGATGCAGCCGCAGAGGGTGAGGAGAGCCAGGCTGAGCCTGAGAAGGAGAAGGGGACCTCTCCTTCCCAGAAGATCCCAAAGGAAGGATGCTGGAGAGGCATCCCCCTGGGATCTGAGGGGGCTCTTGTGCCAGACTGCTTGGGGGGGGTGAAGCAGTCACCCCACTGCTCCTCTGTGTTGTGTTGGCTGTACTCCCCGACTCCAGACATGGTGGCAGTCACATGCTGGGGGGCCCTGGCAGCCCCCCCAGAGCCAAGATGATCTGTCATGCAGAAGAGGAGCCGGCGAGCGTGAGAGCAGCTCATATGGGGGGCAGGCAGCGGAGGGGACGTGCTGCGCACATGGCTCTTCCCAACACTTCTCCCAAGGGATAAAGACGTGTCTAATAGGTCCCTGCATGGGGACACGTGGGCTGCTGGGAATAACTCAGCAGAGCTATTTCCCGGCAGTGTCCCCCCTCCAAGGAGAGCATTGCTGTTCCCAACACAACGGGAGAGGGAGAAATCCACTGGTGCAAGGCTGCTGGGATCCTCACGCTGGGGAGAGGCTACTGGTCTCCCGTGCTTCCCCATGACCAGGATCTCCAGCATCCTTGCTGCGTGTCCAACCCTGCATGCAGGCTTTGAGAGGACGATAGACTGGGGGCCCATGGCCGGGCATCCTAGGAAGAGCAGGGGGTGGAAAAGTTGGCACAGACCACGCTGGAGGGCAGAGCATCCTGATCCCGAGGTGGGATGTATTCCTCCCTCTCCTGGGCTAGGAGCAGGGACAGCCTGGGCAAACAAACTCCCCTCCCGGGAGAAGTCTGCAAGGTCCAGGGTTCGTTGTTTTGGGATACTGGGAGAGCCTACAGCATCCCAGCAAGCACGTGGGGGCCCGCACTGCACGTCCTCAGGGAGCATCCAGGGCCACGCACTTTGTTTAGGAACAGCACGTCGGGGTTACAGCAGCTCCTGGGAAAGGCCAGCTCGGAGGAAGCACCGCAGCCGGAGGGACTCACTTGTGCAAGCCTGTGGGCGGAGGGGAGCAGCTCAGCTACCTCTGCCTCATCCCCCCTTCATTGCTCACCTCTATTTTTGGCGCCTGCACCCCCATTCGTGGCGTTTGCAGGACTCAGTGATTCCCCCGGGGCTGGGACAGCTGCAGAGTGTGATGCCAGAGCTGCTCTCGGCTGAGATGTGCAGCCTCAATAAGCATCGTTAAGTGCTGGAGGGGCCTTGGGGTCATGTTGTGCTGCATCAGCCACTGAGATAGGGACACTCCAGGGTATTTGAACTGCTCTGGCATCACCTGGACTCAAGCAGGTCTCCGAGCTCCTGCCCCACCCCAGGCAAAGAGCCCATATCCCACGCCTGACGTGGAGAAGAGCCACCAGAGCCAGGTGACCCAACAGGATGGTGGGAACTGGAGTCAGTGACAGGTCCCATGTGCCAGCAGGTGAGAGGCAGGTAGGAAAGAAGAAGCAGATGTTGACCTTTCCCACTTCTTCGAAGGTTTAATGAGGGCCAGATTCGCCCCGGCTTTGGTTCCTCTGTGCCTCTATCAGCTCCGAGTCAGCCCAGGAATTTCAGCATCGCTCTGATGTGGTGTTGAGCCGCAGACCACAAGAGAGGAGCGGCGGGTGCCGAGGAGCACGGCACCACATCTGGGCAACCCATCTGGTGTGGCAGCTGCCAGCACTTGCTCCTGGTTGGATCCAGCTCTTTTACCCTGGGGAGAGCTATATGGAGGCTTCATCCAGCCCTTTCCAGAGCTCTGCCCTGGCCTGTGGAGGAACCACTACCCTGTGCATGGTCCTGCTTTGCCAGGGTGACGGTGGGTGACAGCAGTGCCCGGGGAGGAAAGGGAGTCAGAAAGTGCTGGGGTCCTTCCAAAGTGACCATGTGGATGAGCACAATACGCTGAGGAGCATCCTGGGCTGGGGATCATCCTGCAGCACCATGAACGTTGCTCATGGATACTGCAGGGTGACAGTGGTGTCAGGAGCTAGCACTGAGCGGGTGCTGTGACCATACAGATGCTCGCCCATCCCTTACATCCCACGGGTTGAAGTGCTTGTAGGAGGCACTAGCCAGTGGCGGAGGATGCTAGCCCGCTGCCTTTCCCTGCCTTGGGGCCTTTCCGCCCCCGTCCCACGCACTCTTCCTAACCCCCACGACGAGCCTCGGTATTAAATGTGCTCCATGGAGCCCCGGGAGGCAGCGGCAGGCTCCTGGGTGAATACTAATAGCGATGCCGTCCGGTCGCCCCAGACTTTCCCACACATCTGCAGCCACTTAATGTGGGAATCGTTAACCCTCTGCTTACGCAGCGCCTGAAACGCGGTGAAGGAACAAAACGTGGCCAGGATGCTCCCTCCGGGACCCCGTGTCTCCCGTCACAGGCTGGGTGGGTGAGCCGTGCTGGGCACCCATCATTGGCACGGCGAGCACCCAGCTCTGTGCTGGTGCAGGGGGAACCACATCACCAACCCCGTGAGAACAGAAGCCTCCCGTGTGCTGGAAGGCAATGACAGACACCAGCGTGTGTCCCCATCCCTAGTGACCTCTTGAGGACAGTCCCAAGATTTGTGGCATTTACATTTTGCCAGGAAAGCTGATCCAGATCCCAAAGAGTGACAC
>JAHREE010000059.1:2625314-2642138 GCA_033628505.1 Tringa tobata
GTACTCGGACTTCGCCAGCTACCACCATGTGCCGGGGATTAACAACGACCCGCACCACGGGCAACCGGCGGCCGCCTGGGGCTCGCCCTACACCCCTGCCAAGGAGGACTGGCATTCCTACGGCACCGCTGCCGCGACGCCTTCCACCGCCAGCCCGGGGCAGTTTGGATTCAACCCCCCAGATTTTAACCCCATCCAGCCCCCGGGCTCTGGACTCCTGCCTCCACCCATCAGCAGCTCGGTCCCCCAGCTCTCCCCTAACGCCCAGAGGCGCACCCCCTACGAGTGGATGAGGCGCAGCATTCCCAGCACCAGCAACAGCGGTAAGGAAAAAACCAAAAAAAACCAACCCCAGCCCTGCACCTTCCTCGGTGCAGAAGATCCCTGGGTTTGAAGTCCTGTGGCTCCGGATCCTGCTCCACGGTTCTCCCTGCATGGGGGGACCGCCAGGAGGGACGGCGTGCTTGGCCTGGCCCCCAAAAGAGCTGGGGGACCCCGTTGCCGAGGTGGCGGGGGCTGAGGATGGGCAGGGAGGATGGTGTCCTTCCTCCTTGCTGGCAGCGGGGGTTATATGGTTGGAAAGTCCTTTTTCCCACCTGGTCTCTGCCCCCCGCCCTCGCCTGCTGCCATGGGGCAGGACGGGCAAAGAAAGAGCCCCCTGTGATCCCGGGGCCCTGCCAGCCCCGAGGGGGTGTCCTTTGGGGTGTCTCGTGTGTGCACGGGGGAGCGTGGGGGGCTGCGGCTGTGAGCCGGCGTGCAGCGGCGTGTGGGAGCCTGTGTATGGGGATGTGCACGTATGTGCGTGCACACATATGTGTAGAGCGTGTGTGTGTGCGCGGGGAAGGTACTGTATGCACACCCGTGGAGGGAAGGTGCTGCGTGTGCTGTATGTAAGGTGCAATCAGTGCGTGAGGCTCTGTGTGCGTGTGCAAGGAGGTGCCATAGACACTATGTGTGTACGGGGCTTGCCGTATGGATGGTGCCAGTGAGTGTGTAAGGGGGATGCTACATGCTCGGTGTGCGCGTGCAAGGAGCTGTGTGGTGAGGACAGTGCAGTGTGTGGTGCGTGTGCAAGGTGCAGTGTGCGTGCACACGTGGTGCGTGTGCAAAGTGCGGCGCGCTGGGGACAATGCCATGTGGAGGGTGCACAGGGGTGTTCCTGGTGTGACACGCCGCGTGTGCATGTGCACAGACGTGTGCCTCCGCTCCTGTGCCTATCCCTGGCCTGGGCTGTCCCCAGGGTCCTGTCACCATGTCCCCAAGGTCCCGTCCCCTCTCCCTGGGGTCCTGTCCCCGCTGAACTCCTGACCTGGAGATGGTGGTGGTGGGGAAGCGTCTGGGTGACCCCAGCCCCCTGCCCGCGCTGGGTGAGGGGAGGGGGGGTTGTCCTGCTGCCCACTTCAAAGGCAGTGGGCAGATCCCCCCTTGGGGCCAGCCCAAATTGACAAGGGCTTGGCTTTGTCATGGAGATGGTGGCCGGCTCCTTTGGCAGTGAGGTGAGGTGCGGGGCCCTTTGTCCTGTCCTGCCCCGTCCCTTTCATCTTCCCCTCCAGCCTGGACCCCTCCTGCCCGCAGCAGGACCCTCTGCCCACCGGGCTGGTCCAGACCCATCACCCCTCTCCCGGGCTGGCTGTGAGCTCTGCAGAGCACTGCTGGGGCCCAACTCACTACAGGAGTGGTCTGTGAACCTCTTGGGGACGAGTTTGCTTTTGGTGGCTCCGTATCCCCAGCGTCGGGGCCAGGGCTCCCTCTTTGCAAAGTGTCTCCGGTTTTAGGCTTGTCCCCGCGTGGGGCTGCCCAAGACCCTCTTGTGCAAGGGGCTTGTGCTGAGGTGCCGGGGTCTTCCAGCATGGAAAATAGCTCCTCACGTTTGCTGGGTCCACACGGTGGGGGTGGGGATGGGGCTGTACCAGCGGGACCAGTGGCTGCGGTGGAACGGGTGGAATATCCCGATAAATGGGAAAAAACCCAGCTCCAGTCTGGAGAGCGGAGGGGAGAGGCAGGCTGGTATTTCCTGGCCCATTTTAAGCACTGAATGTACCTATTTAGGAAAAATGCCTCCCCCCATACCCAGTGATGGGGACCCACAGGCGCTCTGGGGCTGAGAGCTTCCCTCTGCCCCCCCGGGTGGAAGGGGGTGTGTGTGTGTGACCCTGCAGCCCCCACTGCCCATGTGGCTGGGACCCCACCACTTCTGCAGGTTGCGTAGGTCTCGGTTTCTTCTGAGGAGAGAGGTGGGAGGGAAAATTAATGAGGGGAGAAAGACATCAGCACAGCTCTCCTCTGGATCAAGGGCATGGTTTTACACCCAGCAGTGGGACCGAGATAAAACAGGGGCTTGAAAGTGCCTCTGATTGAGTTAGACGACAATTGAGTTGATTGAATTCTGGAAAAATATCATTAGTTGCTTAGTTTGTATCTCTTAGATTAAATACACACAAAGGGAGAAATAAATCAGCCTTGTTCCCCTCGCACACAGAGGAGGAGCTGCCCCAGCCCAGCCCCAGCGAAGCAGGGATGGGTGCTGGGGTGAAAGCCCCTTTCTTGTGGTGGTTTCCCAGGATGGATGACCAGTGAGGTCCTTTTTTAAGGCATTTGCAGATGAAGGACCTGTCCTTGTGTCTCTGCTGGGTCCGAGCTGAGGGCTGCTGGTGCAGGATTCAGCCGCGGTGGGACCACATGCTGAGAGATGGTAGGATGCAAGTTGTGTTTTCCAGGGCTACCCTTTAAATTAAATTGAAAAAAAAGAGCCTTTCTCCATTAAGTTTGAAAGACAGCAGGGCAGAGATGGGTTTAACATAGGTGAGGACGAAATTCTTGGATGAATCGTTTTATTGAAATCAATAAACTGGACTTTAATCAGTCTGGATTGATTAACTACCCATCTCACCGCAGTGGGAATGGGAAATGAACGTGTGGACTTTTTTGCTATAAATATAAACAGTTTCATTGCGAGTGCTATAAATCACAATACTTCAGAGGGTTGTAAATTAAGGTTCCCTCTCTGTCTTGCCTTGTATAAACAGCTCTTGGCCGCAGTTTGAAAGCTTTGGGGAAAGAGCCATGCGGTGGTAAGAGAAAATGCTATGCAGGGAATAGGAGTGTGTTGGGGGCTTCTGCAAATGCGATCCAGAACCTGAGAAAAATCAATGAGAAATCTCCCAGTGGCCCACTGCAGAGACAGGATGTGCACAGGGATGATTTTATATACCTGTTTCTAAATACGTGCCTGCTTCCCCCAGCTGAGCCAAGATAACCCAGCAGCAGAAGGGATTGCATCGCCAGAGGGCTGGGCGCTGCAAATCAGGAGTTAAAGGGAACCAAGAAGATGTCCCCAGGCCTCATTTCTCTCTCCGATGTCACCTCTTTTTCTGCTCATAAAATCTTCACGAGCAGCGTGTCAGAGCCTCATGCTTCCTCCTTATTCACAATTATTTGCAAACTTCCCCGTGAATTGCACCCCGGCTCTATAAAAAGCTCAGGAAGGCGGCTGGAAACGGTGCCTGGCTGAACTTTGAAATTCACCCTCTGCTCGTTAGTTATGCAAATCCTCCGATACTGCCTCAGGTCTGGCTTTTAGGTCACTAATCGAGCCGGGGCCACAGTCCTAAATATTGCAAGTGAAAGTGCCATTGGGGCATTGCTTGGGGAGGGGAACGGACCCAGGGCTTCACGTGGTATCAGTGGCCATGGTGCCTGGGTAGGTTTTGGGGTGATGGAGAGGGAATTGTGATGCTCTAAGCAAGGGTAAGCAGTGGTTTGCTGGGTCTGCAGTTTTCCATCTCAGTTTTCACTATTTCCAGCTCAGTTTTCCAGCTCTGTTATGATCAGCCCTAGTGAGGTGCAGGAAAGCTGGAGGAAAGAGTAAAAAACCCCATTAATGAGACGGAGACATGTTTTCCGTGGACAGGTGGGGTTCATGCTGTGCACGGAACATTTTGGGGTGATGGTGGTGGCTGGAGGATGATGTGTTTCCTGGTCAGTCCCCTCTATAGGAAATGGTTGCTTCCCTTTGAGACCCTTTGGTCCCCCAGGTCCTTCAGTGTGTGCGTGCATTGGGGTCCCATCGCTCTTCTCCCCTTGAATTATTAACCCACAACCTGCTCCTGGCCCCAGCTGGGGATTGTTGACCCCTTAGCCTGCTGGCCAAGGTACAGGCCTTCCAAACTTTCCTAGAATTGACTTTCCTTGAACAAAAAGGGCTTCCCTGGAGCACTGGTGGTACCTACGTGATGGGCTTGGCTGGCTAATACCCCGGGATTAGCAGAGAGACACTTTAAACCTCTGGCCAATGGCAGATGTTTCCTATGGGGACCCTTCAAGGACACCCACTCCAGTGCTGTTAGCTTTGAGATCACCTGGATAAGGGGCCACATCCTTCCCCTGTGCTGTCCCATGGTAAGGATGGGCTGAGACCTATGGGGCTGTGAAGGGGGAGAGGAATCCCAGTGCCTAGCTGGGACCACCACCACCGTGCTGTCCTCCTCTTCCTCCCACAGCCAGGCCAAATCCAGCCAGGAGGCTGATCTGGATGAGCTCAGTGCCCTGGGGCTGGCGTGAAGGTGATGCTCTGAAATGGGTTGTTTCCAGCCCGAATGTACTGGCCAGCCCATGTGCCACCCCGGCACTCCTCACCCTCCCGCACTGGTGAGGTCTTTGACCCAGCACAGGAGCCCGGCTGGTGGTGCTGGGCTCAGGAGCAACTGAAGGAACCTGCCCGTTGCCAAAATAAAGGGTTGGATCACTGCAGGGCTGGGAAATTATTGCCCCAACGCCCAGCCTCAGGCTGCTGCCCCCGGGGTTGAAGCATCTCCTGTGGCGTTGCTCCGTGTCCAAGAACATGGGGAACCTCCCACTCGCTGCAGCCACCAGCGACCTGCTCCTCATCCCCTCGGGGTTTGCACCTCCTGGGAGGAAGATGAGGCTTGCAGGAGGGGTGGTTCAGACCTGTCCCACTGTGCTGGCAGCGTGGAGCCCGGCCGGGGCCAGCCTGTGCTCCCGTGCACCGGTCTGCGCTCTCCGGATCCGGCTCTTCCCAGGGTGTTCCTGCTCCTTCCCGGCAGCCGGGCTCTCCTGCATGGCCGTGCCATGTGCCGAGCCCCGGTCTCTGCCTCCCAGCTCTTCCAGTGCCATAAGCCCCAGGCAAGTAACCCCCCCAGCCACACACTTACTTATAGCAAAGATTTTGTGGAAGCACAGAGCTAGATCCTCTGCGTGCAGGAGACTAGAAAAGCTATCAAGGGCAAATGTGTGTTTTTTTAAGTGAAACATTTCTGGTGCATGACCTATCAAGCCCAGTTGGGTTTTATTGCTAGTGGGGCGACCACGGGGGCATTGCCATTCGCTCTGAAGTCTTTGGCACCAGGAAGAAATCCCCAGGTTGGGTCAGCTCAGGTGAACAGCCATGCAAGGAGCTTCCCTTGGGGGCAGGAGTCCTTCCGAGTCATTCCTTCACCCCAGCAGCTCTGAAAGGCCCATTTCTATGCCCTGGAGCAGAGCTGAGGGAGCCTTGGCAGGGTCCATGGGGTGAGGATTCATCCAGCATCCCCCTCCCTCCTCAGCACAGGGACATTAAATATGTATGTGCGGGGTTGGTTCCTCTCACATGGTTTTTACACCTGGCATTTCTCTAAATCCAGCACCCTCTGGCAGAGGAATGATCTCGGGCAGGGATCTCGAGAAGGATTGCCCTCTGGAGGGGTTTGTTTCTCGCTGGCGGTGATGAAGCAAGACACATGGCTCCGGTCCTTCGCCCCGCGCCGGTCGTCCCATCCATCACTCCTCTGCTTCCTGAGGCAGAGGAGGAATAGCTGACGATATTGAAGCACGGGAAGGCTTGTGAAAACCCTGACCTGCTGGTTCCCAGCACTGGAGGAGTGGGGGGGTTCGGGTTTACCCCCCCCCTCCCTGGCCACAGAGGAGCTTGTATGCTCTGGGGTGGCTGATGGAGCTGGAGGAGGAAGGTGGGGAACAAGCAAGTATGGGTGAAAGGGAAGGTGGGGGGCAGAGGGAGGGCACCAGGGGGGCTCAGCCCCTGCCGCTGTCGGTGCAGACTTTGGGGTTCCCGTTTCCAGTAAGTTCAGGGCCAGTGGGCTGAGCTGGGCTGTCTGTCCCCAGTGCCAGCGTCACCGCTGCGCAGCGCGGCTGCCGTCGCCTCCGCTCGGCAGAGGGAGCACGGACCCCTCTGCGCAGCGGCAGCTGGAGCATATCTGGCTGCCAGATGGGGGGTGAGTGAATCCAGCCAGCCTGGAGGCTCCTGAGTGCTCGGAGCTGAGCCCAACCCTTTCCCAGGCCCGGGGGTCTCTGTCACAGGGCATCACCCCGCCAGCTGCCACCCTCTTTGCAGTGGGAGGAGGATCTACCTCCATGGAGCTGCAGAAGAACCAGGGGAATGCCCGGGGAGTCCCTTCAGCAATCAGAGCCCACAGCACTGACCCTGGGACTCTGCTCTTGTTTTAAAGTGCTCCTGTGCCTCAGTTTCTCCATCTATAGCATTGCCTAAGCTATGCTGGGGGTGGGGAGAGGTTTTCCTTGATGCTTTCCCTGAGGAGGGATGGCAAATCCTGATAGAGCACTGATTCTCCTGGGAGGAGAGGATTTTATCTTCTGTGCAAGTAGGTGCTGCTCATCCAGAATAAAGCAGCTTTACCATGGAGAGAAAGCATCCACCCTGGGGTTGGAAAGACAGCCTTGCACCTCATCTTGCTACACCTTAACTCCAGTATGGACAAGTCCTTTCCCTGGTGCTCACTGGTGTTGGAACTTTCACACCTGATGGGTTCCGGCACTAAAATAGTGTAGTGCCATCAAATGGTGTGGAAACGCACCCAGTACAGACAGACAGACAGGGCAGAATGAGGACTGTACAGATGGAACCAGGGCACGGCCAGAGCATCACCAGGAAGGTGACACCCCGCAGGGCTGCTCCGGGAACATGTTGCCCAGGTTTTCCTTGCCCGTCATGCGAGGAGCCCGCCGTGCAGTGGGGTGTGTGGAGCCACCGAGCAGACGTGGGGCTGGCCAGCCTGGCAGAAAAGCCACCGTGCCCCATGCCAGCACCTCCCGTGCACAGCAAAGTGCAAGGCACCCGTGTCCCCAACCCTCAGGGACCTCTGTGGTGGCTCTCATCTCATCTCAGCGGCTTGGGGCTGCCCTGATGGGAGCCCTGCTGGCTGCTTCCCACAGAGCCAGGGTTTGCGCCTGCTGCAACTTGGAGCTGTTGTGACCTGTGAAAAAGGGACCTTTAGGAAACCGTGCAGGTTTGTGGTCCTCACTGCTGACAGCCGTGCTGCTCCTGCCACAGGTGGGAGGGCTGTGTGTCCCGTGGGTGAGGATGCTCCCTTCGGAGGTGGCCTCAGCCCCTTTTAGCCACGCTGGGCACACTGGACTGGCTATGTCGTTCTGTAGGGCTGGGGAAAAGACAGGCTCCAAAAAAACCATGCCAGCTTTTGCTCTTTCACTGCTTTCTGCCTCCTCCCAGGGTGCTGCTGCCACCCTGAAGTCTCTCTCCTCCCTGGTTTGAACCAGCCTCTTCCCAGCTGTTCTTAGAGCTGCTCAACAAGAGCCCCCAAAATGCCCCACGTTACCTATCTGTTAGGGTATTTGGGGCACAGTTTCTTATTGCAAGCCATCCTTTGGGCAGGTCGGGGCTGGAGACGCTTAATTACCTCCTCCCTGGCAGCCTCTGCCATGGCCATGAGGGTACAGAGCCTGGGATGTTTGGCACAGGGATATGGTTTGATTTTCCCTTCCTCTGCCAGGCTCCTGACCCGGTCCAGGGCAGGAGGTCCAGCATCCCCATCCCTGGGGCAGATGAGGCCCGGGGAGCAGATCTGGTCTGGGGGTCGGGAGCCCGTCCTCCCGCGTGTGTGCGAGTGCGTGTGCATGTACACTCAGGAGCGCGTCCTTTGGGGTTTGCACAGCACATTAAAGCTATTCCCTTATCTAATCACGGCTCAGGTGAGTGCTATTAGGGTTATACATTAACAACGGTAACGATACCCCCTCTCCCCACACAGCCATTGGCCCTGCCTTGATCCCAAAGCCGAAACCGTTCCCACTGGCCCCGTGAATGGCTCCATTTGGCTGCCCGAGCAGTTCCTTTTCCTGGTCTTTCGGGGACAAGCAGAAGGGACTTTAAAAGTGTAGCAGGGCCTCGAGGACCTAGGAGGTATCACCAGCACCCCCTTTGCACCTTGTGCACCCCATCCGCGCTCCCTCCCGGCTGTGGGACGGCCGGATCCACCTCCGATGGGCTTCGCTGGGAATGCAGGAGCAGCTCCATCCCTCTTTTTGTCCCTTCCCTCCCCGCTGCAGCACCTGGATTCCCCCATAGGTAGGAGGGCTTCCCATAAGGAGCTGGGCTGGCTCATCCCAAATTTCCTCTTTCCTTTCACAGAGCCATAAAAAGTCTCCAGGAGAGAGTTAAGTGTAACCCAGCATTCATATTCAAGGTAGCTGAATTATTCATTGACAACAGCATTTCTTCCAAACCTTCCTTTTTTTTTTTTTTTTTTTTTTTGCCTTGTGAATCACCCGGAATACTTTCCCGAATTCAGCAGACATCGCCGAAAACAGCAATTAGTCGAGATGAGTAACTTTCCATCTCTGGCTTGGGTCTCGAGCCCTCTGCTTTGGGTCTTTGCTGCCTGATATTGGGCAGCGAGAGGCTGGTGCCCAGCTCACACGGTGACAGGTCACCAGCCTGGCCAGAGACCTGCCAGGCCTGAGGCAAAGCAGAGGTTTCCTCAAGGATGAAAGGTGAAGAGGGAATAACAAAGAACAAGCCGTGATGGATCTATTTACAGCTGCAGCAGGAAATAATAATTCCTGCTGAAATTCATGGCATATGTACTATTCACAAACCGCCTTAATTCTTTATTCTTTAATTTATTTTTTTTTATCTGTCAATTTCTTTTCTTGCTGGCTGTTTTTTCTCCAAGCAGTGGCATTCAAATAGCAGTATTACAAATAAGATAATTTTTCAGTCATTATCTCTTCAGAAAGGTTTTTGCTTTCAAATAAAAATAACATTTGAAAAAAGATAAATTTCTGTGAGAAAATAAAAATCTTGTATGAGTCCCTGAGCCTGGAGCAGCCAGAGGGATCCCAGTTTCTCACGGAACTGCTAAACCCAGCATAAATCTCCGCCGGCGCCTCTGGTTTATTCTGTAACTCCCCGGGAATTGCTGTGTCTGCAAGTTCAGCACAGGTGCCTCCTGGGCTGGGATGCAGAAGATGCAGAAGACCTTCTCACGCTGATGAACCCTTCCCCTGTGGGGTGGCAAGAGGAGGCAGCGACCCCCCACAGGAAGGGCAGAGGTGCTAAATCCCTGCGCTTCGGCCACGTGTCTGCAGACATCTCCATACACATCTTGCTCAACCAAATTACCTTTTTCACCCTGTTTTTCCCTGCAGAGTCACCTTGTGTGGCCAGGGGCAGTTTGCTCTAGTCGACAGTGAAGGGGGATTATGTGTTCATTTCCAAAGAGCCCCGGGATGAGCTGGGCTCCCCGCTCTCTACAGTGGTGACTTAATTTCTCACACCCCTCAAATGTGAGTTAGTGGCTAAAGCCCAGCCCTGGTGCTGGGAGATTTGGTTCCTACTCATTGCTGTGTTCCTACCCTCCTGCTTTTGGTGTTTCCTGGAGACCCTCGGCCACCCAGGCCAGCTCCTGGCATCATCCTGTTCACGTTGTGCTGAGCCCATGCCAGCCCCTACTTCCAGGAGAAATGGCAGGAGGACACCGAGAGCGACATAGTCATGGAAATTGGGTGTTATCTTGAATTGCAGGGCTGGCTGCTTTTGTTCTTGGGAGTGCTGGGGTCAAGTCCCAGCAGGGTGAGACACCTCCCGTGCCCACCCCAGCTCCCACGTGCACCCAGGGGTGCACTCACATTCATGTGCTTCCACGCGTGGTTCGCTCGGTGGCCAACTGCAGGAACTAAACCTTTGCTGGATTTTGCTTATTTAGTCAAAAATCAGCTGCCTTTTGGCACCGCATGGGATGCTGCAAGGGGAATGAACCCAGGGGAGCCCCTCTCCCACTAGCAGTGTACCGTGGCTGTGGGTTGTCCCGCTGCCAATGCTCTTTTACATTTATCTTTCAGTATCAGAAGTGGCTTAGGAAAGTCCCCATCTCCTTGCAATGGAGTTTGTTGAGAAACAGATTTGCAGCCTGGGGCTTGGAGCTTTGCTATGTGGAGATTCTCTGATGTCTGATTAGGGTTGAGTCCACTCTGGAGTCTTTGAAGCACATTTTGCTTTGTGTCATCCAAACTCTTGCTTCCACTAGGATGGTAAGAATTTAACAGTATTGCTGAGATGTCTAGGTGTTGACCATATTTGGCCTAAACTAACAGATATTGTCCTCAGCCCACAGCAGGGCTTGCAGCTCTGCTCCTCTTGGGGTGGTGGGTCATGGAATGTTGGATTTATGGTCCGTCTTCTCACGATGCCTCTAAATCCCTCCTTCTCTTTCCACCAAGCAATTTCTCCAATGCCCAGGTGCTTTCCAACATGGAGAAATACCCTGGTGCTACCCAAGATGGACATTAAATCCAGTAGGACCCTCACAACTTGCTATTCCACTGATCCCCAGGGCATTGCCGTGTTTCTCCTGAGCTCTCCACGGGTGGCTGTGTAGCTCTCCATGTCCTCGGTGATGCTCCTACCCCTCCCTTCCATCCCCTCTTGGCTCATCCCTGCTCTCTTCTCTCTGCCAGGCAAGACCAGGACGAAAGACAAGTACCGGGTGGTGTACACGGACCACCAGCGCCTGGAGCTGGAGAAGGAGTTTCACTACAGCCGCTACATCACCATCCGCCGCAAGGCCGAGCTGGCCGCTGCCCTCGGGCTCACCGAACGGCAGGTCAGTTCCACAGTCTCCCAGGAAAAGCCACCTCCTGAGTGGAGATGGGGCTGGGGAGGGGAAGGACTGCAGCCCAAGCAGGCAGCGGTGGCCCCACCTCGCTCTGCATCTCCCCCTCCTCTTCCAAACTCGAGGATGCCTCAGGGGGAATTGCCTTGAGGGTTGTCACCCTTGGCTGTGTCTGTCCCCACCTCTGCATTGCTGTCGTTGTCTTTCTGCAGGTGAAAATCTGGTTTCAAAATCGGAGGGCGAAGGAGAGGAAGGTGAACAAGAAGAAGATGCAGCAGCAAAGCCAGCCCACCAGCACCACCACACCGACCCCACCAGCCGTCGGCACGCCGGGACCCATCGGAGGCCTTTGCAGCAGCAGCGCCCCGAACCTCGTCTCCTCATCTCCGCTGACTATCAAGGAGGAATTCATGCCTTAACCCCCTTCACCAGCTACAGACACCAAGAGATAAGCACTATGTAGCAGAGCCCAGCCGGTCCGTGTGCTCTGAAGAGTGGCAGCCCCTTCCCAAAGACACGATGGTCCCCGGATGAACCAATGGGGTGGCCAGCAAGGCTGGGCAAGGAGGCACTGGGACCTTCCCAAGGGTCTGGTGGGCTCTCTCCTGCATAAAGACCATAGGTTAGGTAGCATTGCTCTCCTGTAGGAAACGTGCACCAGTCTGGTCTCGGGTGTTTGCAACCCAAAGCAAGGTCCTAATGTCAGCAGAAGGAAGGTGGTGGTGGTAGAGGATGGCTTTGCTATGCTGCTTCAGGTGGAGCTGGTGGGATGCTTCCTTTGGTCCTCCTGGCACCCCAGCTGCCTGTTGCTTTTGGGGCCTCACATGGCAGCTTGCATGGCCTTTCCCAACACCATTTCTCTGAGTTCCAGAAAGGTGGAGCAGCAGATGTGTCCCCAGCTGCCTGCAGAGCGCCCAACGGAGCCCTCACATTGCACCCAACATCGCAATGCATCGCGTTCCTCGCAGAACCATTCCTCCCTGGCTGCCTCCAGCCTTGCACTGTTCCCAGCCCCTCGTGGCCCAGAAAACAAGGTGCCAAGGCCATCCCACTGCACCCATCACCCTGCTCCAGCTCTCACAGGGCTTGGGTCTCCCTCCAGCAGGGACCACCGGCACCTCCTTCGGCCACCACTGCCAGCTGCGCTTGGTGGTGAGGATGACTGTTTGCATTGGCTCGGGACTTTGGCTCAGTTTTTGTGTATATAAGGCAGAACTGGTTTTCCTTTTTATTTTTTAGGCATCGGTGAAAATAAAAGCGAGCAGGAATCCCGCGGGCCACGGGTTTGTTGCTGTCTCCTCAGCAGGGGAGGAGGGATGCTGGCTCCGGGGTGGCAGCGGTGATGATGCTCCTGAGCGTGGCTGGGGCTGGGAGTGAAGGGTCTTGCCCAGCCCCACCAGAAATGGTGCAGTTGGATGTCTCGATGCAGCAGCCTTGCCCCTGTGCCCATCCCATCAGGGGTATGGCTGGGGGCGGTATGGCCTTTGCCACTGAGAGGGTTGGCCGTGCCGGGCGACACAGTGGCTGCAAACTCACAGCCCCGGGGCCGCCGGGAAAAGGGTGAGGCTGGAGGAGGCCAAAGAACAAGGCCAGCTGCCCACAGACGTGGCCACCTCCCATTGGCGCCTCCTGGCCTCTAATCTTGTTTTATGGCTGTTGACGGGCTGAATATCCTCCTTGTCCAAGAAGAGCAAACAGAGAATGAGGATGTGAGATAGTGCCTGGGACAGCTGGCATCGGTGCCCGATGCTCTCCTCTCTCCATCCCAGCCACATCCCACCAGTCCTCCAGGGCACTGAGCAAGGGGCTGCCCTTCAATCCTTGCCCAAAACAGCTCCTCAAGCCCCAAAATGTACCAAGCATTGCTTGCAAAGGCATGGGAACATAGGTGCCAAGGTGCCCAGGCAGGGCAGGTAGCTGTGGAGGGACACCTGATGCAGGATAAAGTCCTCATGGGTGGAGGAGATGGAGGAGCAGGGGAAGGATGAGGTGGCGTTGACAGAGAGACTGGCAGAACAAAGGGTTTTTTCCTGACCTTGCAACAGCGGCTGCACCTACTGCTGCACCCTGGTGACACTGCTCACCAGCATGGTGCCTGGGCTGCCCGTGGCATGGGACCACCACCTCCCTGCACCCCTGCAAGGGCATGTGGGGCATCAGGAGCTAAAACAGGCTGAGGGAGGCAAGGGAAATGGAGATAGAGCTGTATGGGAAAAGGGATGGGACTGGATGGACCACCTGCCCAAAGAGCTGGGAAACTGGGATCCACTTCTGCGGAGAAGCTCCATTGTGGTCCCCACACTGGAGACTGGCTCTTCCACATGCATCCTCCTCCCTCACCAGGCTTTGCCTGCCTTTGACATCCAATTTTGTCATTGCCACATGGGGACCGGCTGGTGGGACCCTGCCCTGGCAGGGGATGGGGTGGTGGCAGCCCAGCCCCTGGGCATCACCATGGCCTGCAAGGTCTTGCTCAGGGGAGAAGCTTGAAGGGGAACAGAGTCCTAGAGGGGGGTGAAATGTGCCTCTCCCAAATTCACTCACTGTATCGGGGTGCCTGTGGGTGGGCAAGGGGCTGGGCTGGAGGGAAGATGCTCCACCGCCCACCCGGAGAGGCTGCGGGTGCCGTTGACAGGATGAAATTCCAACTGATACCCTAATCTGGCGCCTGCCTGTTTGCACAGCAGGGTAAAAGTCCAGCGAGCCGTGGGCTGTGCCCTTGGGTCCCTGCCGCCCGTGTGTGTGCACAGGGAGCCGGCGCTGGCGGGAAGAGGCAATAAATGTGCCCACACGCCCAGCCACCCCTTCCCCCAACACACACACACACACACACACACGCGCCCCTTGGCCGGGTGACGAAATGCATCTGCTGTGTCCCCGATCCCGTGTCCTCTCCTGCCTCCCTCCAGCCGTCGTTTGGGCAGGGATGGGTGAGCCCTTTCCCCGAACCAGGAAAGGGGCTGGCAGACACCGTGACCCCACCAGCTTTGGGACCTTGGTTTTAAATTGGAAGAGGGGAGATTTAGATTAGATATCAGAAAGAAATTCTTTACTGTGAGGGTGGTGAGGAACTGGAACAGGTTGCCCAGGGAAGTTGTGGATGCCCCATCTCTGGAGGGGTTCAAGGCCAGGCTGGATGGGGCTTTGAGCAACTTGGTCTGGTGGGAGGTGTCCCTGTCCAGGGCAGGGGGATTGGAACTTGGTGATCTTTAAGGTCCCTTCCAACTCTAACCATTCTATGATTCTAACCTCCTGGATAGATGTCACCTTGATGGTTGCACCCCTCTGGCAGGTGACAGGCACCTGGTTTTAGCACCCGCAGTAGCTGCCTCCCATGTCCCACAGCCCCACATGGAGCCTCGTCCTTATGGGGACAGCCTGGCTCCATGGCCAGGGGACCCTGGGGATTTGTCCCAAACAAACAGTTTCTTCCCGTTCCTTCCTCTGCGCTTCCCACCGGCTCCCGCTGCCTGCCTGCACCCCTCCTGGGAGAAATCTTGGAATTGTCATCAGAATAAGGCCACGCACACCAGGTGGCCAAAAACGCCGCCGGCCTGCCAGCAGCCTCCGGCATGGCACGCTTCCCAGTGGTGACTAACTGGAGCACCACTGCCGTTGTCACCATCCTCGTGTCTTGCAGAGTGGATCTGGACACGGTCCCATCTTGCTATCAGCCCCCTTCTCGCCTCTTCCCGGGGTGGATGCCGCCGGGATGAGGGTGGGCAGTGCCTGAGCAGGGGGAGAACAAGGGTGTTTCCCCAACCGGAGTGCTGTCCTCTCTTTTCCCACCCGTGGCAGGCAGAGCCAGTGCCTGTTGGGCACTGCATTGGGATGGAGAGATGTGTGTTTGCTCTCCTGCAGCCCTACCGCCCCGTTGTTCAAGTCCAGGTTTACTTGATGTCCTGGGGTGGCTCAGGGGTGGGATGGGAGAAGGAAAAACTTGCTAGAAAATGCTTGCAAGTCCTGTGTGTGCTCCTGGGCATCAGGGCACAGGGACCATCATCCTCCACCTGAGCTCTTCTGGGTTTTCTGGGGTCTCTGGGCTGCACCGCTCCTCATGGGAACGCTCCTCCAGCTCCTACTGCCTCTGGTGGGTGCTCTTCCATCAGGTGGGTCTCACCAGCTCCAGGGTGATGCCAGACTCAAGCCAGCTCTGCAATGAGGTGCTAGAGCCCCCCAGATGACCAGGGTAGAGTGTTTACTCCCAGGTGGTCCCAGGAAATGGAGAGCTGATGGTGCTACCAGAGCAGCACCAGCCAAACCAGAAAGGAGATCTCCAGACTCAGAGCATCCCACCATCAGTGGTATCAACGTGGACATTTCGGGGTCGTGTCAACTCTGGATGTCTCTGCTGGTAAATACTACCCTGGAGACAAAAAGTCAGGGGCTTGAAGTCCACCCAGGGAAGGCTGGGTGGTTTGTGCAGGGCTCAGTTCATGATGGAAACACGGGGTTGGGGCAGCTGTAACAAGGTGGCACCAGCCTCTCCCCTCCTGTGCTGCAGTGGTGGCCGTGGAACACTTCTTTTTAGGCAGATCCTGAGCGAAAAACCCAAAGGGGTGATTCAGATCACCCAGGCACAAAAGGCAAACAAAGCATCCCTGCCCCGAACAGGAAGGGTGAGGCTGGGATGTGGTCCCTGGCCACCAGCCTGGCCAGCTCAGGGCTCAATGTTCCCCACCAGCATCCCAGCAGAGGGAGAGGTCGAAGGCAGGTGAAACCTGGATGGGTGAATTCTCAAAGAATTATTTTTTATTTTTTTTGAGGAAGCTGCGAGTGTGTGAAAAAAGATGTTTGTGGGATTACATAGTTTGCTCCTTCCTCCTTTCCCACTGGGAAATCTGGGTAAATGTTAGCTCTGAAAGACCCACTGTGCAAACGCTGAGCCATTTCATCGTGTTGGATTCTGCAGAAATGTGTCTTTATGTTCGGGACCCATTTCCTTTCAGGGAAAATTTTCAGAAGCGTGTGAAGGGCTATAGGAGCACGACGATGTCAGGGAGATTTGCTCTTACATCGGGCAGGCTGGGTCCTCCTAACAGTCCCAGCCCTGTCATTGTCCTCCACATCCTCAGCGCTGCCTGTTCAGCCTTAAACCTGAGCAAAGCAGCTGGGGACCAGTCGGGGACAGGTTGGAGAATGGTAGAGCATTTGCAAGGAAAAAGGACACGCACACCTTGACTGCCCTGTGAAGGACAAGAGGATATTATCCAGGGAAAGAGGCATTACTGTGGGTCCTGAGACAGACAGCAGCTCTCCTGATACCACACTGGCCCTGGGGCACGTGGGATTGTCCCCTTTTGCAGCTCTGCATGGGACATTTCCCCCCATGAACGTGGGAGAAGGAGCCATAGATCAGCTCTCTGCCACCTCACTGGGGATCTGACGGAGCATGATGGGGAAAATCCCGCATCTCCCTGGGCTTTGGGGCTGTAGGATCCCACTGCTGACTCAACAGAGACATCTGAACCCTGGAGATGTGACCTGTGCTCCAGCATCAGGCCCATGGATCGCTTTTGGCCCCTGCACAGTGGGATGTGCTAGTCCTACCCAAAGGGACCGTTGTCTGTTGAGCATCCCCCTCCCCTGGGCTGGGGACTGGGATTCAGCAGCACAAGAGGAAGCCCCTTCTGACCTGCTCAGGCTCCAGTATGTGTCCTGCCATAGGAAAATAATCTCAGAGTCGAAGAGAAAGGTGCTGGGAGCTTCTGGGATCTGCACTTGCACTGCTGCCACTGCTGCCTGCGGCACGTGAGAGCCCCGGGGTGGCCAGTGGCAGGGTGCCTGCAAAGTCAGGTCCATCCCTAGGGAGACCTGACGTATTCACGGCGTGAGTAAAGCAGCAGCAGTTCCTCCTCACTGCCCCGGTGGGGGGCTGAGGTCCTGGACCCCCCCTCCTCCTGGCAGGGGTGCGTTTGACAGACATCCCTTCTGCAGCCTGCCG
>JAHREE010000060.1:8425-60501 GCA_033628505.1 Tringa tobata
AACAACAAACAAACCAACTCCCAAATATCTCTGTTGATGCGATGAGTTGCAAAGGCTCACATGGAATTTAAAGAACCCACAACATTGATGGGGTTGTTACAAGGCTACAAGGTGAATGGAGCTGTCCTACAAGGGCAGAGAGAGTTACCTATGAAACCAGTATACGTCGCTTTCTGTGCTCTTCTACTATCATCATTCATTTTGCCTGTTTTTTTACGGGGAGTCTCTGGATTTTGTGCTTTTGAAGAAAGTCTTCAAAACACAATGGGTGAGAATTTCTGGAGTGAGAGCTGCCTGAGTTTGCAGGGGGCCTGAACGATTTCTCCGTGGCATAGGAAGCTGGCATGGAGACTGCTGTTGGCAATTTTAATGTTAACATCGCCTGGCTCACTCCCTACCAAAGCAGAGGCTGATCATGCTGAACACCCATTTTGAAACCACACACTGTGTCCCCAATGTCTAAAAGGGAGCACAGCTTACAAAACTCTGTGAAACTACACTACATAAACTACCTCACTAAAACAAACCTTGGCTTAGGTTTTTTTCCCTTTGCCAGTTTAGTGATGTATTTATTTATATGTAGAATGATAAAAAGCACCTTTCCAGAGCTCTGCTGTCTTTATGATTAATATAAACAGTTCATATTCTTACATTCTTGTATTCTTACTTCATTTTGACACCCTGACTCTGTGATCAACTTTAGCAACCTCAAGGGACTATTTGCAGAAGATAGTTCTGAGTGACTGAGAATATAAACACATAACTTGTTTATGCAGCACTGGTGGCGGAGAAGGAAATATTGCTTGGGAGGGGGCAGAGCAGTGTGGGAAGAGTTGTGGCTGATGGTAATCCTCTTAAACTTAGATAAGCATTTTCTCTTTGGGATAGCTGTCTTAATTCTGGATGCGTCACCTCATTTGTCATCGGTGTTTATTTGTCATTCTGTCTTTATTGTATTGAATATTCCGAATGCGTGTCCGAGGTTACTTCAGTTTGCTGAAATAGTTCTTCAGGATGTGGTGTGCCCAGCCAGCAGGTCCCTGCTGTTTTCCTTCTATCTTCATGTGCTCTAAAGAAAGTACAGATTCCTCAGGCATGACCTACTTCTCGGAAGGGGCTATCTGAACCTCCTTCAGCTGCTTAGTCTCCTTACTTTTTGCAGACTACACCACTAATCCATGCTTCAGTTAACTCCTTACAGTCAGGTTCCAACCTCAGATAGGTACCTGTAGGGTGCCTAATGCTATTGACATTCTTTCATTTGCTGTCAGATGGGGACAGTGACCTCGTTCCTAAGCCAGGCAGTGCTTGTCATGCTCTTAATGCATCCCACAGACCTAGTCCCCATGGAGTATTAACTGTGATTTCCAGAGGGCTGGCACTGCCCTTCCTGCAGATTGTTGTAATCCACCAAGGTTGTTACCATGTTGAGAAAGTCCTCACTTGAATGTGTGGGGGACAGGTGTTGACTTTTCTTTCACTTCACTCTGGTGTCCAGCCACCATAAAAGTATGGAGCTTCCCAGTTACTCAAAATTAGCCCATGAAGGTCAGGAGCTTCTGCAAGTGAGATCAACCACAAACTGATGGGGGAACCATGGTGTGTTTTGACACCTGTTTTGTGCAGGGTCAGAGCCATTGATCTTAATGATTCCTTTTTATCTTCATTATCTAGTCAAACAGAGAGCTGCAGTTTAGTTTCCAGCACTCTTCAAAGCTGACAGCTGACTTTGTCTGTGAGCTGCTGCTTTACACTCCGCCTTTATCTACCATAGGTGAATGGAATTAATTCCATTTTCAGATAGTCACTCTTGGCTTGGACATCCAAGCCATGACAATTGTGAGGATATTCCCCTCTCCTGAATGTAGAAAACAATTATTTGTTCCTGCCTCGACATTCTCAAGGCACTGTCGACTCTATATTATTGCCAGGCGTGGTGTTCTATAGCAGAAGTGCCAACTGGTGCTAATATGTTATGATGAGATCAATACTTTCAGGGCACGAGAATTGGATGTCTGGGATTCATCAGACAATCCCAGAGACAGAGATAAATTAGTACAGATAATTTAGTTCTTTTGTTCCAAATTTTTGTAAGCAGGCTACCTTCTGTTTTTTTTCCAACAATGAAATTTCTGCCAACCAACTTTTTCAAATATCCGTGCTGGTTTAGTAATTGCTTTCTCCTGGAAAAATATCAACTGTGGAAATTTTTTAGCAATGCTTGTGCCCCCTATTAGAAAGGAAGGCAACCTTTTTCCAATTTAAATCTCAAAAATGAGAGCCATGATGATAATTGCACTTTTTAACCCAAGTTATGAAGTCATTCATACAGCTAATGGATACTGTGACTCAAAAAAAATGCCAAAATCTGTAAAATTATGATGAATCTGTAGATTAGGTATAATATTAACCTCTGATCTAATGCATTTTAGAACCTGCTTCTTCCAAATAAAAGCCAAATGCTGGTTTGGGTTATAAAATCAGTAGCCCAACAGCGTTATGACACAGTGACATCAGGAAGCATAAATGCCTGTTTCCAGGAATATGGAAGACGTGTGCTCTAAAATAAGAGTGAAGCACCTGGAGCCTGCAGAGAAGAGGAACACTTGTCTGCTCTCATGGAGGCTGCCTTCTGCTCCCAGCATAACCTGATTCCAGGCTGGGCATTGAGCAGAGCAGTTCATTCTCTTCTGGTATTCAAAACGGCCTCTTGCATGACTGCATTTTTAATGTCAAGTGGCTGGGGAAAGTTCTGTGTTATTGTGCAAAGAAAGTATTAAATCTAAGAGCTATGATTTATATTATTAAGTCAGAGGATTCAAAATTACATCCCATGATGATGTGCTCAATGGTTCCTGGTAGCTGGTGAAAAGCTTGGTGGAGAGTCATGCAGTAATAACTCATATTTCTTATTTTTAGTTATTAAATCCCACTGCTTCCCCAACATTAATTTTCCATGTAAGCAATAGCTATAGTTGCCAGAGGGACTTTTATATAATTGCAGATGGTAGGAGACATAGCTGGTAATTGCAGAAATGCAGAGGGAGATGTCCAGGAGATGATCTTCTATTAAGATGTGGCCGTTGCTATGGAATACTTTACTAACTGCTGTTCTGCATGAGAGCGCTATGATACATCATTTCAAATAAGAGGTTATTTTTAAAGCGGACCCATTTCTTTGCCTGCAAATGCAAAATCAGATCACCTCTCGGAGGAATATGAATTCAAAAAGCTCCTGTGCTGGACAACAGACATTATATAGAATATAGTTCATGAAGGAGTCGAGAGAATTAGAGTCCACCGTAATACCAGGCAGCAATGAAATCAGGGGATTTCATATCCATCTCATGAGACAAACCTTACTCTATAAATTAAACAAAACTTCTCTTGCAGATATGAAGATCACCAACTGTCAAACAAAATCTTACTGGAGACTAATGTCCTCGGTTTAAAGTGAACTTCATAAATTCATTTAAATCAGAGAGACCATTGTTTCTTCTGTGTATTTTCATGGAATTGCAAAATGATACAGGGTTGGAAGGGACCTCTGGAGATCATCTAGTCCAAGCCCCCTGCCAGAGCAGGTCCACCTAGAGCAGACTGCATAGGAACATGTCCAGGTGGGTTTTGAATGTCTCCAGAGAAGGAGACCCCACCAGCTCTCTGGGCAGCCTCTTCCAGGGCTCTGCCACCCTCAAAGTGAAGAAGTTCCTCCTCATGTTTAGGTGGAACTTCTTATATTCAAGTTTGTGCACATTTCCTTTGTTCTGTCCCTGGGCACTACTGAAAAAAGACCAGCCCCATCCTCTTGGCACCCACCCTTTAAGTATTTGTAAGCATTGATCAGATCTCCCCTCAGCCTTCTCTTCTCCAGACTAAAAAGACCCAAGTCCCTCAGCCTCTCCTCGTAAGAAGTATGTCCTCTGTGCGGGGAGAAAGATACAGAAGGAAGAAATGATGATGCTGGGTGTTTGTGATGGACACAGAAATATGAATTGTGTCTCCGTGTTCGTGTCAAAAGTAGCACCAGGTGACATGGTCACCCTGGGCTTTGCTGAAGGACCCAAAGAGCTCAGTAGCGTGGGGGATGCAGTAGCTGTGTTGCTTCATAAGGACAGTTTCCATCTCTCTTGGGGAAGTGTTAGAAGGATAGGGTAAGAAAAGAGTCATGAATTGTAAGTCTGGTAATGCTGGATCAACAAGATCTGCCAAGTAACTGCTGTC
This sequence comes from Tringa tobata, assembly GCA_033628505.1. Taxonomy (NCBI): domain Eukaryota; kingdom Metazoa; phylum Chordata; class Aves; order Charadriiformes; family Scolopacidae; genus Tringa; species Tringa tobata. Next base: position 12,650 of record JAHREE010000060.1, read on the forward strand.
ACTGTGTAACAGTCAATCTTTAGCTCTTTGTGGAGCAGAAATCTGAGGAAAAGCCGCATATGAAGACAGTGGGAAAAATATTAATGAGTAATAGATATGAATGACAAATTCTAGCACGTGCTTTGCTCGTCTTAAAAATCTACATGTTGGGAAGGGTCTGCGCAATGAGTGGAGCACATGAGGTTTTTCCCATGGCACAGACAGATGTAAAACTTTAAAATAAGGAGGAAACAGAGCAACATCTCCCTCTACGGGAGTCACCTGTATTGCACCCCCAGGCCCTTGGCAGCTGAGATCTCCTGCAGGGCTGACTCCTTGTCGGGGGGGGGGGGCAAGCCTTGTCAGCTCCTCCTGCTAATTCCAGAGAGGCTGTGTGGGCTGATAGCGAACGGATGCTGAAGGTATGAACAGTTGCTAATTATTTCTAACTAAAATCTTCGTTTCTTGACAACTACTACTCAGAAGTTGTGCTTTTAAAGAGTTTACACGTGTTAATGAGAAACCCAAGAGTTATTGCTGGGTTTTGCTTCTTTTTTTTTTTTCCCCAAATAGGCTTTGCAATATGACTGTTCTTACATGTGATGCTTTTAATGGGGTAACAGAATGCAACTGACTGTATATCACCAGGTGAACAGGTCCACCCTCTGGGCTTTGATGGTCCAACCCTTCTGCATAGTCCCTGGAAGAAGGAACCATATGGTTTTACCCATTAGAGAGAGGAAAAAGTCACTGTGCTGAACCCAAACAAAAGTCTACAGATGTGAGACAGACTTTTTTTCTGTCTTCAGATTCATAGACACAATGAGAATAAGCAGGTGCCTGTAACATAAAAACACTTCTCTTTTTTTCAGAAAAGTATTCCTTGTTGCTTTATTTATGTAAAACCCCACAATTCATTTTGGGATATGTTATTTCCTTCTACTTGCTTCTTGCTAATTCACCTGATGACGTTTTTGTCCATAAAAAATGGCTTATGGAAAGCATTAAGGTGAATATCGAAGAGAAATATGCCAGGATATTTGTTTGGAAGTGCCTAGAGGGTCATTCTGTGGCTTGTGGATCAACCAGGCAAAGCAGAATTAGTCTCTGGTGACAGTTGACCTGTCCCACAAATTGAGCTGTGGAAAGTAGAGCGTTCTCTGGGTGATAGTTGCGGCGAATACTTTCCAAACAATTCATACAATAGAAATACAGTCACATGAACTGTTTATTGCATAATAAATGAATACAAAATATGAATATGAAACAAAATTAAAATCAAACTCTTTCTATGTATTATTTTGAGAAGAAAATATTTAGTGTTTGGTGACTTTCTGAGTGTACTGATTATTGTGAATAACTCCCATAGCTTGGGAATATGCCTCTTAAATTCATTTTTGATTTCCCTATATGCTATGCACTGAATTCTCAGAGGTTTCTGTCTCATTAATATCATAGCATTTTTCTAAGGTCAGGCTATTTTTGAGAAAATAAGAGATGTGTAGCTTTATGTTAAATTACCCTTATCACACATGGAAGCATTTACTAGTGCACAGCATTTCTCCTGAATGCACCTCATATTCTTAAACTGCTCTATAGATTGTTTTTCCACTGAAGTTGCTTTTTAGGTACTAAAATAGAGAAGAGAAAACAAAATCTGAATTTTCTTTTAATATATGGCTTTGTGAAAACACAGGCAAGCAGAAATCCTACTGGCAGGAAATGTCATCCTTCTACACCAATGCCATTACCGCCGTTATCATGCGTTTGCGTTGTGTTCTGCATATGTACGTACAATTAGTGAAGTCCACTCTTACAGAATTACTTGAAATATATCTGTAGAAACTGGATTTGGCAAGCAAAGCAACATCTGATCATTCAAACCACTATCTCAAGCTTTCTTCGTGAAATATAATCCTTTTTTTTTTTGCACTAAGGGGACATTTTTTGCTTCTCCTTAGATCCATTTGCCTTTCAGGATATTTCTGGGCTGTTGTGGCCAACATTTTCAGATGTGATTAGTGATTTTGCAAATGAGATCTGTTAGGCATGTACCTATTAAACAGAGCTATAGAGATAATTAAGCACTTCCGAAAGTCTTGCTTAGTATTTTTCTTAATGGGATGTATCATGAGATCTTTCTTAAGCCCCTTACCACTGAAAGGGGAGCATCCTTAAGCACCTTTACCATCTCGATGTAAAGACTTGATGCCATTAAGGAGCTCAGCCAGCAGGTGGAGTTTAAATTGCATTTAAACGGTAGAGCTTTAGATTCTGATTAAGGTTTAGCTGGAACTGGGCTGCTGGATATGCCTTTTACTGACAGTTCTGGAAGAGTGTTGGGTCATTAAAGCTTCCGTCGGCTCTCAGATGGTTTATATATATGTAGGCCACATCGCTAATGCAAAGACAGCACATATAGTTTATTAACTCGCTCACGTTGACTTTGGAGTAATGTGGAGGAGTGCTAAATAATCGTCACTATGTGTAAATTAATTAAAAAAAAAAAAAAGCTGTCAATTTTATATATACCTGAGCAGACGTGAAGGGAGAATGAGCACTCAGATGAACCGAATTCCTAATTTATTTTTTTTTATTGCCTTGATGGCAAAAAAATAGGATTAGGGTAAGCAGTGCTTTACTAGATGCTGTATTAAGCACTGAAAGAGATGAAAGGGTCAAGAAATATCTGACAAAAATCATAACGCTGCATTGGTAGCAATGGGAGGTAGATGAGAGAAGGGTTTATTGCATCTGTCACTGAGCTTTATTATGAATCTAGCGCTGAACAACAGCCAAAGCAAGAGAAACTGGAGCTGGCCGACCATTCCGAGCAGGATATGGCTATGGCTGGCATCTGTCCGGGAATGAAGCCAGACTCCAAGGCTTATACCTCCGCCTCAGAGATGAGCTGTGTGGTCTGGCACCACTTTATCTTACACTATGAGTTCTGGCTTAAGGTTAAAGGCAAGACCTGATTTATAAGTGCTGCTACGATAAGTTATTCTCTTCTGGAGGTGGTTTCTGCTGTTATCCAGAAACCAAAGTGAGAAGTGTGTAAGACTGTGAAGAAAAACAATGATGGGATTTGCTTTGGCTAATAGAGATGTAAGCAGTACTGGTGTCTAGGGAAGTCCTTATGTCACAGTTTGCAGGGGAAAAAAAGAATAAAAATAAAGTTGCACCATGCAGTGGTGATTTGCAGGGAGATATTTTTGCACCTTCCTGACAGGAATGGCTTGCAGAACCTCGCAGAGATGCAGTCTGTGAAATCTAAAGTCATACTGGATAAAAAACCAGGCAGGAGCATGCAAAGAAGAAAGGGAAAGCCACCCAGCTGGGCAGATCGGGGCCTGCCAGGTTACCCTGCTTTCCTCCGAGCTATGCAGGAGAAGAAAGGGAATTGGCAGCTGTGAAAAGCACATGATGACACAACCCCATCGCTGTGGAGACAATGCGAATTACAGGCAGAGCCCTGAGGAAAAAAAAATAATATACAGGCTGAAATTTCAGTTGTAGAGGCTACAGAAAAACTAGGGGTTTAATCTTAACCAGGTCGTATCCTGAAGGTGCCACTAAACCTGTGACAATGGACTCGAAGAAGAGGTGCAAAGCACCACAAAAGCATGTTCAAAGCAGGTGACACAGGCTGCAGAAAAACTGCTGGAAAATGCCCAGGCGTTTGGTGCATTGAAATGTCTTTCAGGTCCTTGCCTCTGAAAATACGCTGGTATACTTGAATCAGTCAGGCACCTGCTCAGCTGAATGCCTTAGGAGAGAGAAGGAAATAACAGGAGCTATAAAACAAGCATCTCAGCACCTATAAGGGACACAACAGTGAGGGAGCAGATGGACAAACTGCATTAGACCCAAGTAACGTTAAACAAAGCCCTAGCAAGAATTTACTACCGAGTACCCTCAGTTCAGTGAATACACTTTACCTGGCAAAAAAGGAGAATTTTCTCCATACTAAGCGCCAAGAAAAGGAAAGTTGGCAACTGATGCTGGAGAAGGAGAGCCGCTGTGGCCACCGAGGCTGTCGTAAATAAAGCAGAGCAGCATTTTGGGAGACAGGCCATCCCTGCCTGGGTGGTCTCAGCCAGCCAGCCCCGGGTTATTCCTGCCGATTCGCTGGCTGCAAAAATTGACGGTATTTTGCTTGCCACCTTAGAAAACCTCAGCAATTTAAAGGCCTGGATGATGTGCTTTCTGCCGTAGCAGAAGATTGGCTTTGCTGATCTAAGGATCTGTTCCAGTCTGGGGTCTAGTGTTTCAGTTTCACATCATCACTCTCTCCTAGATCGCCAGGAGGCAATGCTGAATCAGCAGCTCGCTCCACGAAGTCTTCTTAAAGAAAGCTACAGAAAAAAAAAGGCAAAGAAAATATATGGCGTTCCACTCTTGAAACGATACACTATAAACTGCCTTTCCAGTCTCCCGCTGCAATGCTTCATGCCTGATGTCAGCATACTTGTGTACTTCGGTGCTCACAGTCCCAACATTATTATACCTGCCAGTATTGAAAGGAGTTGCAGACATAAAGGAAGAAAAATGTGCAAAGGATGAAGGCTGCAACTACTGGCAAGCTATAAACCTCCTGAAACTATAAGTGGGAAATCCTGCCAAGATCAGGCTATTTCTTTTTTTAATTTAAATAAACTTTTCTCATCTTATTTTTTTTCTTCTTCTAACCAAGAGCTAACTGCCAAGGTACGGGGTTTGAGGTCAATGGGATGCACCTGAAATCAGATGGGATCCCACCAGTAATGCGATGCTTGGATTCCCACCTATTAACTGCAATATTTCCAGCACACTGATTTTTATTTCAGACATCAAAAGAAATGAACAGGCATTAAAAAAGGAGAAGAGGGAAGGAATTCAAAGTCAAGGATGGTGGTTTGCTATATAAGATAAAAGAAGGGATGTTGAAGCAACCCATGATTTTACCTTTTGGGTTGCATTGGAACCTCCATCAGTCAGTTGTACCACGAACTCCAGTTTCACTCGGGTTGGCTCTATATTTTCTGTGATCTTGTCCTTTAATGCCAGCATACCAGCTGCTGGGAGAGAATTTACTATTAGAATATTGCAAAACTGGCACTATTGTAACGCTTTTCAGCGATGGTCAGACTAAATTTGGAGATTTTACATTTGCCGGGGTTGAGGAGTATTTGGACAGTCACCTTGAGACTGTCACAGAGACTTCTAGAAGAGGCCAGTGGCATTTTATATGCGCACCACAAAAATGGCAAGTTGCACTGAGGCTGGGGAGAGCAAACCTTCACTTCATTAGTCAGTAAATTACAACAGATGGTTTTACAATTACTTCATCGGCAGCGAGGTTTTGTTTTCTGCAGAGATCCATGCCATCACCTCATCCGAAGACAAAGCAGACAGTGGGTGTTTTATTATCACATCTTTGCCCACTTCTACCAGTCAGAGGGAGTGAGGAGGGAGGAACGTAAGATGGGGAACTGGCCGTGGGAGAGGATTATAGAAAACCATCACCTTTGGTTTCTAGGAAACTTGTGGGTTTTTTTGTTAAAGGGCGCCTGTTTCTGTGCAGGAGCTCCTGTATCGTGTGGCTTTAAGCGTGCAGGAGACCTATGGTAGCTCGTCACCAAGGGCTATTGCTTTTTTTAGGTTATTCTCTGCAACGTGTGGTGGTGAAATGTTCCCCTCCTGCTGCAAAGAGCTGTGTTTGTTACCGTCGCTGCTGCGTGCGTGTGTGCTGGTCCTTTGCAGATGGCTGGGCCGTAGTTGCTGCGATACAAATGCAGCTCTGCTTTGCAATGCTGCATTCTTTGAATCCGGGAAATAACTCAACAGCCACAAAAAGCACAAAAAGTTCAAAAGGCAAGGGCACCCCCTCAGTTTTGCTGTTTGACTGGGTTAACTGCTGACATTAAAATGAGGAGGTTGGGATCAGTTTGCAATGTGTAAGAATTGCCACTGATTATTTAGAAGCGGGTATTATAGCGTGAGGAGAAAACAGATACAACAGTGCAGCTGGAATGAGTAGATTTAAGCTATTGAGGCTGCACGAGGATCTAGCAGAAGAGAGTTTGCTGATTTTATTGAATAAAGACCTCTGTCAGATATACATCTTGAAGATGTGTGTTTTCGCATTAAGCAGTACCTGCAGTGTATTGCATGAGGCATTTATTATTTTGCCTTATATTGTTATATACACAATGCTATTAATACACAGTATTGTTAATACATAACTCAGGGCTCTGGCTTGTGTAAAACATGCTCAAGTACCACATTCTCCTTGGCTCCTGGACTCCCGTTACCCAGACAGCATTAGCTGGGCTATATCTATTCCTCCAGAAGGCATACAAGAGGCACAGTACTATATTAAAACACTTAAATGTACAATCCCAATGACTGTATTTGGGTTATCAGACAAGAAAACAGCTATAAAAGCAGGGTTAATGTAATTAAACAAAATTTCAGTGTTAAAATAATATAGAAACTTTCATGGAATGCAGCAGTATGTGAAGACAACCTCTGCACAGGGCGGTGATGTGGTGTGATCGTGTCTAGGACTTAGTCTGTACTTTCAAGAAGAAATAAATCCTGGCAATAAATAATAAGGGGGTTAGAGAAATTATGAATAAGCCCAATATTTTCCTGCAATGTTAAGGGGGCAGGAGGGGGAGAGTGGTGTGACAGAAGGTCATGTCCCGTGCACAGCCAGCACGACAGGAGGTCTCTGATTTGCTCAAGAGCTTAAACCAGTTGAGTCCCATTTAGCTCTTTTTTCCTCCGCGTGAGCACCAAATCCAGAGAGGCTTCACTGCGGCAGGTTTTGAGTTTCATCCATTTCATAGTCTGGTTGATGCCCATATATGAAAATTATTAGGAATATGAGCTGATGCTGTCTGCATCCAGCTGGTGAGTAATAGAGGTGGGATTTTTATTTCTGGGAAGTATCAGCCTTTCCTCCTGAGCCAACTCAATTCCAGCCTGTGCACCTAGTGCTTTCGTCAGAGGTTCAGATACGAGACGGAGCTGGTGCCTTTGGCATTCCAGAGATGCCCGAAGGTTTTAGGCAGCTGCTGGCAGGATAACGCATGTGCAGCAAAGATTTTTCTGGAGGTATCAGGAAAATACAGGGAGAAACTGATTTGTTAAAGAAGCAGATTTAATCCAAGTTTTCTCTTCGTAAACCTCTCAGCAGCGCTGTCATCCCGAATGATAATCTAAAGCAAATCTTTCTCTGATGCCAGGAGGGAAACCAAACTGCATTTTCCTAATGAGAGAGTCATCTCCTTTGTGAATCTGTGAAGACATGTTGCAGTTCCACCCTTCGGGAAGCAATGGTTTCAAGACACAGCCCTTTTTTTTTTCACTGCTGGTTGACAGCCTTGCCACACATTATTGTGTTTTTCCAATTTAGTCTCAGGAAGACTAAAGTAAACCAAAATAAATCTGGAGAACAAGGACATTGTTTTTGCTTTTTTTTATTTTTTTTTTTGGCTCATTTCTTCCTAGAGGCATTTATTATGTTCAATAGAAAAAGCAAGTTGAAGCAGAGAGCTAGCGTTGCTACAACTTCAAACAATTAAAGGCCTTTTTGTGGCAAGCCCGTGCCGCTGTGCCGAGCGCTCATATGCAGTGATTACCTGCCTCTGAATGCCATCTGAGCATTAGCAGAAGAGTTACTTTATGATGTATTTCTCCAAATCAAATTTGACCCCCCAAAGATACTATTAAAAAACTTAAACTCCGAACATGCCAAGGTTTACAGCAAATAATGGAAACAACTGAAAAGCAAAGCAGAATAACTTGAAGGTTTCCTCTACATGTCTGTGAATTAATGCTCCTGGATCCCAATGATGGACCAGATAATGTTGTCCGAAAGGTGGATCTCTGCAGTTTGACTCCAAATTTTGCACACATCAATGTCTAAAGCTCTTGTACAAATGGCAATAAAACCAACTTTGTTTGGTGTGGTCACGTTTTCAGGCTGACAGCAAAGAGAATAAGCAGCGAAAAGTAAAGGACAAGTTTTAAACTGTCTTTGATTAATCTAAACTGGCTTCAAAACCAGGAGTGAGCAACTACGCTAATTGGAAATATATGGCATTGAGTTGTCTGTTGGGGTGAACTGGCACAGCTTCACTGAAATGATGCTGCTGCCCCCTTTGACACCAGAAGACGATGTGCTCGTGGTATTTTACCCCGGTGACCTACAAACACTGCAGAGTGGGTCCCTGCTCAGTCACCTCTATGAGCCCATCACCGTGGTACGGAGGCGCCGGCAGAGCTGTACATCAGCCAGTAGGCACCGGTTCCCTGAGAAGAAAATTACAGCTGTGATTTTTATTATCGCTTTACCACAACCTCTTTTCCTATGATTCATATTGCCTTAAGAGATTAGTTTTCTTTACCATTTAACCTTTTTCAATATTGCTGCCTGAACCAAATTTATGTCCAGGATAAAGCTATGTCCTCTTTTTATTGAATCCAGGTACTTTTCATAATGAAACTAAAGTCATGTGATCTTTGATTGTGGTACTTTGAATTCCTTATTGAAAATGTATATTATATATTTTTTATGACATTAATTAAATGTCTCAAAATAAATGACAGCATAAAAAAATAATTAATGTCTCTGTTTGGCTCATTATCTCTTTGGATTTGATTTGTGTTCAGAGCGCTGGAAACTCATCTGACCCATATAGATTTAGATATTTGGGAGCTCTGCCTCATGGCAAAATTTAGGACTGAAGAGAGAGGGCTCATTTCATGAGTATGGTACTGTATTTTTTTTATTTGCTTGCAAGTTCCCTGGGTAAATTACATTCTCATCTATACAGGATGTTATTCCACCTTCATCACCAGAGAGTATCTGAGTGCCTTCCAGCTAAGCATTATGCGATCCAGCTCACATCTGCCATGCTCATTCTCTCTTTCATCCTTACCCAAGCTTGTGCATGTTTTGTTGTTGGTTTTAGATCTACATGCTGCCATGTGTCAGTGTTACAGAAAGTCATATGTGCATCAAACACTCTTCTAAATAACTTGCATATTGGTCCTGCAAGACCCCTCTGGTTTACGGCCTGAGATTCAGAAAACTGAAATAGGGGTATGAAGCCATTATAATCTTGCAAGACAGAAATAATTATAAATTCCATCAGGTTCTCATTATCTTTATGTATATTTTTATATTATTCCAGCATCTTGGAGATCTTTAACCATGAATTAGACCATTTGTACTAGAAGCTGTACAGTCTGTACTTCCAAATCATTTACAATCTAATTATAAGACAACAGATCTTGTCTTTTGATACATTAAACCAGCCTATTATAGAAGAAGGATGCAATTGCCTATTAAATCTCATAGAGAAGTTTTGAATGTCAGCAGAACTAGATTTCTGTTAAGTCTTACAAGTAATTTCTCTGTGGGTAATATTATTAGCATTGTTTTATTATTCCTTTTAATAGTAATATGCTGTACAAACAGACAGAACTATGCCCAAAAGGTGTTTAAAAACTCTTTCTGGAGCATAGCAGGGACAGACTCCAGTTCAAGCCCTGCTTGGGACTTCATGAGAGAAACCATCTGATGAGGTATTTGCAGTGGAATATGGAAGCGCTTGAAAGACAAGTCCAGTGTTGGAGGACGATTGACATTTATTGACTTCCTGCACCATCTAGTGGGGATTAAAATTAATTGCTCTCATTTTACGAAGACTCTAAGCTGTTCAGGATGCTTGTTGCTTCCTCTCCTGGGCACTAAGAGCACTGGATGACCCAGTTCTCATCATCCTTTGCACAATGGGACCAGACTTCATTGGAATCATGAGGGCCACCCAAGGCACCATTATAACTCTTGGTGGAGCACATTGCTTCCAGCAACACATAGGACTCAGTCCACTTGAATTTAGGCCAAGAAAACCATTGGGTAGGACAGACCGGAAAGAGCATTTCTGGTGTGTCATTGAGCTGTGGGTGTATGTAGGACCTTGGAGTCAGACAGGTCTCCTGGCCATGGGAAGCAGAGAGTGCAATGAAAACCTAGAGAAAACAGCTACTGACTGTTCTGGTAGACTCACATTGTGGTTGGGGCGTTGGGATGAATTTCAAGAGGTCTGGGTGTGATTCCTTCTCTCTCCTATGAGTTGGGAGTTACTCCCATTGTAACTCCATGGGCTGGAGTTACAGCTCTGAGGCTGTTCTGGGTGACTAGGACTTAGGAGAACCACTTTTCATCAAACATTAAGTATTTCAGGTAGCTCAGGAAACCACAGAGGAGGAGCCAAGATCTGATCCTGCAGGTGGAAGCAAAAATCACTGCTGTAAACCTTAATATAAGGCATTTCCTTGAACATAATTTGCTTAATTATCAGTGAGCAGGATGACATTAGGTGATTACACTCCTAATTTTCTGTTCAGGAAACAGCAGCCAGCTTTTTGCTGTTGCTGGGCAACACAGATATGTTTTGAAATGTGGTTAAAGTAGTGAGTGATAAACATTTTTAAATAGACATAATACCACTACAGAGGCAATCCTAATTGCTATAAACAGCCAGGAAGCTGGAAAATCCCACCTGCAGAATATAGTTTATCAATTAAAAAATTGCCTAGGCTAACTGAAAAAGAGGAATATATGGAAAAGCTTGAAGAAAGAGGGCTAATTATTTTCATATGATTGTGTTTGTTGTTCCTGTTGCAGTCCTTGTTCAGTCAACCCTTCCCTTCTTAGAGTCTGTTTATTGGATGTGGCCATCCATGTATATGTGTATTGTCATAGCAATAATGAAAAGCGCACGCTGACTGGAAAATCAGCGTGTCACAGGCTGGAAATTGGTCTGTGGAAACTTCTTCACCACAGATGTTCTCCTCTTCAAGACCAGAGCTTATCTTGACCTCTCATTTGGGGAGGTTTTGGTCTGAGTAACGAGGACCAAGTAGATTTGAAATGCTGCCCTTGTAGTTTGGTAGGTCCTTCTTTGGTTTCACTTGAACAAGGTTCTGAGGAGTTAGTTAACCCATAAGCAGTTGGACCTAGAGAGGCATCTGCTCGAGATCTTCCTCCTCCTTCAGAAGATCCCAGCAGTACGTAGCAGATGTAATGGTGACATTGACACTGGGAGTCTTTCCAGGCTGTGGTCAGCTTTGTAGCATGACAGAACTCAGAAAGGATAAAGACCTGAACATGGTGTCTACTTTGTTTTCTCCTTGTGAGTGCAGGATTCTGGTTTTCCAACATGAATTTCACGTTGGCAGAACATCACTCAGTTGTTGCTGTAACATCTCATGCTGTTTCCTGGTTTGCAATGGCAGAATTTCCTGTGCCTTCATTGTAGGGTGGGTTTTGTTCCCTTTTTCTTTTTGGTTTGACACTGCCTGTCACTGCAGGCACCAACACCTCCTTCCTTGATGTAGCTTAGGGTTTGGAAAGATCTCAATTGCCTTGCACTGATCTTGATGTGAGAGGCAACTGGTGTGTAAAGCTTGATATCGAACCTCTGAAAATAGAAATTCCAGCTGCCATGCTGGTGCTTTTCAAACACAAACAATATGACTGTTTTAAAATAGCATTTTCTTTAAAAAGCCCAGACTTCAAATTTCTTCCTTAAAGATGCTACTGCATTCACATTGGTAACCATAACATTTTTGAGCTCAAAATACTTAGAAATCTGGAAAAAAAAAAAGCTATATTTCTCTCCTCCCCCAGAAGGAAAAGGGCCTCCCACCACAGAAGTGGGCTGTTGTGTTCCTCAGTGGTTGGGATGCTGGAGCTGTTGTGGAAATGCCTGTGTTATAGATCCTGCCAAAAAACCTAACAACACCTTTGTTGGGGATGTCTCACTTGTTTGGTACTGACAGTTGTCTGTTAACACAACCCGTGAGGCTGTTGTCCCCTGCCTGTGAGGACAACCACTTTTCTGGTCTTAATAGTCTTCAAGTGTGTTAGAAGCTGCGCAGTAAAGCATCTTCTTAGGATAAAGAATCTAGTGTTCATCAACATTTGTGAATATTCATATTTAGATTTACTGAGAAGAAACAAGGAATGTCAGCAATTTTGGGTAAATCTTCTATTGAATTGAATTATTTTTTTTCCTCTTCAGCTTGTTTTTGTGGTAAATTTTGCCAAAACATCCTTTAATTGTGTGTGTTGCTATGACAGATCTGGCAGAACTGCAAACAGAAATGACTGCAGATGCCATGCTGAGTGTGTGAAAATGGAAACGCCATGAATATTCCTCTTAAAAAACTCCAGCTTGAAAGGCCTGGTTTACTTTTATTTATTTAATTAATTAATCCAGGTGATGAAAGTGCTGGTTTGAAATGCTCCCTCTTGCCTTCCCCCAAACAGCTCTGCCCACATGCCTCAGCCTTGATCATCTTTTCTAATTCATCTCTGAGCTTCTTGGAGGAATAATTTCTTGGCATTTTTGTTACGGTAAGATTGTCCACGTAGCCTTAATGTATCTGTCCAGCTAATATGTACAGACTTTGCCTTCTTTGCTTCTCATTTTGATTCTGATCACAAACACAGAAAAAAAAGCCACTCTGGGTGTTAATAACTAATGGGACCCCAACAAATCGCCTGAAATACAAAGGTGGGTCAGATGAATGGTTTGTATAAAAGTAACTCCCGGTGAACCATCAGGTGGGAATTAAAATTTAATTTAGAATGTACTATCACTGCTGCGGTGGTGGTGGTGGTGATTTACTTGATTGACTGCTGGTTTCTTTCACCTTTGCGAGCCTTAGGTTTTTACTATCTGAGGAAATTAAGGCTGAATTGCAGCAGGAAATTCCTTGTACCCAGGTGTTTCTGGTTATCCGACGAATAACTCGGCCGGTGGGGAGGCGAGGATTAGGATGGGATGGTTTGGAATCTAAATGATTCTCATTGCTCAGTACCACACATTGACATTCTGGCAGTCGCTAGATTTGTTCTCAGTGAAGGATGGGAAAATCCTACTGCGCTGTGTAACAGGTCCAGCAAGCAGCAATAATTTCATTGTTCTTTTTCAATAGTTAGGGTGAAAAGCTGGTTTTATTGGGTTGTCCTGATTTAATGGACTGAATTTCAAAAACGCTATTGAATTCTATTGGGTCCTGATTTGAGTTGCTTTAATAATGCAGCTGCGTACTCCACAGCTCCTGTTCTCCAGCCTGACTTGTGCTCATTTTCCTTCACAGATGAAAGCATGAAGGGCCCAACCTCAGTTCCACCAACTTGCTGGGAGATGGATCAGGCTGGAAGGTCTCCAAATGGCTGAGCTGATCTTTTGGGAATGAACGCAATCAAAATCAGCATTAATTTGGTGACTGTTGAGCCTGTGCTGGACCTGAGTGGTGGTGGTAGACTTCATAATTCAACTAAGTAGATGAACAGAGAAATAAATACACCTGGATGAAAGTAGTGCTTTCTCACCTGAAAATTCCTGATACAATGGACTTGCCTTGCAGTGGTGGCGGTCTCTGTTAGCACGGAAAATACGAGCATGGAAAATTCCCTTCCCTGCAAAGTTCTGGGAATGCAACTTCTCCTCTGCCACGATGATCTGAAGGATGCTGTCCATTAGCCCATCCTGTGGCTGCTGTGGCCTCTGGGTGCCTGTGCTCTGTGTGGCCCACTCCTGGGGTACGCAAAAGTTATCCAAACACAGGCTTTGCCTTCTGCCCCAGGCTCCAGAGCCCTCCACATTACAAGATGTGCGTCAGGAGATCCCTCAGCAAGAGCAGCAGAGTCAGGAATAAACCTCCCAGAGACTCGATACACTTCTCAAAATATAAATTATGTTCCATTCCACTCTTCAGCTGCTCAAGAGAAATAAAGGGATTAAAAGCGACAGAAATGTCCTTTCCTTTGCCCAAAGCTGAAGAATCCATACTTCATTTACTGCAGTGAAGCCAAAGAGTTGGATCAGTGAGACTGCTGTGGATGTGCAAGCTGGCAGCCTGGCTTGTAAAAGAAACAGAGAGAGGGAGCGAGCGAGAGAATTATTTCCCCGAGCCTTCAAAGCACTAATTCCTGCAGAGCCCTGGGCTTGGTTGCATTGTCAAAACTAAGTGGATGGAAACAGGATCATTTCCCTTAAGCAGTCATTAAGGAAAACGACTTCAGATTATTCAGGGGCTCGGGTACTGCTACAGCAGCCTAATGGAGTGATAACCAGTTACATCTTCCTGGACTGTACCAGCAGACACAACCCCAGTTTAGTAAAGCGCTAAAGGTACGAACTTTCCTCCCCAGTGCCACAAACTGCGAATGAAATAGCCCCAGAACAGAGTAATGCCTTTGGTGCCAAATGGAAATGTAATTTGCAGGCATGTGTCAGCAGAGAAAGTCCTTTCCTACAGGAGGAGAAATTCAAGCAGCCACATGGAAATACTTTAATTTCGGCATTAAGCATCAGAGGAGATGGCTGTTGCAGATCATGGGAGCCAGGTAATTTAGTTCTGAACTTTAAATATGTGCAACGCCAAGAAATATTAGGGAATGTGGAATGTTTAATGCAGCCCTGCACCATCAGCGCTGCAGACTCAGGAGGGGAACTGGAGCAAAGCTCTTACTGAGCTGATTGATACCTTCATTGGAGCCGCAGCACGATATTCAAACCCAGAGCTGGCTTTGAAAAACCTGCCCTCTCTGCTGTTTACCTCTTAGTCACGAGATAGAAAATGAACCTGGAGGTTGTCACCTTCTCCATGGTGTGATTTGGATGGTTGGCAGCCTGTGTCTGCTTGGGGGGGAAGGATGGAGCTGATGCAGGTACCTGTGCCCCCTTCCAGTCTGCAGCCCTCCCCTCCCTCGCTCCAATATCCCTGCCCCCAGACCTGCGAATCCAAATAGCTCCAGGGTAGGTGGATTTTTCCACCCTGTTCCAGGTCTAATTTCTCTTTCAAACTAGTACCGTATATCTTTCCCCACCTCCCACTTGTCACTTTATGGCTTGCTGGATCTGTTTCCTTTAATGCTTGAAAATATACAGTTAAAATCACCTTAAAATTTACTAATATGCCTTTTTATTTGAAAGGCTTATTTCCCTGAAAGGCTTTCCCAGTCTTATATGAGGGCATGCTCTCTAATATTAAACATTTTTTTTAAAAATGGGTGCACATCTGTTTGATATTTAACTCGAAACAAATGGTGAGAGTGGAGAACATGAGCAAAATTACGCTTTAGATAGCTATAAAAGGTCATTTTTGCTTTAAAGTACAAAGGATGAATAGGGGCATATGACACACATAATAAAGGCAGAGATAGGTTTAAAATGCCCTCAGGCTGGGCTGAGGTCAGCTGCGAGCTTACAAGAAAAGACATATTTTGCCCTCCTTTTTTTTTTGCCACCCAAAAGTGTGGAGTAGCAAGCTGGGATCTGTGTGCAAGGAAGGTCACTCAATCTCTGCTTTAAAACCCATCACATCTTTCTCTATCATTTTCCTAAGGGATACTGAACTCTAAGCCTAGTAATTAAATTATTGGCCCAAAACTAAACCCCCCTCTTTCTTCCTGACTGAAAACTGGAGAAGGTTTTGGCTTGTCTTGCTGAGGAAACCGTTGCTTGTGCCCTGCTGTATGATGAGAAATTTCTATCAGTCATCTTAGATGAGCTGCAAAAAATATTCTGGCGTGGATAGGAGGGTTTCTGGTGGAGACGCTGAAAACAAAACTCGGTCTCCCCTGCAGCGGTGCTGGTGCAGCGGTGATGGGCTCCGTTACTGGGCTTTGCTCCTGGTTGCAGATTTAGCCCGTGCTGGGCTTTTTTGGTTTGAAAACCGCCATGTATTCCCTGTGATTTTCGAAGGGGAAATGAAGTGGGAAATGGGCCATTTCTCATTTAGAGCTGGCACGGGACCAAACCAATGGGAGCAGATGAGATTTTCCAATAAAACCTTTCCTGAAAGGCAAAGGAGTGTAAGAGACAAGATGCTGGTTGTAATCTGCCTCCAGCCATCTGCTCCAGAAGCACTGGAAACGCGGGGCAGGTTATGACTAGCACCTTGTCGATAAAAGTGAGATGGAAACATCGGCTCAAATTTGGTCATCAGGTGGTTTTTGCATCTGCCAGAACATCTTTTCTGCTATTAGAGACAGATTAGTAAAGAGATATGGAACAAGAAGGTCAAAACCTTACATGCAGCTCCGTCCCTCTATGGCTTATTTGAAGCCTCATACTCCTTTCTGTATTGAAGGGGCAAAATTTGAGTATTACTGTTTCTTTGCAAAGTAATGCAACTTTTCAGTTGATCTCTCCCTTCTTCCCCCAAAAAACCAAGTAGGTCCTTTATGTTGCCGGGAGTTATTCAAATCCTGCCAGCAAATTGTGGGGTATTTCTAAATTTTAGACATGAGATATGCATGTGCTTTTGAAACATTTGGAGCAGAAACTCAGTCTATTTTCTGAGTATTCCTGGGCTTTGTAGTCCAATCTGCAATCACTAGAAAGCAAATTGTCCATAGCTCCAGCCTGCAACACGTAGGTTATTAATGGGAACCAGGTATCCTCCTTCAAAGGAAAGGGAACATCAAGAATCATATCTGTTTCTCATGTTCTAGAAAGCATTTCACAGTTTTAATGATTATTCAAAGTGGGGGGAAAAAAAGCTGGACAATAAATTCAGGAGCTCGCTTGGTTACAGAGAGGTACAAACACATCCTCTGGCTGAAATGCCTCTTACTAAAGCCTCATACGTGGCGTTTTATCATACCAGGCACACGAGCTTTCAGCTGCCAACACGAGGGCACGCTGGCAAAGAGCCGACCCAGCTGCCGTGGTTACAGTGCCATTGTAAACTTTATTTTTTATGCTCAGCGTGTATTGAGAGCGATCCCTTTGTTCCATATGGCTTCCATATAGTGACACTGCATCCTGTGTAGGAGAGGTCAAGGAGTGGATTATCAGCAAGTGTTTCAAGTCAAGAATGAAGGGAGCTGGCAGGGCAGATCCGCACAAAGCCTGTTCTGTGCTTCTCATCGGTGCGGTGACCTCTGGGTTTCGGTGCCTGTACATTCCCCCCCTTCTCCCTTCATGTGCCGAGCACAGCACTGGCTAACGTGTTAGCACAGCATTTCCCTGGCAGGTTTTTAGAGGGAAAAAAAAAAAAAAAAAAAAGAACAAAAGCAAGCCTGAAAGCTTGGCTGAATCGTTTAGCTAGGAGCAGGGAGGCCAGGAGCAGGGAGGGGAAAGCACAGGGAAGGATCTGCTCCCATCCCAACCCCATCATCCTGCTGCCCAGCACCCCTGGAGCCAGGCATCAGGCTGCAAATGCTGAATATTCCCACAAGCTTATTAACCCTGCTGTGATTAACAGTGAGGAAAGGGAAAAGCTTGTAATCCTTCATGATGCTTGTCATCAACTTGCTCTCCTCAGAGCATCCCGGATCCTCAGGGTGGCATCAGGAGTCACCTCTGCTCTGCAAGAAGAGCTCGGCTCATCTCCCCACTTCTCATGCTCCAGGTCCAAGCCCCAGCAGGGTGTCACAGCAGGGAGAGTGTGTGGGGACAGCCAAGAGGACTCACCCACGTCAGCCACAGCACTTCTTCTGTCCCTGCCCCAGGCACCACCAGGGAGGGGTGTGAGCATCACCCGAGAGCGCCCTGGTCTCCCTTTCCAGCCCAGCACTGCTGAGACCTTTCTCTGGATGCCAGGAACAGGCAGCAGGTCCTGGTCCTGCTTGGGTTCTGCTGAAATTAATACTCCCCACCAAAAATCACCATAGGTAGTTTTGGGTCTGTTTCTCCCTAATTTAGAACAGTTTGAACATGAAGTGAGGAGAAAGTTCCTCTCTTCTCTGCCCCACGGTTGGAGAGAAAAGTTTGCAGAGCATGAGCTTGGGGAGTTCCTGGAGTGAGCAGGGCAGAAATCCCCAGCACTTCCCTGCCCATCGTCCTCCCCCCATCCCCACTGCCCCTTTCTGCTGCCTCAGACAACAGCTTTGATTTCTTTTCCAATCACCAAAATGTTTCTTTTGTCTCTGGGAGCGTTACACCAGGCGTTGGTAGGTATGCAAAATTAATAACTGCATTTTAATAACTCATGACCTGTAAGACCTGAGCAATTATAAACCTCATAGGGTTATTACCGACCGAGTAAAAATTATATTCCATTTAAACATTCCTCATATAATATCCCCACTGCAGTCAGCATTTCAAGAATAACAGTGTTACCAGTGCTGTTCCTCTGGTACCTAATGAGTTGGCTTTGGCTGGGGATCAGGAGCTTTTGACGGGTGTAGTTTACATTGACCACTCAAAGGCTTTAGATATTCTGGACTGTACCTTGTTGTTTAATGATATAAAGTTAAATTGGGGCCGGGGGGAGTGTAGTCAGCTGGTTACAGCAATGCTGGGGAAAGCACACTGAAACCCTGTGCTCAGCCCTTCTCCTCAGGAGCAGGGATGGGGCTGGAGCAGGGTTGGGGACAGGGCTGTGTCCCCCGCAGTGACAGCAGCCAAGGGACGGGGATGGAGCCTCTGGCATGACGCAGGGCACTGGGTACTTCGGGGGTTGCTTGTCTGGGGGACTGCACCGTGCCACCCTCCCTCTTCACTTTCACAGCATCTATCAACAAGGAAAATAATTTCTCCTTCAGTCTGAAAGTCCTCTGAAGTTTGTAAAAAAGTATTTACAAAGACGCTTCTCCTCTCAGGTGGGAGCCTGGAGGGGACAGCGAGAAGGGGCTGTCCCACCCCTCTTGTTTTAGCAGCTATGTCCAGATCTGGGGGCTGGTAACGCCTCTCAAAGGAATGATTTCAGACTGGGAATAGTCTGGAGAACAGTGATCCACAGAGTGGGGAATATGTAATCGCTGCCATAAAAAGAGAGGCTAAACAGAAGGGTTTCAGCTTGGGAAGGAGATGATGGAGTGGGAGTACAGCAGGGATCGGTAAAACTGCATGTGGACAGAGGAACTGAGAGGGGAATGATTAGCCCTTTTTGTCCTAAGACAAAAGGAGGGAGCACTCAGTGAAATCACAGGCAGCAGCTTCTGAACAAACAAAAGTGCTGGAAAAATGCTGGAAGCAGCCCTGCAGCTCAGCTGGTCGCTGGGAAACACGGTGGCCTGGGCTTGAACCTCAGAGGAGGGAGCCCCTACGTGCCAGCGTGCCAGAAGCGGGAGGGGATGCCAGGGAAGCATTACACCGTGGTCATCCTCTTCCTCATTTTATTTTGCAAGCCTGAGCCCTAGCCACTATCGGGTGGTTCATCCCTGGGGTGACCCATTACGTGCTTTCTTCTGTACTTCTGATTTTATTTCTATTTTACCGTTAGTTCTTTGTTCGCCCACGAAAACAGATTATCGTTCTCTGGGATTTTATGTGTCAGGAGGAACACGTGCCAGCAGTGAAAACAAATCCAGAAAGTTCTTCCCTTGCGCTCTATTTGCACTGCATTGTTTTCTGTCTGATTTGATTTCAGTAGCAGTATTTTTCCTTTTTACCCTTGTGCCATACAAAAAATGGAGATACTGAAAGAGATGGCATGATTATTTTCCTGTTATCTCAAAGTGGTAACATTACCTGACAATGGTATCTTGACTCTGCTGTATAGTACAAACAAGTTATTTAGGTTAAAAAGAAATATCATTGACCATTTCTGCCTGGTGAGTCTGAAGCTCATTTAGAATAATCAACCCCACTTTTCAGCTGAGTATCCTGAAGTGTTTAACATTTCAGTTTTAATGGTGTGGCAAATGGATCTCAGAAACTGCAGATATTCGGTGCTATAGCAAATCCCACTGGTGGACTGTGCCCAGGTGGGTTACACAGCATCCAGCTTGGTCAGAGAATTAAGAGTAGGGGAAAAATGTCTTTTCCCCCTTCCTCTACCTTCCTGGGTAGCTTCTTTTTAAGGAATTATGGGAAAATCCTTAGCAGGTGGCATTTTGCTCTATTGCTAAAATATATCAAGTTGTTCTTCTACGTTGTTCATCTTCATTGGCTCCTTTGCAGTGGACAATGATGTACTGAGCTGGCCGAGGTCTGTCCCATGGGAGAAGATGCAGAACCAGCTCATCCCATTAAATTAAATGGAAAGGCTGGGAACCTTGCACTGCATGGGGGATTAGTGCCTTACCGCCGTGCAAATGCGTAAAAGCAAACACGTAGGAGACATCAGTCCTGTGCAAAGTATTTCATTTGCTTAATTTAAACAAAGACCTCAGATATTTGATTTAGACTTCCTGGATGAAACTCTTCATGGAATTTTGGTCGGAGATGCATGGTGCTGGGAGCCGGAAGCACATTAAATTAGGTGCACCTCATCTATCACCGGCCAATAAATGTTGCCCAGCTCATTTCTGTTTGGAAACTCATAACTTCTCCTTTGCTGAAACACGTCTTCCAGGAAGGCATCCTGTCTTTGTTTGAAGACCTCAAGAGATAGAAAATCCAATTCTTCCTTTCGTAATGTGTTAATCACCTCCATCACTCAGAGCGTGTGCTTTGTTTCTGGCTCAACGTTGCTGAAATGCAAACAGCCGTTAGATCTCGTTAGCGCGTTATAACTAACGGGATTTTGCTCTCAACTCGTTTGGACTAGACTCTCGTTTTCATGCAAGTCTTGCCAGTATTTTAGCATCTGAAGTTGGTGACTTTTCTCAGTGCGACCCGAAAATGTTTGCAAATTTCCAAAGAATGGTGAAAATCTGCTGTTTTGTCTGGGAACACATGATCCATTCCTTAATTTTGTTCAGACATACAACTTGTTTCTTGGTCATGGTGTGACTGAATCATTAAAATTTCCAAATTTTTCTGTATCATGTCTGCATATAAATATCTGCACAATCTGGAGCATTTATTTATTATTATTTATGGTTATTTATTATTTAACCTAAAAATGCCATCTGGATTCTGATAATACTCTCGCTTGTTGATTCCAAGAGAATTTGATGCTTGTTTGCTATCTAAACCCGTGATTGTAAAACATAAGAATAAAATGGGAGCAATTTATTTTCCAGATCAAATTTTCTCTCAGCAGGATTAAAACTGCCACAGCAGTAAAGAGTTTACAAACTCACTAAAGAACTGTAATAACTTCCCTTCTCACTGCCGGGTCAAAGAAAGGTAATACATGTTTCCAATCAGCTTTGAATTGAACTCAAATTGTAGGTTTTATTTCACTTTAATCCATATGTGAGTTCACGTTAAAGGTAAGAGAAATCACAGGACTGCAAACATGGAGTAGAGTTAATTAAATTCTGCAGCTCCTTTTGGAAGAAGCCCTGGATCTCCTTATGCATAAAGGCTTCCAGGGTTGGTCTGAGGGCAAGACCGACTGGGACATGGCTCTACTGGTGCAGGAAGGACAATGGCAGATGAAGTTGTAGCGGTCAAGTAAAGTACATTGAGAAAAACCTTGCAAAACTTGGGAAATATTTCTTTTGCTGAGCTATCAAAAAAAAACCCAAAAAACAAGCCACTTCTTCCTCTCCCCTTCTCCTCCATGCCCCAGAAAAAAAAAAGAAAATGTAGCCCTAGAGCTGACAGGCACTGGGAGGGCTCTCAGGAAACAAAGCACGTTCTCGGCTCAGACCCAAATGAGATCTTTCTCCAAGGCCATCTCCACTGCAAACGCTGCTTTTAAAAATGATAAACACTTGTTAGTCCTCCTTCTCTGTTTCCCACTTGTTGTGGGAATTGGTCTTTTTTTTTTATTTATTTCTGGTTTTCTGTCCAATCTTGTTTTAAATGTGTTCTGGAAAAGAGCTTCTACTAAGTGGATGAGACTATTCACATGCTTAAAGTTAAGTCTGCATTTCATTGTCTTGCAGAACTGGGACCTGAGCTCTGGCCACTTTGCAGAATCAAGTGCACTAAGCCCTTGCTTATCCTTTGGCAGGTCTTGTTCAGTGCAGACCTCAGCCCCTGCATCCACCTGGGAGGAGATTAATCTTGAAGCAATAAATGCTTATTTAATGTTCTTTTTTCAACATCTCTGGATGCTGTCATAGAATCGTAGAATCATAGAATGGTTTGGGTTGAAAGGGACCTTAAGGCCCACCCAGTGCCACCCCCTGCCCTGGGCAGGGACACCTCCCACCAGACCAGGTTGCTCCAAGCCCCCTCCAACCTGGCCTTGAACCCCTCCAGGGATGGGGCAGCCACAGCTTCTCTGGCCAACCTGGGCCAGGCTCTCACCACCCTCACACCTAATCTCTAATCTAAATCTCCTCTCTTTCAGTAAAACCCTTCCCCCTCATCCTATGGCTCCCCTCCCTGACCAAGAGTCCCTCCCCAGCTTTTCTGGAGCCCCTTTAGGGCCTGGAAGGGACTCTAAGGTCTCCCTGGAGCCTGGGGCTTAACCCCCCAAACCCTCTCAGCCTGTTCACACAGTTGTGAAGGGTTTGGAAAGTTGACAAAACTCACCAAACCACCCAAAAGAGAGCGCTCTCTTGGTGCTCTGGTTTCTGGTTGCCAATGCTTCTATCTAGAGTAACAACGTGGAAACTGCATCCAGGGAGACAAATTTTTCTTCCCACGTGAAGCTGCCAGCGAAAGGGTTTTCTGTCTCAAAATTAATCGTGTTCCAGAATGAGTTACACACAATGTGCGAGGTTCTGGAAAAGCCAGCCTTCCTCAAGCAGTAAAATGTGGCATTTTAAAAGTCTGAATTTTAAAATAATGCACAGTACATTCATTTTGCCTCATGCAATAAAGTAAAAGTCTCCCTTAAACAAATTTATTATTCTTAAGCTTCGCATAGAATATCAATGAGATTATGAGTAGCTGCCATCAAATGCCAGCTTCAGTGTCTCCTCAAGTGGTTCTTGGTGGCTTTAATAGGCCTTGGATCAGGCTCTGAGAGATTGTCCTCTGGGACGGCAGTAGCAACTGACCTCTCTGTGCAGGGCTGGAGCTTCACCACCTGCAAAAACTCACCCACTCGACAAAGGAGCACTTCAGACCTCGCTGGGAAGCGCCGAGTTCATGCCGATGAGTTCTTCAATTTGTCATAACCATTTTAATAGCAAATTCTCATTTTCTTGTATTCCTCTGCTCAGATGCTTGCAAGAGTACTTGAAAGTTTTTTGTCCTCAAGGCCACAGGTATATGAAGAGGTTGTTGTCATAGATGTGCCTAGCAGCCTTTCCCCTGTTTCTCATCATAGCTACTTAATTTCCCCTCTATACAGAAATGTCCTTGGTTTTCTGAGATTCTGTTCCCTGAAGTTTGTTTGCTGGCAAACTCAGATGCTCAAGTGCTCTGTCCTCAGTCTTTAGAGGTGATTTCAGAACGGTTCACTGCAATTCTCCTTTTTGTGTAAACACTTCAGAATTACTTTAGGGAACTGAAATACTTGCACATCAGCAAAATGGGTTTTGATGATGATGAACTTGTCTTCTGTTCACGCAAGTACCTTTGACTTAGACGGTGTCCTTTTATATAACAAGCTTTTCTCTCTTAATAATTTCCTGACTGCAAATTCAAGCTTTTCTTTTGGACAGATTTGGAGATGTGAACACAGTCCTGTTTTCTCTGTTAACACTCGAGTGTGCTAAAACAGCAGTCCTTATCTCTCAAGCTCTGGAGAATTAGCCTGGAGAGCTTTTTTGTGTTGCTTTGGTCTGTAGAATTGTCCATTCTGAAACAAAGTTAATTTAACTCTTCCTAGTCTAGCTTTTATTCACACATATAATGGTTGGGTTTTTTGCATTGGTCACTTCTGTTTTAGCTGCATCGATCTCTCAGTCCAAGTTTGACACAAATGAGTTACAGGTTTGAAGCAAGAAGACTCTTTTGTGAGAACACCCATAGCTACACCCATCATACTTCAACTACACAAACGTGTAGTTCACCACCTAATTGCCATCACAGTCCTTTCTCTTTATGCTGGTGACTTTCCTCGGTCTCGTTTCTAAGGTCAAATGCCAGGAGAAGGTTAATATCAAAAGGTTCAAGGCAAGTAGGCTGACTCCAGATCCTTCAGCCTGAAGCTGAATGTGCTCTTGCAATGAACAGATCATTAACTTCGCGATGCAGCTGCTGAGAAATGTCTTGAAATACTTCTGCTCTCGACTCAGGGTGATGGCAGCTCATTAAAGCACAGTGTCTGAGCCTGCTGTTGAGAGAGGGTTTGGAGATCACTGCCGTTTCTTCTCTCCATTCCATCAGAACCAGGAAGGAAATAGAGCTCAGCTGATATTTTATGTCCTTGTGCAGAATGTGATGACCTCGGAGTTAAAGCACTTGCAAAGACATCTCTGTCCTGTACAAAAGCCATCAGGATTACAGTACTCAATGCAGGAACCTCAGTGCACATTGGGTTAAACTGGAAATGGACTTCCTTGCTGGGAGCTGCATTAGGAAGATAAATCTATAAGAGCAATTTGATATTCTCTAACAAACTGGGATTTAAATTTAAACTAGCAAAATCCATCCTTTTATTTCTATCTTCCCCACCATTGTTGCAGCCTCCTGCAGTGTGGGGTGGAGGGAAGGGGTGGCATCCAAACCACTGCTCCTGAGCACATCACATCAGTCTCCCCATCCGGGAAAGCCACATAAAGAGTTGATGAAAGACCTTTTTATGAGCTGATTATAAGCTTTGTCATTACTCTGCGTTGAATATGTCCATATTTTTGGCATATGTTTGATCCAGGTTGGACCTGAACCTTTAGAGATGAGAGTTAGATGCTGCTGTCTCTGCACTGCGTGCTCCTGAGCTGCCCCGTTGGGAGGAGGAGAACTTTCTCCCACCAGTAGTCCCATGTTTGTACACTCAGTGGCTTATCCCTGTTACTGGTTATGAGCAACAGGGAGATCGTGGCTGTAGAGGAGATTTGCTTAATGGTAACAATGGGGTTCCTGGAAGCACAACCTAAGGGAGAAATCCAGCTGCTCCATGAAAAAATATGGCAGGATTGTGTATATGTCCAACAAGCAAAGGAAAACCAGTGAATGTGTTTCCCCCCGCTGGGGCATCTGCAGGAGATAAATCAGCCTTACTCCTTCTCAGGAGCATTTGAATTATCTGGGATGCAGCAGGTACATCTTGGACACAGCTTCCAGTTGCCCATCCCTGGAGATGTGAGTGTGGTCCTTTGTCTCTGAAGGGTCCACGCTGCCATTCCTGGGGGCTGAGCAGTTCGGGGGGCAAGAGGAGCCCTCGCCACGTGCAGCTGCCCCCTCGTTAAACTGAGTTTCACACCCGCAGCCCGTTAGAGCAGAGCTTTGGGATCAGCGCCGCTGCCAACAAGTTTCTGGGTGGAATTCCAGGTCTGGAGCGGAGCTTACAAAGCCTTAACCATTTTGTGACCTGGGTAGGAAAGAGAGGGAAGGGAAGAGGGAGCTCCTCCTCCCAGCGTGGACCTGCAGCAGCCGCGGGTGTTGGAGGGACTCCAGCCCAAATCCCTCCACCGTGAGCGGGGGGAGTAGCTGGCAGGGTGTCCTCGTCACAGCCCCCTCTTTCTGAAACGTGCTTCCTCTCATTTGGTCCACCAGATTTATTAAACTCGCAGGCAAACTGCAAGGACCATCTGTTTTCCAGGGACTTTAGGGATGAGTGGAGCAGGGAGGAGAAGGTGGCTTAGGGGGTAATTGAAGGTCTTGCAAGTACGTCTGGTTTTCTTTGAGGAAAGAGTGGTTTTAGGCAGGCTCTTTGTCTACAGCTACAGATTTGAAGTGATGTGGTATATTTTAATGCATTTCTGGGTGGTCGGATGACATGGTAAGACCTGACAAGGCTTATTTCACAGATCACGTAACAATGTAGTGCTGCTCCTGCAGCGTGGGTCTGTCCGAAACAGGGGGGAGAAGAACAGCCAGGAGAACAGCACAAGGCTTGGCTGGGCACCAGGGAACTTGCCTTCAGTTGGACTTTTTCCTTAAGCAGGATTTTTTCTGACTTTAGATTCCCTCCCTTCCCTGCTCCCAGGCTGACACGTGGTTAGAAGGAAGTAGAGCAAAGCGACTTAGGAGCAAAAGGGGAGACATGATGCTGAATTGGAAGGACCATAATGGACAAAGGGAACCTAAGACCCAAAGAAATGATGACTTCAGAGGGTTAAACAGCATTTTCTCTATCTAGTCTGCTGCCTCCAAAGATGACAGAGGAGCAGAATCTGAGCTGTGCCTCTCTCTTTGATGAGACTATTCCTTTACAGAAGGTTGAAAACATATATTGTATTAATTTTCACTTCATTTTGCCTGAAATGACTTGAAATATGTTTCTGTAACCAACCAAGCTCATTCTTAACTCTCCCTGCTACACATTCAGCAAGAATTTATAGGCAGTGTTAGACATATTCATATCCTCGTCCATTGTTCGTGCTGAAAGCCTCTGTCCTGGAAAAAGAATTGCATTTCCTAATGCTCATCCCCAGTGCTGTAAATCAGGAGCCGGGGGGAGCGCACGCACACCCTCTCCTGAGCTGACCATAATGTTCCGGGAATGTTTCTTTTTAAGAATAAATGCTACTTCTCTTATCTTGATCCCTCGATCATCTGGGAAGAGATCCACTTTGGTCCCTAGGTGGAAAGACCTGCAGAGCTGAGCAGGTGCTGTGGGATGCTTCCAGAGTGAGTCCTAGGCAACCCCAAAGCTTACCTCCAGCCACACAGATGGGTACATCCGCCCCACAAACAAGCTGTGGTCATGTCATGGGACTCCATGAAGACACCTTGCACTTGGCACATGTTGGTGAGGGCTGGGAAGTAGACAGGAACCTGCTTGTGGTGGGCCTTGCAGCTCTCCTAGCATGGGGAGGAGCTCTCAGCACAGCTCAGAGCCTCCTTTGCAGCCCCACCTTGCACTTGTGCTGCCTTTGCTTCATTTCCTATTGTAGTTCCCATCTCTGGGACATGAAATATAGCTGACAAGCTAATTGAAGAGGATCACAGCTAATGAAGAAAACCTTGGGAGAAGTGAGAAAAGGAGGAGATCCAGTCTGTGAGGGGAACATCAGAGCTGTGGTTCCTGCCATTTTCATTCGATTGCGCTGGGCAGAAAAAAGGTAATTTTGCTCTCAGGGAAACTGGAACAGCTCCACTGAAGTCTGCTCATTCCAGATTTACCTTGATGAATTTGAGAGCAGAAACTGGCCTGAAGTATGTATAAAAATTTATTAAAGCTTTGGGACAGACTGTGCTTTGCTTGAGTATGTGGTGGGGGAGGTAGCAGGAATTTCCCTCTTCCTTCCCACAGGAAAGTGCTATAGTCTCTGGCATTAAAAAATGCAGGACTTAGTACATTTATATGCCCAAAATGACATCATCAAATGGCTCAGAGAAGGTCAATTTGAGTGGGCTGGAAAAGGGAGAAGGCAGTGTTCAACCTCTGTTCCCCAACCACTGCTTCCACGTGCTCTGGGGTCCCAAGGAGCATCTCGCCTTCAGCCAAAAGATGTAGAACCTCCACCTTCCCGTGTGTGTGTCACATCTCGCCCAGGAAAGCCAACAGGAAGATGGAAAAAATGCACATCTTGCTTATTTGAACACATCTTAGTGTATCCAGAATGGGATCCTGCCTCAGCCGCAAGCAGTTTTCTAAACTCCAACAAAAGCTACATCAGGTCCTTGGTCTGGCCCAGGAGGATAATAAAAACTCATAGTCCTCTGGCCATAACAGCTCGTACTGGTCATCCCACATTCCAAATATGTAGAAAAGTTTTAAGCATAGTACTGAAAAATATATAAAGACAAGAAAATGATGGAGATGATGAATAATTCCCCTGACATCGTGGCACTTGGCCTTTTGGTTGATCTTTTTTTGCATTGGTGTCTCCAGCACTGAAATTGCAGCAGCTTTGCTTGTTCCCTGACTCCAGTGGAAACACCCTGGGGACAACACTGGCTTTCTCCGAACCTGTCCCCCAGAAGAGAAGATGAGTCGTGAAGAGGAGCCCAGGCAGGGAATGCTGGTAGTGGCATCACGCCTGTCCTCTCCGGGGCTGTGCATCTTCTGACACAGCAATGGGAATACAGTCGCTGGGTCTGTCACCCGCTGGAGGTTTGTTGCTGTATTTAGTGTGTTAAATAACTGTCTTCTCTGCATTGTGCCTGGAGTCCCTCACATGTGTGGGGAGGTGCCAGCCTGCAGCACCCAGAGGTGCTCAGGAGGGTGCTGCGACAGGATGCACTTGGCTCCGCAGGTGCTTCAGGCAGCGGGATCTCTGTTTCAGTGAAAGCCCTGAGGATAAGCTGAGCTCTAAGATTGCAAGAAAACATTATCTGTCCACTCAGGAAAGCCATCTCCATTTACAGAGAGGGGCTTACACACACCACTTGGTGCCGGGGCATACTTTCTGATTAAAAATAGCGACCGAGTTAGTTTTACGAAGAGATTTAACATCTTCTTTAACGCTGCTGATTTACTTCCTAAAGGAGTAAGTAACATAACACATGCTACTCTCCTATTTCATGGTAATCCTCACTCTTTGTTGTCAGAATACAAGCCAAAGGTGCACATTTTTCAAGGAATTGTTTGAATTACTTTCCTCATCCTGATTACTTTTCTTCACTTTTTCCTTCGTCAACCGTCCTTTGGGTATTAACCTTGTATTTATGCTCACATTAACCAGGGTCAGCATCAGAAAATGTTCTTGCTCTTGCTTTTGCTCAGCCACCTGGAGAAACAGAGAAAGGAGACAGTACCAGACACACACTAATTTCTAACATGTGTTTCCTGCCAGAACTGGCCTCTGGAGCTCAACCACATAAGTCACCGCGGGAATAATTGCCGTTTGAGTACAGTCTTTGGATGTGCAGGAGCCTGAGGAAGCTCTGCCGTGGAGCGAGTGTCCTGTTGAATATCAGAGGGCTGAGAGCAAGAAGGAAGCCAGCCTTGGTACTGACTTGTAGTTGGTGACGCTCAAAAGGTTCAAAGTTTGGCTTCATCCGGGCTACTTACTTAAGTTGGTTGAATAATAAAAGGAAATGGCTGAAAATTGGGAGGAATATTTATATCTGTGATAAAAATACCCTCTGATTGAATATTAGAAGAGAAGCCTGGGAGGCTGGGAGTCCTGCTGGCTGTGCTATTTCCAAAAAACATCCAACAGGATCAGAAATGGTTTGGGTTGCTTTCAGGGTTTCCCTTGCATGGAGAGGACACGTGAGGTTGGACTTGTGGACTTCTGGCTCTTGCTGTGCCCCGGGATGGGCTGGGGCTGCGGTGTGTCCCTGGCCCAGACCAGACATAGCTTTCGGTCCCAGTTCAAGTTCATGCTCAAGCGATGAAGGCATCTGACCCTTTGTAGCTGGCACCCAGAGGTCAGGGGCTTGGTGGCCTGGAAAAGAAGCTGTCAAGGAATTAGGTAGTTCTGTGACTATTTATTTAGCCTTTGTCTGCAGGTGGATAAATGATATCTCATCTAAGAAAGCCGCAGATGTCCCACCCCTTCTCTGTGCATCTAGTTTTCATTGCCGTATGTAAGAATCCTACTGCCCAGACGGAGTGGGATTTTTCCCCAGTGTTTTGCTCTGGCCCAGCTTTCTGCCCTCGCTGGAGCAGATGGGAGTTTTGCTGTTGACTTCAGTGCAAACAGAGTTTGGGTTGGGAAAAGCCAGCAAATCCCGTGACAATTAGGTCAGGGCGTGTGGCCGAGGCTGTGCTCTGCCTGAGGAGGGAGGGACATGTTTAAGGATGTGCCCAGTTCAATCTCATTGGAAGTTCCCAGTGACTTCAGAGATGAACCTGGCCAGGAACACTGTGTCCGGATGAGACCATATTCCTCATAATCTTGGAAAGGATAATGCTGTGGAAACTTTTCTGCCATTCAGGAATGAATGCAGAGCAGCCCCAAGCCTGATTTCTCATGGAAGTGAGTTTTCTTCCCCGTGCCTGCCCTCTCCCACCTCTCCTGCCCTGCTGTTGTGCGTGAATCTAGTGATGTTTTATCCAAATTGGGCAAACAGTAAGAAAACTCAGATATAATTAAAATCATAAAAGTTTATGAGAGTGGCAAGCGATGTTTGTTTATACCAACTGAGAAATGTCACAGCAGTGGCTTATGCAGAAGATACTCTGGAGTCTCCGTGTGTGACTAACCCCGAAAAAGACTCCTCCTGCTTCACCTTTAAAATCAATCACAAGAAAAAAAGTGCGGAGAGATGCAGGCTTGATAAGTTTTGCTGTTCACAGACTAAATCTCTGTGTTAAAACTCACAAATAAGCTAATAATCTCATTTCTAGTTTCTTTCTTTTTTGGGGGGGAGCAAGCTTTTTAAGGCTCTGGGGCTGTAATGCCAGAACCCTTGCCAATTTCTAGATTGCCACTAGAAAGCCACTACTTTCAGATCCATCCTGTGAAGGAACAAGAAACCCCTGGTAGGGGATGCAGGACCCAGTGAACCCCTGTCTGTCCCAAGAGCTCTCCTCACACTGACATCTCCTTTTGGAAAATTACTGCGTGGACCAGGAAAATCTGGGGCTCCATAGGGGGAACCAGCCTTGCCAGGTTTTCCATTACATTATTTGTTGTATTTTCTCTTATTTCAGTAGATGTGAAACCTTTTTCCTGAGGTAAAAGGATACTGTTGGAAATGTGGTATTGGAGGGAAGCCCTTCCCCACCCAGCTCTGCTCCCCAACCCCCGGAGCAGAGGGGATCACAAATCACTTCTGACTCTATTTCTTCCATGCAGTAATTCCTAAAGAAGTGACCATTCTCTAGGCTGCCTTTCTTGCTTTTGGAGTTTCACCCCTCCTTGCTTCACTGCAGGGACTATGAAGCCATTTTATGGCTTTTCTTTTTCCTCATTTGAGTTTTGGCCCGTGCTGCTCATGTGGCTCTCCTGAGGTGGCTGAGCTCTGCTGCAAGTTCTCCTGCAGCTCCATCCCAGCTGCCAGAACACCATTCCTTCCCCTGTTGCTCCCCTTTTCTGGGGCTGCATGTTTGGAGGACTGAAGGAATGAGGGATGTAGGTCGGGAGGGGACCATTTCCTTTAGTTTTTTTGCAATTGTTGCATGTGTTGGGTGCTTCACAGGTGTGGAACAATCCCAAAGGCTGATTCTTGCGCAGTGGTCTTCACCAGCAGATCTCTGTGCCAAAAGGGTTGACATCTTTGTTTTTGTTTTCAGTGGGGAAACTGAGGCACAGAGGAAGTCTTTGTGAAGCAGAGGCTAACCTGGGGTCAGAAGCAAGGTCCAATGCCCTATGTCTCTTAAGCCACACTGCCCAGAGTGTGTCATAGTCCCTGCTCAAGTGCATGAGCCCCTTCTGTAAGAGTCATGGAGTCAACAGAGCTGCTATTAGCCAAGGCTCACTCTCGATTAACCTTGTGACCAAGGCTTGCTGCACACCAAAATCCTCAGCCATTTTTTAAATGCTGTCTGTCAGTTATTCTTTATGGGCCACCAAGCAGGGCTTTCCCATGTCGAGTCAGTTCTTAATTAGCAAGGTTTAATAGGACCTGCTTTTCTCAGCCAGAAGCAAGGCTTTGCTTTCGTGCCCCGTCCGTGAGTGCTGCAGGAGGGACGCACAGGGCTGACGCAGGCAGTTGTGGCAGCAGCATTAAATACACTCAAAATCCTTTCTCTTTTCACCTGCAGCCCCATTAACGTACAGCCTGAGCCAGGGCTGTGATGGCTCATCAGCCCGGGGAAGGGTTGATCCAGCTATACGTTCCCAGCCTGGGCTCAGGCAGTCGCTGGTCAGGATTTTAAAGCCCTCATTTCAAGGCATGTGCGAACCTACGGTTACTCTTTTATGTCCCAGCATCTGCCCGCGATACGGAAACATCGTTTATCACTTCCACAGTGCTCTGGTGCTGCCATAAATCCCCAGCACTTCAGCTGAGCCTTTTTTTCTGAACCAGTTGCCTGTGGGGCAGCCCCACACTGTGTGTCTCCAGCTCTCCAATGCTGGGATTTTATGTCATTTGCATTTCTCCTACGACTCAGCCTTTAAAAATCTTCCTTCCTACCAAACTGTGAATGGGTGAGATGATTACGTTTTACCCTGGTTCTGTTTTTCCAGCTCTTTTTCATAATCAAATAAAACAGCTGATGACATGAGCATCCTGCTGCCCACATCTTCTTTGGAGACACCATGCTGTGTCCCCTTGGTGATATCCACACTTTCCCTGGATGTGGACATACAGCTTGGTTGTCCTGGATTTTGTCTCACCTCTTGGGTCTGACCCCAGTAATAAG
Source organism: Tringa tobata (assembly GCA_033628505.1). Taxonomy (NCBI): domain Eukaryota; kingdom Metazoa; phylum Chordata; class Aves; order Charadriiformes; family Scolopacidae; genus Tringa; species Tringa tobata. Next base: position 44,702 of record JAHREE010000060.1, read on the forward strand.
CTAATTATTCCCACTGGAAAAATGTGGGGTTCAAAAGCTGCTGGTCCTGCCGGTCATGATGAGGACGTGCCTGTGACCCCAGGCAGCCATGGGGTGCTGCCTGCAGATGCCTCTGTGTAGGTGCTGCTGGTGCTATTTAGTCATTTATTTTTCCTAAAACAAATATAAACGTGTGTTCCTCAGTGTTTACCCAGAAGAAAGCAGATTTCCACTGCTGGAAATTCAGCCTATGGGTTCCCAGTGCAGCAGTTCAGCACAGGTCACAGAGGAGGTGGGAGAGGAATGCTTTTAGCTAAAAATAAATACGTGAGGGCCAGCTATCGAGACCTTTCCTGCCTTTCCTTGCCAGCTTAAAAGGTTCCACCTTGCATCATCCTTTCCCCTCCAGGCGCTGGCAGTGGAGGGATGCTGCCATGGCCGGGTTGTCACTCCCCATGCCCAGCACGGTGCCATCTCCTGCCATCCTTCTCGCCTTTGGTGGTCCCTGACATCACAGAGAGACCCGCTCCCAGTGCGGCTGGTTGGGTTTTTGGGGCAAAAAGAGACAGAAGAGGGTCCACATGTGCTTTTCTACCATGCTGCGCCATGCATAGCTCCAAGATCGGGAGCGCTGAAGTGATGACACAAAACTGGCAGCTGAAATGTCCTCGCTCCAGAGGATCCAGGACCTCTGAGCTGGCTCTCTGCGCAGCCCGAGGATTTTCGTTTCATTTTTACTGTAACTACCTTCTATGGTCCATAAACTATATTGTTTTCATTTAATTCTGGGAACATAATGAATTTCTGTGGGCTTGTTTCCTGTTCGGTGTAATATCTTTGCTAGATGTGAGGTTTATTTCACAAGCTAGTTATAAATTTACTCAGACTCCCAATTGTTTCATCTTGGGAGCAATCAATAAAAAGAAACATGAGGGAGATTTTAGACCCTTCACATCCACTGAAATTCAGGGATGTAAATCCGTCGTCTGACTTTTTTTTTTTTTTTTCCCTGAGTGCTGAGTAATGATGGAAAAATGTTAAACCTCATACTGGTACCTCAGTGTGCTTGTGTAATGGCCAAAGTGTGAAATTCTCCCTTCTTTACCCCCAAAAGGGTGTTCGGCGTAAAAAAAGCACATTGGCTGTTGTGAAGGGATGATGAAAAACTGCCAAAAACGGGCAGTTTATGGGTGTCAGGGTCCATTCCCTGCACGTCCTTGGTGTCACACCCTGATCTCAACCCAGCCCACTCTGCCTCATCGCAGCATCACACGGATGATATCTATTTTTTCCTCAGCTTCCTGCAAACTTGATGAAGGCCATAGGATAAAAGCTAACCTTCCTGTACCTAATCCGTGGCTGGCCCTTCTGTGCCTCCGAGCTGAAATACCCAGCTTAAAGCTAACATCTGGCTATCAGCAAATAGATTTAAAGCAGCAGATATATATTTCATTTTCTAGATTTATCCCCTTTATTTTTTTGCCAATAGCGAGAACCCTAGGAGCTGCCGAGTGCTCTTTTGAAAAGCTTGCCAAAAAAATGCCTAATTTCTCTTCTCACTTGTGCGGGCCAGTTGGAGATTGCTGGTAGTGTCAGTCTGGCATAAATAAAAGGAAAATCAGACTCAGGCTCCCCAGGTCACCGAGAGCCATCCAGGAGCCTCCCCGCATCCTGGTGCTTTTACAGCCTGGTGGGTTCTGCTTGTACCATCAGGTGCTGCTCAAGGTGGGGGTGAAAAATATCATCTGCAGCCCGGTCCTCCTCCGACAGCCACATTTCCTTAGTTTTCTCCTCAATATTATGTTTCTAGAGAAGTTTGCTGCCCCATCAAACCCCTGCAGGTTTCCAGTAGCCCATTCGCTGCCTGTAGGACCCTGCTAAGAACCAGCTGGTCGCTGCACTTCTTCTGTCTCATTTTTCTTGCTGCATCCACACAGAGCAATTAATAAACAAGAATTGCATTGTGTATGAGCTGAATTTATTTTTTTTTATTTGAAGGCAGAGCCCAGAAAGTTTGTTCTTTTCTTTTGCTGGAGGTTGTTTTGCTCTGGCTGCTGATTTTGAGCACTTCTCTTTCCCTTGATTGCTGTGGGCTAAATGCAGAATCAACAGGGTTCTGCTTGGGAGATGCAAGAGGCAAGCATGGCTTGTGAAACACCAGCAAAATCTTGAAAAATCCCTATTCCCACTCTCTTGATGACCATACGAGTGCTCTTCATCTGTTCCAGTGCAGAGAGAACTGAACTCACATGAACCATTATTGAAGCAAACTACAGAGTGGGCAGGGAATTCATCTGCAAGAGCAAATTCTGCAGCCAGGTGTGTGGCCAGCCCTGGGATGCTTTAACAATAAATCAGGTCTTGCCACTGGATTCAGGCATAATTTAGAACACGGTGTTGTTAGTTAAAAATAAAGAAGGCTTTTATTATATCCCCACACAGCAGATGAACCAATTTGTATTGATTTTATATATATATTTTGATGTCTACTTCTCCGCTCAGTTTAAACCTCCCAGCCCTAATGCTTTGTGAGGGAGCATCAATCTGAAGTCGCAGGAGCTGGGTGAAATGTGGATATTCAGGGTCCAGGGTCTGTAAAATTTCCCAGTGCAGTTGCATCAACAGCCTTAGGGGCTTTAGCTGAAATATAAAAAGAAAGAGAAGCCAGAAATGTTAATACCCAGCAGTTAGCATTGGCTTTGGACCTCTGCAAGCTGCTTCTCCTCACTCTTTAGGTGAGGTGGGGGTGGCAGGACAAGGCAGAGCATCACCCCGCTGCCGAGCCTGGGGCTGTCAGAGGCTGAACACCCAGTGCTGTGAGGGTGGGAAGATGAAGATGGAGCTTCAATCATGGGGTTTTGCTGTCCTTTGCCCCTGGTGTGCTCCCATCTCCCATGCTTGGCTTGGTGCTGCCCAGGAAGGGACAAGGGATGTCAGTGAGGCCAGGATGCTCGTGTGGGTGCAAAGTCCAGCACTTGGATTTGCACACCTTACCTAGAGAGCTGTGGAGCAGACAGGCCCCTGGAACGTAGGTCCAGAATAACTGGGGAGTGAGCCTGGGTGTGAGCATAGATGTGGAAGCATTTAATTCTTATTTTCTTTTTCAATTTGGTTTGAAGCATTTGTTATCTCAAGGGGGGGGAAAAAAAACAACACCAGGCTCACTCCTCCTTATTTTATTTGTGCTGAGGAGATGTCCCAGCACACAAGCTGTCATGGAAACGCGGAGGAGCGTGAAGCAGAGCTGGCTCCTGAGCTGTGTCCTCAGCATCATCCCTGCAGGCACAAGTAGCTCTGGCTGGTGACCTGCCCTGCACTGCTGTGACTCTGTGGCTGTAGGGACAGGCAAGGGGCTACAGCTCCCCGCATCCCACCCAGCTTCCTACAGCTGCTCAAGTCCCCCCTGGGCGCTGCTCCTCCTGGAGAGGTGACAAATTCATTTGTTTTCTTAAAAAGCGCTCATTAACCGGAGGCGGTGTGAATCCCATGTGCCAGGTCCACGCAGGCAGTGTTTGTTCTGTAGCAATTTGTGATAGAATTAAAATCACCAAATACACAAACTAGTTCCCTGCGGTGAATCCAAGGAAACCAGAACCTCTAGGAAGCACATTTGGAGGATGATCAAAACCCACCTTTGTGCTTGGCTCTGACTGTGCTGTCTCACCCTGCTCAACTGGCCAAAAATGGACTAGAAACACAATGCGGTTCCCAGGGCTTTGTTCTTCCCAGCAGTCGAGGAAACTCCATGGAAAAGCTTTTCACCTGGGATTTTGGTGCTTCCATTTTCAGTTCTGTTCAAGACATGCGGGAGGGGAAGGTACATGACAAAATCACTGTGAGAACAGTCCTGGGGCTGGATCAGTTGGATGTTTCAGTGGAAATTTGGACCTGGATCCTTATTTCCCACTGCGACGTGAGCTTGTCTTCTGGCCGAGTTTGCTTCAGGATTTGTAGCTTTTTTTTTTTTCTTTCTTTCTTTGGACTTTTTTTAGGTGGGATTCTTTGTAACCAGAAATTCAAATCCCAGCCCGCTGCTCTGCGGAGATGCTTGCACTTCACAGTCCAGGGGAACTGCTGCTCTGCATCATGTCTTCTGCCCAGGGCCACCCACAGGATGCTCCTCCATGAGCATTTAGAAAGAGTTTGCTCATGGATAAAGTTCTCCCCCACCAATAATAATTAGAACAATTAATACCCAGAAGTGCAATGATGGGCACCATCCCTTCCCACACACCAGGGTCACAGCCTGGCCCTACTGACATCAGTGGCAAAATGCTCGTATCCTGAGTACGTTTCATTTATTGCTATTCCTTATCCAATCCATTAATTTCTTAGTCTTCCTTATTCCTACCCAACTCCTTTCTCTTCTGACCCCCACTATGTTTGTTTTATTCATTTGTGCCCCTGATCTGGTTGTGCAAATACTTGTTCTGTTTATAGCGGGTCCACAGTAAATCAGACCTCCAGCTGCCAATATGGGAAGCTTTGGGTGGCAGCGGGAAATTCGGGTCCTTTCTCCCTCCCCCAGCCCCTGCCTCATTTATATCTGCAAATCTGTGATCTGGCCTTGAAAGAATCTGTAATGACTCATTGCCTCTCCTAGACCTACTGCCAATAACACAGTTAGTTATAACCAGTTAATTAACTGGAAAGTCTAATTACTTAAAATTCAGCCTTTTCCTGGGATTTTGCTGTTGCTGGAGAATGCCAAATAATAACTGTGCTTTTCAATATAACCTCATTTTATTTTTCTTGGGGAACATACAAAAGTTATGTGTAAATATTTCTTTCTCCAGTGAGCACACTTTATTATCCCTTTTCCTTTAGCTTTCATTAAAAACTGCTCCCACCCCTTCTTTAACTTAAACATATAAATAAATAACGCCTGATTCAAACAACCTCAGCCATAAAAACCTGCTTGAAAAGAATCTCAGGCAACTACCACATCTGGAATAATAGTCAACATATTTTAGAAAGAGACTTCATTTTTCTCACACAGGATACTAAATCATGATGGCTCCATGTGCCAAAAATAACACAGTGGGATATGACTATGGGAGGACGTGAACCTATAATGAGGTTCAATAAAGTACTAATCTTATGGGGTAATGCAATCTGGTTTGCTTTTGCTTAAAAAAAAAAAAGCCTCTGTGTGTGCGTGTGTGCGCGCGCGCGTCCATACACGCTGGTGTGCTTTTTCAATAGGATTCTGGTGTCTTCTTTCAAACTCTCTTTGCTGTTTTGCAACGCAAATAAATATTTCAGAGCTCATTAGTTTTGTCCCAAATTAGCCTCATTCCAGGAAGGATGATGGATTCCACCTGCCCCATCATTTCAAGGCGAGAAAATCTAATGGGACAATCTACTGTTATGAGAGAGGAAGAGCTTTGCCATTTACTGAGCATCTCCAGAGGTGATCAGTGGTGCAGCACAATTTCTTCAGGTTTGACGTGATCCCTTCTGCTCCAGTTCATCCCCAGTTAGAAAATGAACCCCTAATTATAGGGCCGGGTATTAAAATCATTCCTGAACTTGGGGAAATAAAAGATGAGTCCTTCTTGGTACAGCACCATGGAGCTGGGGCGGAGATGAAGGTGACAATGGGAATGAGAAATATGGGACAAAACTAATCAAAAGGCAACTCTGAATTATAGAAGACTCTTTCTAATGCTGAAAACTCGTAGTTTAGAGTTGCTGGAGGGAAAAGGGAAGAGTCTTATTCCTTCAAATACTTTTCTCTCGCTAGTGGAAGAAGACTGGTGGGGGTCGTTGTGTGCCCACTGAGGGGTGACACGCTTTGTTCCCATTTTTCTGGAAACTCACTTCCCTGGGAATATGCTCCATCCTCCTATGTCTGGATCAGGCTCCATCCAGCCCTACAGCGGGCAGGACCTCTGCTCAGCAGGACTTTGTTGACATGGCGACATACAAACCCAGGATGGAGCATCCCACCTTCCTCTTCCTCCCCTTCCCTGACAGGTCTCACCACCCCAACAGAGGATGCACTTTGCTTCCAGCTGATGTGAAACCAGTGAAATAGCTTGGCCAGGTCACCCCGCTGGGCAGGGGCAGAAACAGGAATGAACCCCAAATCTCCAGAGCCCTGTCTAATGCGTTACTGGACATTTTTAGTCTGCAACATTCTTCCTTCCCTTCTCCAACTTTATCCCCAGGAGTCTGCTGCAAATGTTATCCAGCACTTGGGTTTGTTGTGACATGAGAAGACATGACACATGGATGCTTTGGCTTGGGGAACGCTGTCCCGGGTGGCTTTTGTCAAACATAACTCAAGGTTTCCCCAGACATCTTGATCACCAATATAGTGCCAGCCCTTCTGAACAGCTTATTTACTATGCTGTAAATAAATCTAGCTTCAACCGATATATTTTTTGCCATGTAATCAGTCTGCTTTCATAAAAATTCACCTCTCTTGGCATTCATTCACATGTGCCTTACAAATGTGCACGCTGTATTGAGTCAGATGTGTGGGAAATATATATTTTTTCCATATGGATCCCAATATGCCATAAAAGGTTTTCCCCTGCCCCCCTCTCCCCTCCTCGCAGTCTCTCGAGGGCGTATATCATAACAATTGAAATCTGATGAGAAAATGAAAAAATGCTCGGTGTTCATATCTTCCAAGTAGTTTTCCAGAGTCCTGCTGCTGAAAGGGACATAAATCATCGGCAGCACTCGAGCGACGTTGTTACCTGAATATACAAAACAAAACACGCCGAGTTTCTTGCTACTGGAAAGAGGAAAGTATTGCAGCTGCAAAAATATCTTGAAATTGTTTATGGTTTGGGTTATGTTTAACTGGAGGAGCGGTACCTGCTAGAAGAGATGGCAGCCAAAGAAAGGGGTGCAGCCCGTTGCAGGCATCTACCCGGGGTGAGGAACGGGGAAGGAAAGCAGGAATATTTTGGTGCTTTCCTACCCTGGGTGATGTCCAAATTGGAGCTCACCCAAACGGCGTCACCCAGCCTTGGACATACTTCCAGACACGCCAGGATAGTGACAACATCCTGTGGGATAAACCAGGGGTGAGACCCCTGTTATCGGGCGCCAAGGGGAACTCACCGCAGTTGGGTGCTTCCTCTGATCCCTGGCATTAAGGAAAGGGGACAGAACAGCCCACTGAGCTTTCTTCAGACTGATAGAGCCTCCAAGGTCACAGCAGTGAAGCTTTCCTGCGAGCATCCTCCTAGCACGTTGCGAGAAACACACATGACCTGGTCTAAACTGTCCTCTTGACAGAAAAAAACAATTAAAACTGAAAAAAGTAAAACAATAGGAAGTCTTTCCCAAAAATGTCACCTTTTTTTTTTGTGTTATTTTTGTAAGTGAAACTTCTAAAAATGACAAACCCCAAGACCTCTGGATACTTCTGTAGACAGTCAAAATATAGGCGATAACTGTTGTGAAAATATTGTCGAAATCATTCACTTCCTGCCCCGAATTTCGAAGTTATACTGTTCATCAAAAACCCTAAGTGCCTCGAAACCCATCAGGTTACTGTGTGTGATGAATACATTCCCAGAAGCCACGCTCTGCTCACCAGGACAGGACAGCTCTTGAGAGGGAACAAGGTTTGCTCATGAGCAAGGAGGACAAGGTGACTTTTCCCACGCTGCAGTGACTACTCCCAGCTTTCTGGCTCCATCTTCTGGAAGTGAGACAAAACGTAGATTTATCGAAGCCTGAGCTTTTATAACCAGTTTCTAACAATGTCTGCTGGTTCTGTGGGTGCTGCACTATTTCTGGAGCAAACAAATCCCTTTCATAATGTAAGAAACTTGTAATTAACTTCTGCAAAGTGCTTCTGCAAGGAAAAAAAATATGAAAAGAGGACATCGAAGTAGTTAAATGAAGCTGCAGGAAAGGAGCAGCAGGTTAAGCATTTCAGGGCTCGACCATGCAGGATGGCCATGGATTTTTTAGATGGATCTAGCAACACAGCCAACAGGGAAACAGGTTTTTCCATCTCTTTTTTTAAGTGGTCCCCCATTCAGTATGGGAGAACAGGTGGATCCAATGCATAAAAGCACTCTGGCCACTCAGTGGCCTTTCAGTTAGAAAAAGGATTTCAGAGCTTGGCTGAGCAGGGCTTAGTGCTGGGACCCGGTGCCAGTGACACTGGGACAGGACTCTCACCCATATTCTCTAAAAATGCCAATTCAGAAATCCCAGCTTTCCCAGTGCTGTGGGGCTCCTCAGCCTCCACATGGGAAAGATGGGAGGTGCACAGATCATCAGCCCAGGCTTTTTGGTGGCATTTCCCCACCCAGTGTCCCGATGCTGCCGTTCTTATGGAGGGCAGGCTGGACTGGGGTGTGCAGAGCACGGAGGGTGGAGATTCTGGCCCTGAAATATTGCTGTCAGTGTTGCTACAGGGATTGGAGAGCAGCAACGAAGCCTTTTCTCCCCTGTTTAACCTGGAAATCTGCCCTTTTAGAGACATGGGGACATGTGGGGAGCAGAGGGACGTGGGGAGTGAGCGGGTAGACATGCCACTCACCAGCCTGGTGCCCTGGGCATCCCACACGCGCCCCAGGAGTGGTGCTGCCTGCACAAAACCATTCAGGATAAGATTTTCCACTGCTTTGAGCTCACTCTCTGCCAAGCAGACTCCCCCTCTGCGGTTTGTTTTAGGGTTTATGCCACCAAATTAGGCTCCCTTTGGCCATGGGTGCTGCTGCAGCGGCCGTGCTGGGCAGATGCTCGCCTGGGATCATAGAATCATAGAATTGTCTAGGTTGGAAGGGACCTTAAAGACCATCAAATCCAACTGTCAACCTAACACTGCCAAAACTACCGCTAGACCATGTCCCTCAGCACCACGTCCACCTGTCTTTTAGATACCTCCAGGGATGGTGACTCCACCACTTCCCTTGGGAAGCCTGTTTCAATGTTTGATAACCCTTTTGGTAAAGAAATGCTCCAATTTTGGTGTGACACTGAGGACAGCCAAACACGGGCCCCAGGAGCACAGATTTAAAAGCTTCAGGTGGCTCGTTTGTTCTGGGGATGCATCCTGCCTGCAAAATCTAAGCCCTGAAGATCTTCTTAGGTGTATTAATTAATTTCATATGGCCACTATAATTACACAAGAGCATCTTTCTCCCTCTCAGGGCTGAAGTGTCATGCACAACCGGCCTCGGGGCACTCCGAAAAGAAGAGTTTTGTTCATCTTCATGGAGAAAAATCCTCTCTGTTTCCCCTCCAGTTTAGGTTTGTGCCAGAGGGTGGTGCTCGATCCATGCTTTGCTGGTCTTTCTGCTGCTGTGGCTGCTGAGGTTTTGGGCTGATACCTGGGTGCAGAGAGAGGGGAGAGGGGTCTTTGGCAGCTCCTGCCCGCAGAGGCACCGCATGGCTGGGCACCTGCTCCTGCTTCAGAGACACCAACAACCGCTTGGGATGGAGCATTTTGGGAATATTCATCCTAAACTACCTCTGAAGAACTTGCTTTCTCAAGAGCGCTGTGTACCTCTGCAAAGCCAGCCCTTGAGGGAGAGTCCATTGAAATTAAGGCATAAAATCTCCAAATCTCAGAATCATAGAATGGTTTGGGTTGGAAGGGACCTTAAAGACCATCCAGTTTCAACCCCTGCCCTGGGCAGGGACACCTCCCACCAGACCAGGTTGCTCCAAGCCCCCTCCAACCTGGCCTTGAACCCCTCCAGGGATGGGACAGCCACAGCTTCTCTGGGCAACCTGGACCAGGGTGTCACCACCCTCACACCAAAGAAGTTCTTTCTGAGATCTCATCTAAATCTCCCCTCTTTCAATTTAAAACCATTCCCCCTCATCCTATGGTTCCCCTCCCTGATCAAAAGTCTCTCCCCAGCTTTCCTGGAGCCCCTTTAGGGACTGCAATATGGGAGTCTATAAATTTCCTTTGTGCCACCTGTAACGGGCTGCTCACTCTGAGCAGAGGTTGCTGAATTTGGCCCATAAAGTGTTTCTGAAGTCTTTACTTAACTTTCTATCGTTTACTTGTCATGATCTTCTGGCTCACATTAATCAAAATAAATTTAAGGATATATGAGGTATTAGATATCTTTAAGAGTTTTATTTCAGATTTGTAAACTCTTATGTGTTTAAAAGCCTAAATATGAAACAGGTGAGGGAATGAGGCTGTTACATATGAAAGAGATTTCTTGCCCTTCATGCAGGAAGAGCAGTGGTGCTTCATGGCATTGCCCATCTCCTTGCAGCCTGGAAGCAGACGCTGCTTCCGCAGGATCGAAGTCTTGAGCAAACCACAATAACTTCAACTGCAGGAACACTTTTCCACATTCCAGCTGAGAGAGATGAAAATGGGCAGAGGGTCTGGCTTTCGAGGCCAGGAGCCATTTATTTGCCTCTCACCAACAGCATTTCAGTGGCTCCAAGGACACCCCCATCACTGTCCAGCAGAGGCAGAACTTACCACATGGACATGCATCCTTATTATCAGAGTCAGAATAATTAAGTAGATTATTAACAGTTATTCGATTTAAAAAGCGATTCTTGCAGTGAAATGATTGACAAGCCGAGCAAGTAGCAGTAGATTTCCACTGCTGCATTTTCTATAAGTTGGTCCCGAGCCACTGGAAGAGACACACGAGCGAAGTGAAGCACATGAGAACTGATGCTCACCGGAAAAGCTGCAGAATGAAATGCTGAAATTCCCAGAGATACCCCAAAAATATGCACATGGAATTCCCAACTGGTTTAAATGACTGTGGAAATCTAATTGCACAGACATCTTGAGAGTCTCGCCTCCTTTCCCCACTTCCTTGCCTTTCCACGTATAAATCTTTGTCTCTGGGTTTCTGGTGTGTGACTTATGATTTTTAAATGCTTATTTTGGCAACGCGCAGTGGTGGGATGTTTCAGCTTTGCCTGGAGGCTGGAGAAGGACTCTCTCCTTGGAGATAGGTTTAAATGTGAGGGACTTGGCCAAAAACTTTCTGATCGAAATCGCTATTCTCCAAAGCAGGACTCTAAAGGAAAAAGCCAGGAGGCCAATTTGGACATCTGTATGGGTTTTGACTGAGATAATTGTAAACCATGGGATAGTGACCTGAGCAAACAGCAAAGCAAACCACAGATGATCTGATTAGTTTTCTGCCATGGACATTTTATCTGTATGTTCAACACAGAGTCAAAGACCATTCTTCAAAGCCCCGAGCGTCTTTGGGGAAATCTTGTGTCATTAGTACCCATGGTGATGTCAGTCAAGCCGTACCCCGGCTCCCGGGCAGAGAAATCCATACCCTCGTCCATAGACGTGGGTGAGCCGCTTTCTGCGGGACGCTCGCAGCAGATATGATTATATTCCTGAGCAAACATTCACTCGCGGCTGGAAGGCACTTTGAAAGCCTCTCTCTATCTCTTTCCTTCCTCAAGGGTAGGAGAGATTCCTTCTTCTTCTTCTAATGGCATTCCTGGGCAGATTTGGGAGTCTTGTAGTCTTGGAGGGCGACAGTTGTTGTTGATATTAAAATGCAAGTGTATTTAAACATTCATTCTGGTTCATTATGAATAATAAACTGAGGTAGTGAATATGAACGCTGCACATCTTTTCAGCGCTTAGAGACCTGAGTTTGACCATGGCAAACAGTTTTTAATGTCTCTTAGGCACAGTAACACAACCCAGCCCAACGTGACGTGGGTCACAAACCCACAGCCTTGTGCATCGTGTGGGTACAGAGATTTAAGGTGAGGTTCTTTGAACCCATTGCGGGATGGTAACGATTCCATTTAGCATTTATTAAATTAAAATAGCTTTCTAAATTCTCAGCAGTCCGATTGCCATGTAATAGTGAGCTTATATTTAACACAGGCAGCGTTTGCAATATTTAAACATCTTCAGCATTTGGGATCCGAAAACGACTTGGGATTATTTGGCTCCCCTGACGCGCCTCGCTTTTCACCCACAAACCAAGGCTGCAAGGGAGGGCAAGGGAGAAGGGAAAAGGCTGGGCTTTATGGGCTGGGCTTCTTCAAGCACGGACAGGTCCTTCCCTGGTCAGTTTTGCTTTCTCTTGAAGGGTGTTATTTTGCCCTTTTTGGCACCAACTTCACTTCGTTTCCCTTCAGAGGCTGTTATTACCAAATATTCAGGTCGATGCATTTAACAGCTTGTTGCACGATAGCAACCGGAGAAGAGCAGCTTATTTCCATCAATTTTCCACTTTAACTTTGCTCCTTTCAGTAGTGCCTGTAATTCCAACATGAACCACAGTTCCTGAGGTCACCCATTTTTCCCATCCTAGGAAAAAGCTGGGCAAGAAATAAATTATAGACTCAAATTTCAGTGCCTTGAGAAGTCACTCGGTTCAAACTCAGCTCCAAAACCATGAGCCCATCTCCTTTGTACGCGAGGGCAGGCTGGAGGGTGGTGTGGCCCCGGGAAGATCCCCTTCTGACGGGCGCCATGACAATAAACACGTTAATTAAATTAATTAATTTAAAGGGGCAAAGGTTCAGTGGGCGGGTGGTGCTTTTGTATTTCCGAACCAGTTAACTCCGCTCAAATTCAAACCTGACCAAGACAGATCTGCTTTGGCTAGCAAAACCCGGGCCACTGCAGAGACTTAGCCGTGCTCTTTGTACGAGCCCAGCCCCGGTGGCTGGGATGAGGCATGTCCTTAGGTTAACAGAAACCCAAGAAGATATCAAATTAGTCGGGGCTCCCTGTTCTTTTTGAAATCATTGGGAGAATTGTGATGCACCAGGGCGCAGGGTGCTATTCTTCCTATCTCTCAGCTCCATTGTGCAGGGGTGAACAAAGCCAAGAGGTGTAATTTAAAGGTGCTGTGACCTCCCATGAGCAGCTCTCCCCATTGTGCTGCCGGTTTTGTTTTCTGTATGTGTTTTTTTTCTCCGCTGAGATCTACTGATCATAAATATGCATGAATAAAAGAGCCAGGGGAGAGGAGGGGAGGGGGGAAGGGGGCTCATAACCAGCTTGGATAAAGTCCTTTTCTGAGTTTTCCACTCTCGGCTTCCTGACGTCGAATGAAATAAGGGACCACACCGCCAGATTAGCTCAGCCAGAGTTCCTATTTCCAATTGTAAAAGCAGAACCCTGGCATCATAACAATCATTATAATTATCACTTACAGAGGGGTCTTATCATATAACAGCTTCTTTTTATTCGGGATGGAGGGGGGACCGAAGGGGGCTGGGGGAGATAATTCCAACCACAGGGGTTTGCGTCTTCATTCATGGCTTTCCAAACAAGCCACTGGAAAATTGAAGTCCCTGAGCAATTTACAGATTACAGCTCTCTCCTGGTACAGGGACACGTGTGGTCACAGACACACACTCCCTCCAGACACCGGACATAAACCAGGTACACCTTGGGTGACCATTGGAAAGCAAAAAAAAAAGAATCCCCCCGCCCTGCTTTTCTGCTCCAAACTCGGGCAGAAACGGACGTAACCTTCCCTTTTAAGCCTAGCAACTCCAGCCTGGCCGCACAGCTCCTCCTGGATTAATCTTTCTTTTTTTTGGCTCAGTGAATTGTGGTCAAGGCCATTGTAACGTGAGTGCTGCCGGGGCGCGGATTGGCTGGAGGAGGCTCAGAGAGGCCCCTTTTCACAGGGGACTAATTGCTTTAGACCACCAGTATTTGGGAGCTACAGATGTCTTCCTTAATTTGCCTAGAGAGCACAATCGGCCCCATCTGTTGCATTTTTTTCCCCCCTCTGTCTCTCAAGTCGCCTTCTTCCCCCTGTCTGCAAAGGCCTAAATTGAAAACTCATCAAAAAGTAATACAAGAGCAGTTTGGCTGGGAAGCTGCTGCCGTGGGGCTTTGCCTTTAATAAAGGCCCCCCTGCTACTTTTACACATGGGCTGGGGAGCAGAGAAAGGAGGAGGAGGAAAGCAGAAACAACCTAGAAGGAGGGGGGAAAAGGAAAAAAGAAAAAAAAAAAAGCTAAAAACTAACAGCCAGATGGGATATTTGGAGGCAGGATAATTTGATGTGTCATGGCTGGAGGAGAACAAGGGGCAGCCCCTTGTTTTCTGTGTGTACACACAACAAAATAGATGACTTCTGGAGAGGGGAAGGGAGAGGAGCCGGGGGCCGGCCGGGGGCTGCCGATCCCCACATCTCGGTGTCGTTGGGAGCGGTTGCTGCCCTGCGGTCGATGACTTCCCCGGTGCACACCTCTGGGTATAGAGGGAGATGGAGATGAGTCAGGAGAAGGGTAGTGGGAAGAGAGAGGAAATGAACCATTGCCCCTCTGTGGGGCTGAGAAGTTGTCTTGGCCAAAGGACCATATGTAGGGCTTGGAGTGGGGATGCTGCACCTACCCATACCCAAGGTATCAGAAGAGGGTGTTGCATTCTCCTCACTGGAGCAGTGCTTTGACTCTGGACCATTTGGCAGAGCTCCATCACCCACAGGATCTTCCTTGTGCTGGCTCCCCTCCACCTCGAACTCAGCCCTGTCCTCAGAGAGGACAAAAACGAAAAAAACCCTCTTAAAATATTAATTGGGAAGGTTGTGGGGGAAAAAATGCCTCATCTTTGTTCAAAATCTCCATCACGGCCCGGCATCAGCACATACAGCTGACGAGAGGGTTGTAAAAACCCACATTGTTTAATGCAAGTCAAAATGGCATTTCCTTATGGCAAATTTGGCGCTGGTGCTGCGCAGGGACACAGTGAAGGCACCAGCCATCCCCGACCCAGTGTGTGTGCTTGGTCTGCACCCCTGCAAAAAGCAGTGAACGTGTTCACAGCCCATCTGGGAGAGAATAAATATGACCCACAGTTTGCCTGTCTCCACTTCAGAAGCCCTGAGTAAAAAGGGAATAAAAATCTCCTAGTCCCAGCCCCGCAGCGTAGATCCCACGGGGACATCTCCTTCCAACAGTGACCGGCTGGGCTGGGCCAGCACGAAGAAACAGCCTGTTTCACCTCATCTGTGATTTATTTAACACTGAAGGTTTTTCCCTACTTCTTTCTCTTGCCTTTAAATAATCATATTTTGTGCAGTAAGTCGAAAGGATGTGTGGCAGGCGGCCGTTTGCTCTCCTTTTTGCTAAAAGAGAAGGAAACTCAAGAGATGGAGAAAGCCCCAAGCATCCTCCTCCCATCTGTCCTGGCTCCTGCCAGGAGATGGGCACCATCCAGGGATGGGTGCTGCAATGGCAGGAAACTTTTTTGGTCGCCCACTGTGGAGGAAGGCAGGGAGCTGCCCGGGTGGGCAGGACATCATCCGGCAGCTGTTCAGGCAGGACAAACGAGAGGTGCTTCGTTACCAGGCTCTGTCCCGAAACCTGAGCCCTGGTGCCAGCGCCGCGGCCGTCAGCGCTTGATGGATCATTCCCATTTCCTGGCTGTCCGTCAGGAGGCTCTCCCGGAGCCCTCGGAAAGGTCTTTTTTTAGATGTTCGGTTACGGAAGAAAAAAAAAAAAGTCCATTTATCTTGAAGGACCCTCTCAAAACAATGCGAAAGAAATCACTGCAGCGTTTAGTGCTACTGCTGAGAGTCCTGTGAGGAGCAGTCTGGGGGCTTGGGACCTGTGGGACTGAGCTGGTGGCTCTCACATCTGCTGTAGGACAGCTTCCAGCCATCAATCCCCAGCTGGCTTCCATCACGAGCAGCTTCTTTTTAGCAGAGGTTTCCTTAAAAAAAAAAAAAAGGGAAAATTGCTAGATTTATACCTCTGCCAGCTGAGATGGAGGCATGGAACAAGCTGGTTTCACCACTGGGTAGATGGTGGGGTCCACAAGCACGTCCTGCAGCCACACAGCCCCTGGGGTTGGGTAGAGGTGGGGAACAGTGAGAGCTGCACTAATAGCTGGTTTCCACATTT
>JAHREE010000060.1:85258-137820 GCA_033628505.1 Tringa tobata
GACAAAACTGAGCCTGAGCTTCTTTTTTTTTGGGGGGGGGAGGGATGGGTTCTTGGGGTCCCCCCGGCTCCGGGGATGGAGTCTTGCAGCCGGAGGAGGATGCTCCAGGACCACCGGCAGCCCGCGGGTCCCCACCGCCCCGCCACGGGGGCCCGGGGGATTTGCTGCCATTTGCATAGCAGGTGTTGGGTCCTGGGCCATTCTTCCTTAAGGGAGTTTTAATACGGGATAAATTACCGGGAATTAGGAGGAGGCAGGCGACAAGAAAAGCGCTCGGGGAGTCTTCTCCCGGCCGCGGCAG
Source organism: Tringa tobata (assembly GCA_033628505.1). Lineage (NCBI taxonomy): Eukaryota > Metazoa > Chordata > Aves > Charadriiformes > Scolopacidae > Tringa > Tringa tobata. Next base: position 85,560 of record JAHREE010000060.1, read on the forward strand.
GGAAAAACGGAGAGAATGGCTAAAGAAAAGGAGAAAAACCCAAACTGGGCAGCTCCTGCCCCAGCCCGGGGTGTTTGGGGTGCACAGGGGTTGGGGGGCAGCTCCCACCGACTTCTCCTGAAATTCAGGTTTGGGCTCAGGAACGTGGTAATCCCAGGGACAGCAATAGGGTTACTGGGCTGAGGATCTTTAGGCAGTGGGTCTGGTAGGGGAGTTTAAAATGTTAATCCCTGGTATAATCCCTTCCCTGGCATTGTACCTACAAGGGTTGCACCCACAGGAGAATTGCCTGTTTCCTTCCCCGGGCTTCAGGGCGGGAGGGCAAAGGCTGGGGAGCAACCCCCCCGCACTGACCTGCGCACACAAACACGTGTGTAGACGTGTGTGCACACCCACGTGTACCCACCATGTATGTGCACACACACACAATCACACGGATGCACATGGGAGCACACACAAGTGCTGTCCCAAAGAGGAGAGGGACTTTTTACAAGGGCGTGAAGTGATGGGAGGAGGGGTAATGGCTTCAAACTGAAAGGGGAGATTTAGGTGAGATCTCAGGAAGAATTTTTTTCCTCTGAGGGTGGTGAGAGCCTGGAACAGGTTGCCCAGAGAAGCTGTGGCTGCCCCATCCCTGGAGGGGTTCAAGGCCAGGTTGGAGGGGGCTTGGAGCAACCTGCCCTGGTGGGAGCTGTCCCTGCCCAGGGCAGGGGGTTGGAACTGGATGGTCTTTAAAGTCCCTCCCAACCCAAATCATTCTGTGATTCTAGGACAGCATCCAGAGATATTAGGCAGTACCTGTAGCTGTCACATTTGGAGTCATATACGGGTCTGTTTGTGGTGTTTTAGCAGTGCCTGGCTCTGGCCATGGCTAAGGCCAAGGGAAATTGTTAATAACAGTGACAATACTGAGTTCTGCGTATATATGTCCGGGTATACGTACATCTGCACACAGGATGGGGGAGGAAGGCTGGGTCACCAGTGTTCCCAGGGGGTCTTGGTGAAAATTTCCCATCACAGCTCAGTCGCTGCTTTGCCCTGTCAATGAGGGTACACATACATGGAAGGAAAATGAGATGCTTCACATATTTTTTAAGCGGAGAGTAATTTTGAAGCGCATCCCCCCTGCAGGCTTTCGTTGCAGGTAGGGAAGTTTTGCCTGTAATTTTTGTTTTGGCCCTCTGTAAAAGGGGCATCAGGATGAAACTGCCCAGGTGCTTTGCACATCAAGGGAGGCTGGATGTATTATATATAAATAGAGGCCATCTACAATAACAGATTATATCAATGAGGAAGAAGCTGACATCGACTCAATTTAAAAAAAAAAACCCAAAAAAACCAAAAAACAACAAAGCAGGTGAATTCAGCCCAAAAGAAACATGAGAGCTGGGCAGGGATTTGCCAGCACTTGGGGGAGCCCCAGCGCCTGGGAAGAGCAAGGCAGGTGGAAAAGGCGAGGAGAGAGACCCGGCCACTGGCCCCTGCACCCTGACCCCCCCGGGTGCACCCTTTGGGGTGTACTGTCCCCTGCCCAGGACATGAGAGGGCCGAGGGTGACACCCCAAGGCACAGCACTGCAAACTCTGCCCTGCCGAGGGTTCCTGTCTCCCTGGGCTCTGGAAAAGCTCCCTGAATGGGGTTTATTCAGCAAAACCTGCTCTGGTGACATAAAACCTCCGCGCCTTCCTCTGGGCTTATGCTGTCATTTTATTGCTTTTACTGTATTAGTAAAAAAAATAAAAAAAATATATATATTCAATCATCTCAGTAAAACTGTTAGGTGACCTGGAGTAAATTGTAAAGATTTCTGAGTGCAAAAAAGTGATACAAAGATTTTTTCCTTTTTAAATTCCTTTTTATTTCCTTTTTCCAGCACTGAGGGTTGGTGGTTGGGGGCTGGTTTAGCTGCGGTGGGTGCTGAGTTTCACAGCGCCGGGGTCAAGAGACCTGGGTGGAAATGGAGTTTGCCATTCAGAGGCCAAACAGTAAAACTGGGCTCTGGGCAGGGCGGAAGGAGAAGGAACTTTAGTTTGGCTTAAACAGAATATGAATTGTAGAAAATGTCAAAATGAAACATCTGGCGGCTGCTGGATTAAGATGCTTCAGTGAAGACACATTGAGGGTTACCCTGACTCTTTTGCAAAGTAACCCTCTTTTTTTTTTTTTCCCTGCTCCAACTCAGCTTTTTGAAGGGTCTCCTACTGTTTTGCAAACAAATTTTGTTAAACTTAGTTGAAAGCAAACGGTAAATAACTTTTAGCTCTGCTTTCTGGGATGCAAAGGAGCACTGTGCACTGACTTAAGTGGCTCCTGGCTATCCATTTAACTGGGCTGCTTCACAGTTCATTACCGTAGTGGGATATATACAATATATCTGTTAAATTTCCCATTCTTCAGGGACAAACCCACAGGTATGAACATCTTAAATTCTCGCCTGAATCATCCCCCTGTAGTGTGAGTGGCTGCAGTGACTCAGCCTTGCTCTCCATCACTCTTTCAGTGTCTCTTTACGATAATGTCTCTGGGTATAAAAAGAAAAATAAAAGCATAGCATTAAGCTACAGGTGTGACAGCCCTTGGAAACTCCCAGGCAGCGTACGGCTCCAAAGAGCTGGGTTTGCAGGGACCAGTACCTAACGATGCAGCTGAACTGGGCAGAGAGAGAAGGAGAAGCTCTGCAGGTGCTGTGCTTTAGCCCTGGAGCCTGACCCACAGGGAGGTGGCAAGAAGGGTTTTTCAAAGTATCTATTAGCCCTTGTAATTACTGACTATTTTTCTATGGGGGTAGCTTGAAATTTTAGGACCCTTAATACATATTTTGGAACAGCTTGAAGGTGTAAAATGCTAAGTAAATACAAAATACTAGTTCTAGCAGTCAGGGCATTAGGAAGTGAAGCAATATGATTAAAGGAAAGTAAATGTTGTCTTAGGTGAGGTGTTTTTTGTTTTTTTTTTTTTATTTCCTGGGGTCTGTGGGCTCTCCCACAGTAACCAGCTCCTCTGAAACTAATGAGGCTTGGCTAACGAGGGGAGATGGGTTTGGCTGATCTGGTTCCACCGAGCCTCTGCTGCAGGGAGGCTGCTTTCTTTTCCAATTTCAGCATGTATTAAGTTGCAATAATTTCTGTGTTCACAGATAAATAGTAAAATAAGGGCAATTGCTAATTATTAAATGAATGCACTTTCAGACTATAGACGTTGCTTATTTTTAACCTTCTTGGATAAAAGTCAAAATATTGGTTTTTCTTGCACCTCAGGTTTAATGCGCTGCAGGTCTTGAGCCTGTTTCCATTTACTGGGGTGAGAATTAGAGATAATTTCTCCCGGGTGGGTGCAGCTACTCTTCTCCAGAGCAGCTGGGGAGCGAGGCAGGGCCCTGAGCCTCTTACCCCACTGCACAAACAGGGGAGGGATCCGATGAGGCTGCAAAATCGCAGAGAAACATCACTCACAAAATTGCTTTTTTATTACTTCTCTTGTGGGCCTTATGTATATACAGATGGCTCCTATCCCAAAGAATCCTTTTTCCTTTTCTTTATTTTCTTTTCCCCAGAAACAGATAGGGTATGACTTTGTTTTTTTAATAGTTTTCAGTCTTTGGTGGTATTTATCTTCATTAACCTATTAATGACCCCAGCCCTCAGCCCCACACATCACACGCCAGGTGCTGGGAATTTAGCTCTTAATTTATGAACTCCACCCACAGCCTTGGCCGGAAAAAGAGAAAAAAACCCCCAACTTTCCTGACTTGTAAGTGATGGAAATAGCCACAAGGTGTCCATCTTTACCAAGCTGCAGCTCGGAGCCGGCTCTGCTCCTCCGGCAGGAGCTGGGATGGACAACCCTGCGTGGAGGCTCTGCTGGAAATCCCTGCTACCTGCTTCAAGTAAGTAGGGAAAAAATCCCTTGAGGCTTTTCATAACACGGAAAATTGGTTGTTTTACCACCAGTCTTTGCTTTATGGTCGTTCTTTATTTGTATTTGATTTTCTTTATTATTTTCTACTGCAAGCTTTAACCAAGTTCAGTGTTCTTGTCACTGTGTAGAAAAGGGAATGGGGCTTGCTGCAAAGAGTGTGTTGTCTGGAAAAGATAAGGTCAGAGCTGGGTGAAGAAAAGGAGTATTATCAATCTCGTGTTGTATTTCTGTATGCATATAAATATATGTGTGTGTCTATATGTGAGTAGTGAGTTACTGTGACTCTTGGGATCCCTGTGCAGTCCCTGGAGCTGTGCCCCCAGCACTGCTCTCCTGCGGGTTACAGCACGCTGTAATTACCCTTAAAGCACAACGACTGGCATTCAGTCAGCTATTTGGATTATCATGACACGGCCGGCAGAGAGCTGAAACTCGAGGAAAACAGGAAGGAGATTGTTTTTCCCATTGAAAACCCCATCTTTCAATTCGTGTTTCAATTCTAGACTTCAGAGCTCGCTGCTTTCTAGCTTGTGTCACCAACTTTTACAATAAAAACCCCCAAGCAATGGCCCTTCTTGGGCACACATGGCTGTGCCCACGTGCTGATGTGGGGCCAGTAGGACCAGTGAGGGGTTTGGGGCTGGGATCCCGCCGTGCTTGCTCTATGGTCTAAACCAGGAACCTAAAGTCAGGGAAGGTTCCTCTGATCAGTGATACTGCTGGCTTTGTGTTTTCCCTTCTATGTACTGTGCTGGTTTTGTCTTCCTCCATCCCATCTGGTTTTCTCCTGATCTTAGAATGACGTTTCCCCGGTGTGATAAACCCAAGAAGTCTTCTTTTTCTCTTACAGTTATATTTATTTATCCTTTCTAGACCACTTAGCATTTCCAGACACTCCTATCTGGTATGTTGCTCTGTACAGTTGAAGTGTTGGGATTTTTACCTCCTGGACCACACCAAACCTCCCCCGAGGAAACACCTTTCCTCACAGGTGCTCCCTTTGGGGATGCGGCACGTGGTGGTGCCTTCAGATTCAGGAGTGATCTGAATTTCCTGCTCTTATATCCCATAGCTTCCCAAGGATTTCCTGCTCTTATATTCCATAGCTTCCCAGAGCCTGGGATGAGCATAAGGGCTGCAGTAGCTCCTGGGCTGGTGGCCTCACTCAGAGCCAGGTGTGATGATTTGACACTGATTACTGTAATGAGGAACTGGCTTTCCCTGGCACAACTGTTCTAGCTGTTGCACAAAAAATGGAAAGGGAACACCCTGCCAGTCACTTAACAGTTTGGATCTGAGAGGTAGCACTTGGCAAACTGGTTCTTGCTGGGGAGGGGTGGCGCTTGACTGGGAATTACTGGTCCAAGGAGGGAGCTGAGGAGCTCTAGCGTGGTTTGTTTTTCCTAATGTGTTTGCAGAATGGTAAGTCTCCTAGACTTAGAGAGGAAGCTGAAGTAAACCCCAAGGAAAAATGTAAATGGTGCAATTATGAAGGTAATAAAACTGGAGAAGTATTTTTATGCAACACAATGGAATAGGCAGTAATGAGGCAAAAATGCTGAGGGATAAAGACAAAAGACATTTCTTCCGGGATTAGAAGTGAGTTCAAAATTGCCAAAGCCTACTGGAAGAGGGAGGAAAAAAAAAAAGCCTGTTGTAGCATTTCTTTTCCTTTAATAAGCTTCTTTTTCTGCGAGTGCTGAGTGTTCAGATGTAGCACACTTAGTGCCTAGTAACCCAACAAAGCTTCGATTGGTGGCTCTGCAGAAGGATTTTCTTTTCCTTGCAGGTTTCTAACCATGAAAAGACACGGAGATCAGTTGCTTCAGAATCCTTAATTAAACACAACAAAGAAGGGCAATTAGAGCTGTGTTTTGCTTCTGTCATCCAGCAAAGCTTGCAAACCTCAAAACCCTTTTCTTGCTCCGAGATTTATGATGAGAATAAATCATAATTATTCCTGTAATTATCAGCCTTAAGTGAACACCAGCAGGATTGTTTTTTTTTTTTTTTTTTTCTTCTTGGGGGAGGTTCTGAAACCCATCCAAGAGGAATTCACTAACCCCTTTTGTTGTGCAGGATGACAAACAAAAACACAGGCGTGGTGATTTTCCCAGGCCTTGGCCGCCTGCCTCCCTGTCACTTCATGTCATGTCATTGCTCCCTCCCAGGTCCTCGCAGCAGAGTAGCTCCTGTTGGGCTGGATGCCCTCCATGTGTGTCGTCAGAGCGGTCTCTGCCCAAAGAGCTGATAATGCAGGCAAAAAAGAGGAAAAATCTGAGAGGATTTGAGTGCTTCAGAGGTGGGCAGCAGGACCAGAAATGCATCCTGTCGCTCAATAGTCAGAAAATAGAAACGCTGGTGTGTGTTGTATCTCTACAAAGCGTTTCCTCCTCGGCTTTGTTCTGGAGGTTGAGTGAAGTTGTGCTCGTACCCAGTGAGAGGGAGCGAGTTCTTCTCTTCAGGCGTTGAAGATGATAGTGTGCACGTGTGTTTATTCCCCACTGACAAGTCAGTTGGTTGGGTGTGAGGACAGACCCTGAACAAAACACCTGGGGAACAGCATCTGCTCGTGGTCCTGCAGGTCCTGGGCTCACTGGAGAGCAGGTGGCAGGAGGGAGAACCACTGGGCAAGAAAGCCACGTGGCTTGGTGTGTTGGGCAGGAACTCCTGATGTTTATGAAGGGTTTTGGGAAGGAATCTTCCCAGGGTTGTGCTGCAATCCAGTTTCCCATGCTGGTGTGATGGACATGGCCCCTGTGGACACGGTGGCATCCAGGTGTACTCTTTGCCCTTAGTGTGCACGTTCCACACTAACGGGATAATGTGTCTGTGTAAACCTCTGAGCAGGTTTCCCGAAATACAGCTGCTTTCTCTTTGCTTTGGGGCCTTTCTCATACCCGAGAAGGAAGTGCAACCGTTGAAGCGTTTCATGTGGAGCCGGGGAAGGGCATTCCCAGCGTCCCAATGAGCAGGTTCCAAGCTGGTTTGTGACACAGAGGTGTCCTCAGGCTGTCTGAGAAGGCTTTTCCTTGCCACTAGATGTCCTTTCAGCCCTGCTTTCCCCACTGCTCCTCCAGAGCAACCATCTGGGCTGGGATCTGCTGGCTGTGGCCCAGGAGCCACCGGACACTGAAGTGCTGCAGGGCTGATGAGAGGAAGGAACAGGGCTGAACCTCGGGCTGCTGAGGTCTCCAAAACATCCCTTTGATCTCGCACAGCTTTGTCTTGTGTAGTGCTGGCAAATAGAAATGAGGATGCTTTGGAAAGCACCCAAACCCCAACTTCTGAATCTGTGCTGAGTATTTAATGCCTCCAGTATGAACCGGAGACTTACTGCATCCCTGTCTGGGCAGGACCACTCATTATAGAGGTGATGGCCCAAAGAGGCAACCTTAGGGGGTAAAAAAGACAATGACTATCTCAGTTTCACCTGAGATATGATGATCAAATAGTGGTCCAATTCTGTGCAGGATTTTAGTGTTCTCTCTATGAATTTGCAGAAGTGGTCCATAGAGATGGAGGGTCTGTCTTTCCAGAGGTATGTGGTGTCAGAGAGCACAGCTAACACTGCTGTGGGATTTTCCAAGTTGCCTAGGTGTCCACAATTAAGATTTCTGTAAGGTGTGTATCGATACTTACAAGCACCAAAAATCACTGTAAGCGTCTGGAGCTCTGTGCTTTGCAGATGCAGCTGTGGCTGCTGTTCCTCAGGCAATGGCAATCCCAGTCGCTCTTCTGGGGTGCGTTGTGTCAGGTAAAGGAATTATAGGGAATCTGCTTTGGGGTATTTTGCCAGAAACCTGTACTGGTTACAAGGATACCTGGGGGCTCATGCAGTGCTGCCTCTCAAGGCAAACGGAGCACCCTCCACGAAGCTCCCGGCTCTTTGTGGTTTGGGATCAGAGGAAAATCAATGAGTAACAGACACAGGGGGCCTCCGATAGAGCAAGCACCGAGTCAGTGAGAGCCGCAAACAGCGATCCTCAAAAATACCTGTATTTTCATTTATGACCATGCATGGAAGATCTAAAGAGTGCCAAAACTGAGAGCTGCCCTGGCATGGGGTCAGCATGGCCAGGGCTTTCCAGATGGGCTACCCATTTTTCTAGATCCAAAGCCCAAATTCAGCTGAAACCAGATTGCATTTTTCCAAAGGTGCCAAGCCACTCAGAATAAGTGGGGTCTTCAGGTGCTGTGCACATCTGGATTTAGATGCCTTATTTTTGGAAGCTGGCTTTGGAGGAAAAAAAATACTGGAAATGTGACTGGTGTTTCATCTAACCTAATGGGCAATCTGTTTTGGCGAGTGTGAGCTCTGCCTGGGCTCTTACAGAGCCTGTTAAGTGATGTCAGGGTTCACAGGAGGCCCTTTGCCCTTGAACAGATGCAGTTCCCTGGCTGTGGATCTCAGTGGGATGGTGGCATTTTATTCACATTTGTTCCCGTTCTTGACAAATGTGGGTCCATCCAACTCTGCTGTTTAATTAGTCAAGAGAGCATTTGTGTTGCTGTAATGCTGCCTTCGCTTCCCACCTGGGGCTTGGGGGTGACAGGGGCAAACCCCCAGGCCCTCTGGTGACTTTACCATCGAGCCCCACAGCCCTGATGCAACCTCGTTAGCGTGGAGCCAGCTCTCCCACTGCACGGATGTGGTCAGGAGAGGTCCCCATGCGTGTAGCGATCTGGCATGGCCTCATGCCACCATCTGGGGAGCCTGAGGGGGAGCTGGACCTGCCGAGAGCTCTGCGCCGTCTGGCCCAGAGCACCAAACAGCTATGACTTCTTAATAAACTTCTTGGCCATGGCTGGCCTGGACCACGTATGAACAAGTGAAAGGCAAGTGGTGAAAGGACCCGTATAACGTTACTAATCCCACGTAGCGCTCTGAAGAGGCAAAGCAGGGACACAGCTCCCTGCTGGTGTGGCCTCTCGCTGCAGCTGCTTGGTTCACCCTCCTGCTTTTATTAAAATAAAACCTGATAGCGCCGTTTCTCGATGGGTGCAGCCTGGGGGTGCCCAGGGCAGGGACTGGGAGGACATGGAGGTCTGTGCCCAGGGCTTGGTGCTCTGTCTCTGCCTGCTCCTGGCTGGGGAGCAGCTTTGGAGGCTGGATGGTGAGAAGCCATCCTCTGCTGCCTTCCTTGGAGGCTCTTATTATGGGTTTATATCCTTGAGATGTAGCATCAGTGCTTGAGTAAAGGAGCTGTGGAGTCTGCTCGTGCTGCTCCCTGGGATGGAGCAGGGATGAACCCTGCCAATATTCAGACTCTTGGGAAGGTAACTTGGTAACTGGTGAGCAGCTGGGGCTGGTTGGTGTGTGCTGAGACCATACTTCAGTTAATTTTTCAATCTCAAAGCACAAACGTGTGGCTTGTATACTAGGGACGTTGGACTGAATGGTCTCCTGCGGCTTCGCAACCCGCAATCTGCTGGGCAAAACAAAAGCAAACCTTAAGAATGCTGCCAAATCTGGGTGGAGGAGGCACCTAAATATATATATATTTAAATCTTTTAGCAAAGATGCTTCAGTCCAAAGGAAAGGGATTGATGTTTTGCGTGTGGCGTTTACCTTCTGACACAGTATTTCCATTTTACAGCCGCAGTATCGGGGCTGGCAAGGGATCATCCTCCTGTTTCTGGGAACTTAAACCTGCCTGGAGATGCAGTTTAACAGGCTTGGGAAAACCAGCTCAGAGTCTCAGGTTTTTTTTCCTCTCTGTGGTTTCAGCTCCTATTTCCAAAAGCTGTTTTGTTTGAAGCACAGATTTTGGGTTAAAGGGAATACATGTGTCAAAACAGTTCTTTTTCTTTAGTCTCCCATTCTGGTAAATGGAGGGGGGGAAAAAAATTACAGTTGATTTCCTCTGTGCCCAGTTTTTGCTGGTGGTTTTGGTTTGGCAGATGAAGCCTGAGCTGAGAGTCCTTTGTACAGGCTCTGCCCTGCGAGGTGTGAGTCACCGAGTAGCGCGTTTGGGCAACTGGAGCTGCGTACAGCATTCCCAAGGGAGCCCTAACCACCTCTTGAGCAACCCTATCAATACCCTTCCAGGAAATATATTGCCCAGTAGTCGCTAAATAAGCATAAACCTCTTTTTTGAAGTCTGTCGGCGGGTTGAAATCAAGTGTCCTCAAGGAAAAACCACTGGTTTTGTTAAAATGTGACTGGAGAAAGGAGAGGGGCAGTTTGGCTGGACCACGGGGCTGGGTTTGCTCAGAAATTGGGTTGAGATGCTCAGCCTGAAGCAGGATGTCATAGTTGTTATCTCCAGAGGTTTAATTTCTTAAATACTCTGGGATCTTTCTTGAGCTTTTTACTAATAGGGACCTAAAGCTCATAGCTCCATCCTTGTCCAGAATAGGAAAATACCTTGAAATCTCATAGCTCATTCTCCTTCAGCTCTGCCAGGATATAGTCACAGGAAATAAGTATATAGTGTGTGTGTGAATATATCTTTTTTTTTTTTTCTTTTTCTATTTGAACTGGAGGAAACCCTTGAGTGGAGGCCAGGCCTTGCCTTGATTATACAGTATAAGATCACTGTCACAAGAGTCACAGCCTGGTGTGAAGCTGCCTTTGCACAGCTGGGAGCTGCCAGGAAGGCACACGATGCTGTTTGGGGAGCACCGGGAAGTTTTAATGCATTTAAACTCTTGTTGGCTTTACCCTTCCCATCTCTTGCTGCCCTTTTTAGCAGGGGAGTGGTGTAGGAGCCTTGTTGGGTACAAAGTCCCTCCTTTTGGGAAAGGTTAGAAACTGCACAAAACGAGGAGAGGGTGGCTCACAGATTTTTGTTGCCTGACTTTCATTGTACAACCCTTTCCTAATATAACCGAGATCTTGTCTAAATCACTGCATTTGACTTGTAAATTAACCACTCTGCATCCATATAAAAACATTTATTTAGCATAAACCTGGACTGGAGGCTGTAGGTGCCTGGTGTAGCCCTTCTTTATATAACAACATTCCTCAATGTTTGGGTAAAATCCAAATCCTGCAATGAGGAAGGGAAGTCAAGTGGACTGGAATAATGTTTTCTAATTTCACTGTCATCAAGCTCCCATGTCTCCAAATCAGCTTCTCTGATTCAGTGTTTTTCCCCAAACCAGTTCATCCACCAAAAAAAGTTATTGGAAGCGGCTGGAGTTCCCTGATGGCATAAGGAAATTTAAGAGCAATTGTCAGCTTTTTTTTTAAATATATTTTTTATTACTTTTTTTTTCATTTGTCTTAGAAAGAAATATGAAATCTGCATGCAACCTTCTAAATATTTCAAACATTTAAATAGGATATGATAATTTAGCAGTACGGTACATTATACAGAAAGATAATATAGGGAGACTTCCTATAGTATATTTACAAATGAAAAGGTAGTTTTGTTATTTTAAAAAGAGGAATGCACTGCTTAACATTGAAGTATTACATTCAAAATAATGTAATGAATATGTTGTATTGTGACTAAAACATGTATAGGTATTTATATGTTTGCCCTATCATATTTTTCATAAAAAGGTACCTTTTAAAGGCTTTTTTTTGTTGCTACAAATCTAGGAAATCATACACAATAGTCTTGAAGCTTAAAATGACTCAGTACTGAAGCCACAAACTTTCTGTAAGAACTTCAGGTGGGGAAAAAAAATAATTAAACATTTTCTTAGTAATAAAAATGACCTAGAAATGCTTTGTAATGCATGAAGTGTTAAATGGGAGATATGGAAGGCTTTTCACCTCGCAGCAAGACCTCAAGTCCGTTAAAGAAGAGGTACCCGGGTGATGCTCGTGCTCGTTTGAGGATGTGCTGAGGGACCTCACTTCTGTGGTTACAGCCACCACGTTTCAGTGACATCTTCCCCAGCAAACTCCACTTCGGTCCCCGCTTTGCCTGACTCTGGTGGAGGCTGCAAACATGAGAAACAGCCCCAGCACCGACGCTTTCCCGCTGTGGAAGGGTGAGGGACACGGCTGTGTAACACCTTTACAAACATTACTGTTTGTCTAATGAGCTTATAAAGCTCGATTGCCATCATAGTGAAGTATGAATGAATAACAGTTAAAAAAAAACAACAAACAAAAAAACACAAACAAACCCCAAAACCAACCTCTTTAAAATGAAAAGCGTGAGTTTTCCCAGTCTCGGTACGGAGCAGATGGGGGTGAAATCTGAAGTGCAACAGATGCTTGTGTAATCTGGAAGCCTTTTGCACGCGGCTATAAAATGTAAAAACTGACCCTTGGTAAAAAGTGCTTTATAGTAATATAGAATTTGTGTCTTATGTCTGTGAGAGAGAAATAATCTTCTGCAGAGCCCAGTCCTATGCCAGCCAAGGGAGTCCACCTCATTCCTCACGCAGCCTCCTCTTATTCTTCATAAACCCTAAACAGAGGGAAAGGCAAGAGCAAGGTGTTTAAACAATGAATGAAACAACTCCCTTCCAAATAATAATAGTGAATAATAAAAAAAAAACCACACAAGTAACAAAAAAACCAGATTTTTTTAGGCTTTCCTTAAGTAAATTGGAAATAAGTTATTGACTTCCATGGTCACTGGATTGTTCTCCATAAAACATCTGGGAGGAGGGTCAGACTTTGACACCACCACATCTCACAGGTGTGCGGGGAGTAACATGCTCTGCCACCATTATCAGGATATGTAAGATTCAAATCCACATCTGCTAATACATGTTAACTGCTGGAAAATCTCTGTTGTACACAAAGGTTGAAGTATATCATCACCTGTACGTAGATAAAAGTTCACAATAGCTGTTGCTTTTGGGATAATATTAGACTCTGTTATTTTTCTAGTTTATGTCCCGAGAGGGCCACTTGGCAGCCTTGTTTGCTGAAAAATCCTAGTTGCGCCAGGCTCCTTGGGTGAAAGCGATTTTCCATGGCATGGGGAAAACCAGGGACAATGCTGCTTTGGGGAAGAGATTGATGTTTGTATTGTGTTTGACTTCAAATTCCCTGGCTTTTCCTGGAGAGCAGTGCAGTGGGCTTGGTGCAGCTGGCAATGAAGGCACCGAATTATTATTTTTTTTTTTATTATAAGTGTTTGGTTTAAATTAGGCTCTTTATGTCTGAAATATTCACTCAATGTTGCTTTGGCTGCAGTTTGGCTCAGGTGCCCTGCTTGCCCGGTTAGGGATGTCGGGGACCTGCTGGGTGCAATACAGGGGTGACATGCTGCAAGGCAAAGAAAGGTAAAACGCTGAGGGATGTGCTGCATCCCTTCTGCACACCCCAGGCATCAGCCACATCATGGGAACGCTGGGGGTGCTGGCCTTCCTCTTCTCCCTGGGAGCAGGGACAGTCTCCCTCCCCTGGCTGACTGCAGGGAAGCCTCCAGCTGAACCCCACTTTGGGCTGTGGAGGAGAATTGTAGAATCATAAAGTCATAGAATGGTTCGAGTTGGAAAGGACCTTAAAGATCATCCAGTTCCAACCCCTGCAAAGAATGTCTTCCCAATATCTCATTGAAATCTCCCCTCTTTAAAGCTGTTCCCCCTCATCCTATGGTTCCCCTCCCTGATCAAGAGTCTCCCCTCCTCCTGGCTTTCCTGGAGCCCCTTTAGGGACTGGAAGGCTGCTGTACTTTCAGTGCTGGTAAAGTACTTTTATGCAGTGAGAGCATGGGCAGCGCTGTGCTCTGCAGGCAGGAGCTAGTCTGCAGCACAGGGCCAGCTTTGCATGGAGCATCCCTCCTCTTGGGCTGCTCAGGAGAACCCTGCGCATTTCCTGGATGCGTGATCCTGGGGCTGAGCATCCTTTGTCATCTTATTGATGGCTTTATAAAAAAACAACCCCCCCCAAAAAAAAAACCCATCAAACAAACCAGGGAAAGAGGATAAATAGATGGCTGTGCTGTAGCCAGGGCTTCCCCACATGCTCTGTGTGCGGAGCAGCCGCTGGGAGCTGGCAGGGAGTCGGGGGAGTGGGCTGGGGGGGCTTGGCACCCACCGTCGCTCACTGCGTGGCTGTGCCAGAGCTCGCTGGCACCATTAGACCTGCTGAGAGATGGGGCTTGCTGGCCTTGTTTGACCTCAGTTTTAGGGAGCAAATTTCCCATCAGTTGAGGAGGATCGAGGTTTGGTGGGGCTGTGCCGCGTGCGGAGGCTCTTTCTTGGTCTGAGTTGGGCAGCTCCCCTTAATTACAGGTGGGGGCATCGCCACTGACCATCAGCCACCAGGAATTCACACTTCCCACTCTCTCCCTTCTATCTGTGACTGATGGCTTGCACGGAAAAAAATAATCTTCTTTGCAAGGGAGAAAGTGGCAGAGCGTCTTGCCAGCAAGTTACTGTTTTCCTGGGAATGATAAGCCAGTTAAAATTGGGAAAGATCTGTGTCATCAGGTAGTGGTGGTTTTTAGGTGGTGTGAATAAAGCGTGTGACAGAGCACTCCCTTCCCAGCTCTGCTGACTGTCTTCCTTATGACTGCGTGGAAGTAATTTAGCTTTTCATCTTGGCTTTTTACTTGTAGAAGGGAGGTGAGTGTATGTAAATAACTGAGAACATCAGCTGATTAATTGTTTGACAGAAAATAATTACTATTTATAGTCAGAACAGCCTAATCCTAAAATAGAAGTGAGGAGTGCATGTGGCAGGAAAGAAATAACATCAAGAACATCCATTTATAACTGTAGTGAAATACATCCTCTCTGCTGGATGGAGAATTTCAGAGTGTGCGCTTTCCTGGGTGCTCTGTGAGCGCGGCTGGTTGCCCAACTTGCCACTGAGACTTTTTCCCCCCTCACCCGTTCAGCAGATCCGTACTTACCTGCCTTTCTCTTTCCATACTCTGTACCACTTGAGCAGTCTCACGGTGTTCTGGCGTTTGGGGTTCAAGCAGTGCTGCTGCTCCCCTCTCACCCGCGTCCACAGCGTCACGCTGCAAGGCAAGCGAGCCTGGGTTATGGGAGGCGTGGGAAATACCAGTCCCCCCCTGCTCCCACTCCAGGTAAATGCCAAAAATCAGTCAGGGGGCTCACCCAGGTGGGCAGAAGAAGGGTTTCATGCTCTCTGTTTTATGGCAGGCATTCAAGCTCCAACAGGGTAGGTTTAGACTAAACATTAGGAAAGAATTCTTCCTGGAAAGAGTGGTCGGGCATTGGAATAGGCTGCCCAGGGAGGGGGTTGAGTCCCCATCCCTGGAGGTGTTTAAGAGACAATTAGATGTGGTGCTGGGGGATATGGTGTAGGGGAGGACTTTGTAGAGTAGGGTAGATGGTTGGACTCCATGATCCCAAGGGTCTCTTCCAACCTAGATGATTCTATGATTCATTTGAGTTCATGGCAATGACACCGCAGCAGATCTTCAGCTGTTATCAATCAGTGCAGTGCAATATTGTCCACCGTTACATCAGGTTGTACCAGACAAAGACTTACCCACTGCTTTTAATCGGTGGGTTTGCTCTGCCTGTCTTGGATATTTTGTTTTGAGCTTAATAGCTGATTTAATTATGGCTCATTCAGGCATCCACAAGGTCTTTTCATGAGGAGATCATAGAATCATTCAGGTTGGAAAATACCTTGGGGATCATCGAGTCCAACCATCGAGATGGTTCCCTTACACTCAACAATGATGCATCCAAGAGAAAAGATCAGACCTGCTTCGTTGATTATTTTTACTGTTTTTTTCTTTTTTTGAAGTCCACAATATTTTAAGTACTTGCACATGGCAGAGTACCTGTGTGCCCACCAGAACAGCTCTGAGCCCCAGTGTGCAGTCCTGGGGCTTCTGCCTCCCCTGATCATGGGCTGACCCTTCTGTCCTTGCCAGCAGCAGTGGCTGGGTGTCCCCTTATTGTCAGGACAGGACACGCTGGGAGGCAAAACACGGCAAAGGTCTTCCTGTCATTTTAGGCTTCCTCCTGGAGAGTTTAGTGAAGCCATCACTGGTTGGTGTGCCACAATTGAGGTGACATGAGAGACCTGGAGCTGCTTCCCAAGAGGATGGTTTTCCAGAAATGCCAAGATTGTTATCATTTCTTGAGGCTTCATCTTTTGTATTAATTTTGTGAATTTAAAAAAAACACCAAAACCTGACATTTTTTATCGGAATTATTCATTTTCTGGAAATACCATCCATTATAGGGAAACACAGTTTTTAGTTTAACAAAAATACTCTACTGGAATTATTTAAACAGTACTAGAGATGTGAGTAAAATGATGGCAGAAGACCAGAAATATCTGTGCGTACTGATGGGCTTCTTTGGTGATTTTGGTTTCTTTGTTTTGATTTTGGTTCAGAAAGGAGCTGTTTATTGTCTAACACACAAAAAAAAGATCCTTGCAAACTTTCCCAACTCTCCTGCCCAGTGCAGAGGGGACACGCTTGATGAAGTGAAATGCTGTGTGTTGCCTGCATGAGCTCAACTAAGGGTCTCGCCACGTTTCCCGTTTTGATGTTACATGGGGCGTTCAAATCGTTCCTTCCATTCAATTAATCACCTTCCCTGCTCCCCTTCTCTGCCTCACCTCCAGTGGGTGTGAGCTAAAGTCACAAAAAGACAAGGTATCACTTTTGATTTGCTTGCTGGGAGGATGTGGTCCTTTCCCCAACCCGTGGGGAAAGCGGTGGAAGGTCTCCAAGAGCCTCAGTGGCTGCAGACATTGGAAAGGGAAGGGTCTCTGGTCTGTCTCTTCTCCAAGGGCATTCTCAGCCAACTTCTCTGGGATCAGCATGTATGTGAGAAGGGGAGTTTTCCTACAACTTTGAGTGGGAGTGGAACTAAACCTTCATGGAAGACACAAGACATGCAAATTTCAAGGGACTTGAGGTCAGCATGAAGTTTCTCCATCCAGCAGCCACCTTCTTGGCTGTGCTGTCTGCACTGGCTGATGCTAGACCTTGGTTTGGGTTTCTCTTCTGACGGACCATAAAGGGTATTTCCAGAAAGTGCTGGACAAGCTGAATTGCAGAAGGAGTAGAATGGGAGTGCCTCTGAAAAGGAGCAAGCCCTACATTTGCACCAGAAGCAGTGAAAGACAATTCTGGATTCACTAGAGCCTGCAGACTGAGGAGGAGGAGGAGATGCGTGGTTTTCTTCTTAGGTGAACCACCGAGTCTTTTCTCAGGTTGAGATGTGTTGCTTTGACATCACACGTAGGTCTTCTGCTTTGATGCTGGAGGCTGGACACAGGGATGTTCCTAAGCCAGCCCCATGGTCTCCTGGGGTTCCTGTGCAGTCCCTGGTGCTGTGAGCAGAGGGTTGGGTGGTAGCGTTTTTGGGCACCCTGAGCTGACCTGGCCCTGCTCTTGGGGTGCTGGTCCAGCAGATGTCTATAAGAAGAGGTGCTCTGGCAGCAGATACCCTGAGTGAGGAGTTCTCTGGATGGGCTGCAAGAAGAGGTTGAGAGGAACGGAGAAGGAACTGAAGTAGCAGAACTTACACCTCTGGTGATGTCCCTCCAGTGGGATTTGGGACGTGAGCAGGTCCTGGGTCATCCCAAACTGGTGCAGAGACTGCTGTCCACCTCAACTGTCCCTGAAAACAGGCTCCCCCACGACTCTTGTTTCCCATCAGCTGCTCTTGCCCCACCACATTCCCCCTCTTTGGGATGGGAATATACGTGGAGGGGGGTTGGATCCTTCCAGACAGAAAGAGTTAAACCTCCCTCCTATTTTCTGCTGCTTTTCCTCATTCTGGGTGGCAGATACACAGTTACTGCTAGATGTACTGTGAATCTTGATAGGCTTTGAGTAGATTGAGGACTCAGTTCATCTCTCTCTTACCCTGTACCACAGCTCTGCTGGGGGGGTTATAACCAAACACAAACTCCTTCCTAAACTGCACCCCAGTACTTGCTGCTTCTCTGCCAAACATTGTTTATATCATGTTTCTGCTGTATGAAAAGATACGGGAGCTTTTGGGGAGGGCAGGAGGGGACCCAGCTTCAACAACTCATTTCAGATGATCACCGCAGCAACAAAAACTCAATTGCAGGAATTTAGCTCTTCTCTGCCTTGTCCAGAGACTCCCGGATCAATTGGTTCATGGAATATTAATTTCAGTTTGCTTTCAGTGCTGCCTTCAGGCTGCGTTAGGGTAGAAGGCAGTGACAGCAAGGGGTTAGCCCTGCTTGCCTTGGGGGCAGCAGCAGTGGTGGGACAGTGATGGGACATGCCTCCGGGCTTGAATAGCATCTGCAGAGCTATCCAGCTGGGAAAGCAACCCGCTCGTGCACGGCATTCCAGCTTTCCTGACTTTTTGATTGAAAGTGAAACGTTGCATTAATGAGATTTATTTTATATGCACCCCCCCAGCCCCGGCCACCAGCTGCTGTCGGGCAAGTGCCTGGAGTGGGATGCAAAGAGTTAGTGCCCCCTCTGCACCGTCCCTTTGCTGTTGAAAGGTCAATGCAAACAAAGTAAAGCTGCAAGGAACCGATTCACGCAGTGATGCTCTGCAAGCCTTTTTCTGCTCAGGTCACCATCAGCTGATTTGGGCTTCAAGGAGGTGGGTCTGGTGTTCCCTGAGCTAAGCGTTGCTCGCAGTGATGCTGCTGTAAAGCTGGAGGATGCCTAAAGCAGCTTGGCTCTCCGTTCCTCCTCCTCAAGCTCTCCACCGAGTCTGGCGAGCCGTTTCTGTGTGGGCAATATCAGGCTCCCATAGTATTTCCTTGGTTGTGCCAGTCAGCTGGGCAGGATTTGGCCCCGTGGGCATTGCAGAGCGCCAGAGATGGTACGTGGCTTGGCAGGACAGGACTCCAAGTGCTGGTAAAGCACCTTGCTAAGATTAAGCGAATGGGAACCGTTCAGTGAGGGAGCACAAACGCTGGAGAAAATCAGTCCTTGGTGTTTTCTGGTGGTGTGGCTGCTCGGGGGATGCTTTTTTTCCCCCCGCTCTGAGGTGGCAGAGGGGCTCGGTGCAGTCTTCTCGGCTAATCTACCCTTCTGGTCTTGATCTGGCCCCATGTTGCTTGGATGCTGCTTTGTTGGGGGATCTTAAGATATCCAAAGCAGAAAAAAACCCCACCACAAACCACCTTAAAATGTGGAAAAAAAACACCCCACCTCCTTTTGAGCCAGTCATCAGAGATGTCAAAAATCCCCGTACCTGCCTGGGCTGGGTTGGTCGCTACATCACGTTGGGATTTCACGGTGGCATTGGTCACGGCTTGCAGGGAGACAGGGAGGAAAAGGGTTTCCTTACACACGAGGTGATCCCATCGAATGCGAGGGGATGGCTCTGGTATAACGCAGGCAAAAATCTGACTCTGATTGGGATAATTCTTCCTTGGAGAAACCGCCACGGAACAAACTCTCTGCTCGGGTTCTTATTCTGCACGCCTGGAATAACTTGAGAAAATAGTTCTGGATTTTTCATCGGGCAGCTTGAAGTAGGATTTGTCCCTGTCTTCACTTGAACTAATGATTATCCTTTTATTACTACCTGTTCTGAAAATACATCTTTGAGCAAAAAGGATGGTGTCGAAAAACGATAGCTGGGTTTTGGTCAGAACAGCCTGTTTTATTGTGCCTATTAACAATTTTGCAGCAAATAAGCGTTCCCAGAAATTAGCAAGCCAGGGCATGAGGAAAAACAAAGAACAAAGCAGGAACTTGCAGTTTAAGGTACAGCAATTTGGCTGAGAGGGAAATGGAAAGCAATAAAGGAGGGAAAACTTACATAATCATCTCTTCCACGCAAAACGGGTACCTCGGCTTTATTTCCAGCTTCCGTACGTTAGAGAACCTTATTTTAGGACCTTTCCTTGAGCATTTGCACTTTACGCCTACAAGAGAAAGCATTTTTTTTCTCGTGTGCCTGCCAAGCCCTCCTGCCCCCCCAGCCCCTCTGCACCCACAAACTTCCCTTCGCTCCTTTCAAGCCTCAGTGGGAAAAGCTGGATTTTGTAACGCTGCTGAGCTTAAAAACAAACAAACAAAAAGTAGTAATATTTTCTTTGCTCTATCCCAGGAAAAGGTAGTGACTCTCTGGGAAACGCGTTTCAGAGCACTCGGTATGTTCTGAAGTGTAGTAAATATGTGAGCTTTTTGAAGTGCACCTGCTGTGATTAAATGTAATTGCGTTTAACAAAAGGAAATGAAAGAGTCGGGACTTGCTTTAAACTGGGTGAACCCACATCTCAGCTACTTTCTTATTCCCTCTTGGACTTTGTAGGACTCCCTGTCACTTCTCCTCGCACGGATGCTGTGGTGTGTTTGCAGCCAGACAAAAGCTAAGTGGGTTTGTGTGGTTGGTTTTGTTTTTTTTTTTGTAAACCATCCCTTTTTGTGCACAGCAGAAAAGGCTCAGTGGCACAGGGGGTGGAATTTGTGCTACCACAGCGAATCCAGCTCTGCTCTATTTTCTCTGTCAAAACCACCTTCAGTTTTGAAGGAGATATTTGAATATTTCAGTTCCTGAATAACGGCAAACAGCGTGTGACCTCCCACGCTGTGAGCTGGGGCTATTTCATATGCCATGAAGATACAACTTTGTATTTTACCTCCGCTTCCACCTTTTAAAAAAACAAACAAATAAACAAAACCAAAAAAAACGACCCCCTTGCAGCTCCCACAAACACAATACATCGCTTTTCCCAACATGCAGGGGATGCTGAAATCCAACTTGGGGCTACCAAGAATCAAATAAAAATTTGGAAATATTGGGGGGAAAAAAAACCACACAAAAAATCCCAAGCCACCTGGAAAAAGCAACCTTCTGGAAAAGGGTTTTACGTGGGAATAAAGCAGAGTAAACCACCTTACCTTCTGCGCTGGCTAAGCACATGGCGATGAACAGCAGGAGCAAAGCTGCTGTCAGGAGCTTCATGGTGGGACAGCAGGTACCTACAGAGACGCCGGGGCTTTTAACGGGTTTTCTCCCTTCGGCTTCGTTCCCACCTTGTCCCCGGGGCTGGATTGTCGCCGGGGAGAGGAGAGCGGGGTCCGGGTGATGCTGCTGCTGCCCTGTGGCTCTGCCTGCGCTCTGCCGCTTCCCTCCCCTCGTCCTCTTTTAAAACGGCTCCCCTTGCCCTTGCTCCCGGCTCATTAATATGCAGAGCAACTCCACGGCTCCCTCCGCTTCCTCAGCACCGGCGGGGAAGGAAGGGGAGGGAGGGGGGGACACACGAACCACACCGGCACCCCGCGGCCGCTCCTGCCCCCAGGGGGACACCCTCCCGCCCCGAGCATCCCGGGGGTGGGAGCGCAGGAGATGGGGCCGTTGCTCCTGTCCCTGCCCAGCTGGGACATGTCTCACCAGGAGGAGGTTTGCTGGAAGCAGGGAGGGTGGTGTTGGGGGGGGTGGATTTGTATGAATGGGGCTGCGAAGTGGGGAAAAAAAAAAAGCATACAACCCTGGTTTGAGAGCGCTCCGCAAAAATTTCCGTGCGCCTTGGAAATAAGATTTGGAAAATTCTCACCTGGGGAGGGGGTGTCGCCTCTTGATTTTAGTGTTATTTTCTAGTTTTAGCAGGCTTCCAAGTCTAAAGGACAGCTTAGTGAATTAAATTGGGGGGGGGGGAGGGAGGAAAAAATATTCTGAAGAGTATTGTTAGGTGGATTTAGCGTGTGGAATGTTTCAGGAAATAAGATCAATTTGGGGTTGCTTTAATGAACGCTCCAGCAACGCTCCGCTGCGTGAAGAAGGGGGTAGCAACACGCAGGAACTTCATGGATGTAAATACGTGTTCCCTCTCCCTTCCCGGGTCTGTTTCTGATTTCGGTAACAGCTAAAATAGCATCTTTAAAATCCAGATTCCAGATTTTTTTTTTTTTGCCTGTGAAACTGAAAATGGGTGAAGAGCAGAGTCGGGTCTCTTGATCTCTTTTCATAGTCAGATTATTCAAACCAGATTGCAGATAAATGCCTCTGCTGATCCCTGCTTCATCCCAGCCATCTCCCCACATAGCGTTGCCCGTGCTCTCCCCCCCCCACCCCCATAAACCCATCCACCTTATTAAAAACCGACCCAAACCAGCCATCCTGCCGGCCCAGGCAGCGCTTGGGAAGGACGCTCCGCGCGTTCCCAGCTCCCTTTAGCATTTTAAGTTTCCCACATGGCTCCGTTCCTGCCGGCTCCCATTGGCAGCGACCATCCCCACCGCCTTCCCGGCCCGGGTGTTGGCAGGCTGTGCGAGTACAGCCCTACCACACACAGCCTGCACGTTGCTCACAGGCAGCTCCCCTCCTCCCTGGCCCTGGGTTTCATGCGAGACGTGCCGACACGCCGGGAACAGCCTGCCTCCCCTGCCCTGCCACGGGATGGGGAAGCAAGGGTGGGCGGCACGTTTGGGGACAAAGCTGCCGGAGCAGGGGGGGGGATGTGTGTGTGGAAAGGATGGCCGACGTGGCAGGGAGCTTTTGGGGTGAAAACCCCGTTCCCGGGCAGGTTTGTGGGGCTGCTGCCAGCGTAACGGGGCAAGGGGGAGGATGGTAGGATGATTTTTCTTACGCTCTGGGCAGCTCTGAGCCAGGTCCTGTGGGTCTCCTTGCACCCTGCCAGGGGGTGTTTTGGGGGTGTGTGTTATTAAAGGCCAGCAGGGCTAAAGAGAGAGGTTTGTTCCGCAGCCTGGTGATAAAAACGAGCAGCTGAGGGATGGCAGGTCTGGGTTCACATTTTTGAAGGAAATTGTCCTTATCCAGTTCCTTGTCCGAGGAAGAAGAAAAAAAAAAAAAAAAATCAGGAGGATAGAAAAGGCTCCTTTCAGAGTCACCGTGAAGCGGTGAGGATGCTCACTGGGCACCAGGTTTAAACAAACTCACCCACATCTCACCTAGGGCTGTGTTCCTGTCCTTGTGGCTCGGGGTAATTCCCTCCCTGGCAGTTTCCTCTCTTCTGTGCACAGGAACGGTCTTGGGGAAAACTCTGGGAAGGGAAAGCCATTTTCCCTCCCCCTCCGCTAATAAAAATTTGGGTGCAGCCTTAGCTGACGGCAACTTGAACTTCCCCCAAGCCAGGAACCTCACGTACAGGCTGGAGAAAGAAAATGAAGGAAATTCTCCAGCTTTCTATAAGCGAATCCCCTCTTCTTGTATGACTCTTGCTCGCGTTGAAAGATCCAAGCTTATTCGCTATTAAAGAAGCAAAGCACTGCTTTAGTTCCAATTTAAAGGTGGAAATGGATATATCTGAGGTGTGTGTGGACACAGTAACTGCTCACTATGCGCCTGAGCAGCTCGGTGTCTTTATGCCAAGGGCTGGCTTTGATAGTAATTGTTTTGGAGAGCTCAAAGGTGTCTCTTGCCTGGTGTGACAGATTTTGGTGGCCACATACAGCTGTCTCTGACATCTGCTGTAGCTCAAAACAGCCATCGCAGAAGAGGAAGACGTTTTAGGCCAGAGGATTTGAGGGAAAGGAAAGGTATATGGAATTCAGCACAGGCTGCCCCATATGAAACCCCGGTAATCCAGGTGTATTTTCTTTCCACAAGCACACACCGAGGTGCTCAGCGTACGCTGGTGCTTCAGTAATCATAGAATCATTAGAATCATAGAATCATTAGAATCATAGAATCATCTAGGTTGGAAGAGACCCTTGGGATCATCGAGTCCAACCATCTACCCTACTCTACAAAGTCCTCCCCTACACCATATCCCCCAGCACCACATCTAATTGTCTCTTAAACACCTCCAGGGATGGTGACTCAACCCCCTCCCTGGGCAGCCTATTCCAATGCCCGACCACTCTTTCCGTGAAGAATTCTTTCCTAATGTTCAGTCTAAACCTACCCTGTTGGAGCCTGCTGTATCTCCTAAGCCTTGGCAAAGGTGTTTTGGCAAGTAGCTGGTGTTTCACGCTGTGCGGGGTGGGCGCTGGTCGGAGCATCCATTTCAGCCCTCCACGGGTAATTGATCGGGGCTTGGATTTAGCCCCTCCCCAACGCCCCCCCCAAAAAGGAGCATTTCAGCCTGGGTGTAGTCACCAAGGTCTAGCTGTTGTCCCCAGCCCTGCAGATGGGATGTGCTTGGGGAGCTGTGCCGTCCCCCAGGGGAGCAAACCCATACCTGTGCACGCAGCGTATCGCCCGCTTTCTCCAGGTAATGAGAGGGGCATTGTCGCTGTCATCTGTCATTTCAGCTCATTAACTATTCTTTTCAGATCCCGACCCCGGCATAAGGCTCCCTGGTAAACCATGGAGACCTGGCTTTGCCTCTGAGGGTAAGACCTGGTGGGGCCAGCGGTGACTTGCCACCCCCAGGAGGGTGGTTTGCAGCGCGGGGAGCAGGGCTGAGTGGTTGTCATCTCCTAAAATAAGAAGGAAGAGGTTTAGCAGTGGGGTTGCCGTTCGAAGCAAAATCTTCACCATTTTTGGCCACCTGGAAGTAGATTTGTTTCATGCTGAGCACAACACGTAGCTGAGCTGGTGCAAAACATTCGGGCTCTAAGACGTGGAAACAAACCCCAGACACGCTGCCATCCCGGAGGGCTTTGGAAGCAGGAGCTATTGGAACAGAGCAGCTCGCCCCAAAAATAAACAGTGTCAGAGTGAAAATGGGAGGGCTTCGGACAAGCCCTTGGGTCTGCTGGGGCCAAGGAGGTTTGTATCTGTGCTGAAATGACATTTGGATGGGGTCTGTGCCCTGAAGCACTCTCAGATGAGGCTTTTCCTCCTGCTGAGGGTCCCTTAAACATTCCTCTGTGTCCCAGGGACCAGAAGATATGCTATTAGAAATATTACCATTATTAGAAACATGTCAGTGTTGCTGGTTTCGGTTATGCTGGTTGTTCCTAATGCAGGGTGAGCTACAATTTGGATTAACTGTCCTTCAAAATGTCTCAGCGTTCCATGCAAGGCAGATGAAGATGCCAGTCACGAGAAATCTTTATTAAAACGGCCATGAAACTGAAGCTACTGATTGCTCTTGAGGGAAAGTGGTGTGAATGGCTCAACTGAGTTTAATGTATACGAATATCCCCATCAGCCCGTTGAGGAGAAGATTAAACATTAGACGTGACGTGACATAATCCCTGCATATCGTGGCAGGAGTTTGGGAGAGGAATTAGACTTAAAAATCTCACTAGAAAATTCAGCATTAAGGTGGAGGTGCTCAGACGTGATGGATGCTGTATGTAGCTTTTTTTTTTTTCCCTGGATGCCACACTAGTTTTTATGCCTTTTTGGTGTCGTAACCATGTTGTGTTCAGCACCATGTGTTATATGGGAGAGATGGTGTGAGCCTCCTGCAGTGCCCGGGCCCTCAGCCCTTGCAACAGAGCAAATATAAAACTCAATCCCAAGCCTGAAGTGAGGGGGGAATTGCCTCAGATTTCGGGAGGGTGTCGCAAGCCTTCTCCCACGGTGCTGTCCTCGGTCAGTGGAGGATGTGCTACAGGCTGTGGTCAAGTCCGTGTTTTCACCTTTAGCTCTAAATGACCTTTTTCTTCCCTCAATAGCCCTGAACAGTAGTTGTGTCATCCTTGTGTGTGTTTGTCTATCGTAAGTTGAAAGTCAAAGCTTTGGATTTCATCTTTGGTCTCTGGAAGCATGAAACATATTTCAGGGAAAACAGCTGCGTTCCCTTCTGTGGAGTTTCACAACGGATGAATTCTGCAAAATAAGGCTTGTATTGTTGTTGCAGTCCCTGCTCTCTTTTGATATTTTCTTTTTATTTTTATTTCCATGATGAGATTAAATTCTAGACGCTGCTCCTTCTCTCGGGAATAGTTTTAAGGCAGCTCTCTTCATAGACTTAAATTATTCACCGAGAAGGATTTTTTTGCTGACATGAGAATGAATAGGTCGGATCCGGGACTGTTGTCAGGGCTTGGAGCCCTTTGAAGCTTTTCATCATGAATCATTAAATAGGGCTGCAATAACATGGCAAAACAAAGAACCTGCTTTTTGTGTAGGTGATCTGAGAATCACCCTTAGATATGTACAAAAGGATTAATCCTGCCTGTGGCTTTTTACATTGAGAAAATATTAAGTTGTGTTTAATTTCCTACTGACTCACTTCCTTGCGTGCTACAACTTACCAGTGGCTTTCACATGCAAGTACACTTTACACTTTATACAATTTTCTTAATAGGCATCTAAGCTGAGAGTGGTCGTAGGTATTTATTTTGTGCTTAATCATGGAGAGAGTTGGATGGCCTTTTTGTGATCCACCCTGGAGCTTGCAGTAGCGTAGAGGGAATAACGCAGAGGAAAGAAAGGCAGTTTGTTTGATCTGACTCAGCCACGTTTCTGATAGTGATGGACAAAGCCCTGAGAAGTCTCCGTGGGGTTGGGTGGGATGTGAGCTGCCTGGAACAGGGGTGGGGACGGCACCAGCACTGTCACCATCATTGTGCTCTCCCTTTCCCTTTTGTTTTTTGATCCTTGGTGTCAGACTGAGGGTGCTTGGGCCAGGATGCTGTGTTACCCCCTGGATGTCCATTTTGTGTTACACTGACCAAATAAGACCAGGGCAATTGGACAGAAAACCTTTCTTATTGCCCCAGAATTGGAAACAAATTTTGCTGTCCTGATTTGCTCATCACATCTCTTTGTGTGGGTAGTCTTGGGTAATCTGTGGGTGCCAGCTTTTTGGATGAAAGGCTTTTGGGATAGAATAGGGTGTTACTGTATGTAATAAACTACAGGCAGCCTCTCTCTGCGCTATTAATGCCTCTTCTCTGAAAAGAAGTGGCTCCGCTGCCAACCCATCCACATTCAAAAGCCTGGGGAATCTGAAAAGCGAACCAAAAGGTGTTTTATATTTGCAAGAGAATAGGACCAAATGAGATCAGCACGCGAATAAGTTTCTAATCCAGTCCCAGATGAGTTCTTACCGAGAGGGAGGACTGCGGCAGCAAGAACCGCAAACATTCAGGCACGAGAAGATCCATTCCTGGCTCTTCTCCTTTTCACGGCTCGGTACACCCCTGCACAAAACCCCTTTGCAAGGCCATGCTGTGCCATCTCCACGCCAGGAGCACCTCATGGCCTGGTCCATGACCTGGCTGGTGGCATCCAGGCAGGGAGCTGCCCTGGGGACCCCACGTATGAGGGGATGACTAGGAAGGGGATTACATCCCCGCTAGGAAGAGGATTATGACCATGTGTTTTATGGTTCTTCTGTCTGTGGTGGCTCTTGGATGCTTATTTTGGACTTCTGGCTTCGCATTTCTGAAAAAAACCCACCCCAAAACCCTGTGGGTGTGTGAATGCAGTGCTCAATGGAGGGTCTCCTCAGCCGACTTCGGGAGGTTTCTTTATGAGCTTGCTCCGGGATAACTGCAAGCCGTTTACACTTGCCCAGTAACCACAGCAACAACACTCCCCAGAACCAAGAATTAAAGCCATTAGATAAAAATGCCCGTAATTTAGAGCGATTAAGTACGGAGGGAAATCACCTGAAGCACCTCTTGTGGTGGCAGGCAGAGGGAGTGGTGCAGGGGTGCCCGTGGTGCAACCCAAGGTGGGTACATGCCAGGACCAAGGACTGCAGCAGCACCAAGTCTTGGGCATGGGCACAAGGCCACGGCATCTCTAGGTCTCCAGGAGCCTATGGGGCTCTGCAGGATCTCTCCCGCCCCCTTAGTGCTTTCTGTAACCTGCAAAAAAGCCCTTGTAAGCTTAATGAAGCCCTGTCTCCTGCAGACGGGATGGGTGCTCCCTGTCCCTGTTCCTTTTTTGCTGAGCTGTGTGTTAGTAATGATGGGAATAATTCATATGCTGATTTTTCCCCCCCCCTTGGGAGAGAAAACATATGTAATGTCTTTAAAAATAAATCAAATGAACGACCTAACAATGCAGACTTTGAATATGTGATGGAAGATTAGTAGGCTGCAATCAATCATAAAATGAGGTTCTTCTTCTGAGTAATAAATATGTTAATTATTTTATCTATTCAGATAAAAGCTTAATTACCATAGCACTTGTGGGGGGGAGGGGGTATAGTTGTTATGCCCAGTTTTGCTAAGAAAATCACTTCATTCTACAAAGAAAACCACCAGCATTTCTGTAATAAACCAAGTGATGTTCCTGCTGGCACAGCCTGAGCCTGGCTGCAGCGGAGGCTCCTCTCCCTGCGTCTTCCACCTCCCCTCATCCAGAGGGCTTTGCAGCATCCCCCTTCCCAATTGAACTGGGCTCTGCACCTCTCCCAGCAGTAGTATTACCAGTAAGGACTTGGTGGAGAGTCCCTCATTGCTCTGAGCCCTTCTCAGGCTGGATTTGCCCCCTTTTCACAGGTTTTTCGACCTGGTTGCACGCCCAAGCGTGACTCCTCCATGCCACCCCTGTCTCCTTCATGTGTGCTGCAGAAAACTCCCACAGCCCAATTTGCCAGCAAATACTCTTAAATCCATCAGTCCCTGAAAGCACGGTGGTTTGGCCAGGTCTGTGGATGATCACGGGATGAGGATGGGGAGGGAAAAGTAGGTGCCCCCCTGCAGCATCCCCCCTCCTCACTGCACCTCGATAGCCCCCCCAGCCTGGCCGGTGTTGAGAGTCCCTGCACCAAGGATAGATAAAGCCCAGAAAATTCCCGCTGTGCTTTACTGCACTGTCACATCCCTGAGTAGGTAGATGTGAGTTTTTTGGGTTTTTTATTAATAATGCAAAAAAATCGCACAAGGGTGGCACGTTGGAGGATGGATGTGGTGAAGAAGCACTGATTTTTTTGTTGTTGAAATGAAATGAGAAATCAGCTGGAGAACAAGGCAGGGCTCAAAAATTCTACAGGTGCCAAATGCAACGATGTCGTGGGGCTGCGCGTCGGCAGCGGGACTGGGATGGGGTCTGGTGAACTGGTGCTGCAGCCTCTGCTCTCTGCAACCCGCCTGAGGTGTCTCCCCCAAATTCAAGGCTTCGCCGCTTTCACTCTCGGGGACAAAAATACGTCCGGCTCGTGATCCTTTCCAAAGGCCTTTGGCAGCCTCTCCTGGCAGTTGGCTGTTTCTGAAAAGGCAGGCAGTTGTTGCTAAAGCGATTTGGAAGCAGGAGTGGTGCTCTGGATCCCTAATGCTGCAGGAGAGCGTTAGTGCCCGAGGTTGTCCCCATTGCAGATGGGGCTGGTGGCATCTCACCTTTCAAAGAAGCAGCCAGGAGGCTTGTAGGCAGTACCTCTCTGTCCTTCTCTTTGTCCCCTGTGTCCGAGCATGGCTCTGTCCCTGGGAAAAATTTGGAGAAACTCAGCAGCCAGCTCTTCTTTGGGTACATGCTAAGGATTGTGCAAGTATCTGTCCCGTTCCTGAGAGCTCCCCACATTTCAGTGGCTTGGAAGAGGAAGTTTCAGAGGAGCTGAAATTTTATAGAAATGGTTGTGGCTTTATGGATGCTCCCTGAGATTAGGGTACCTAAGAGTTAATGGGAATTTCAATCAAGAAGACATTAAGGAAGGCAGAGGGAAAACAGATTAGCTGTCCTCTTGCCTTGCTCTATACGATCAGACAATGAGAGAACGTGATGAGATCCATGGAAAAATAAAAGGAAATGAGAAATCAAAGAAAATGCTGCTTTACAGGTTATTTCATATGGCAAATTGGGAAATCGTTCCCTTCAGGGGATCAGATACTCTCTTATACTTTTAACAGAGCTGGACAACTCGTGACTGCAAAGATGAAACCCATGATAGAGGCTGATGCCCTGCAGGGATTCAGAAGGAAATGATCCATTTCAGGTACAAGCGGTGGGACACTGCTGGATGTCCCCTCCCTCCGTGCTTCTCAGACACTACGTGGAGCCGCAGCATCTGCTGGAGCGTGGCTTCCCACGGGGCTTGAGGTCCAGGTTATCAGAGCTGTGAGTCCGGGCACATCCTAACACGTCACCTGATGGGTACCAGCATCTCGCAGAGGCCGAGCTGTGCACACCTTTAACGAAGCAGCACTGCAGATGCTCAAACCCAAGATAGAGAAAAGAAACTCCATCCCTCTCTTTCAACACTTCTGCAATGCTTCTGGAGTCCCCGTCCTCATGCCTTTAAGCAGATATTTTCTGGGATTTCAGATTTGCCATGGGCTTTGGCATTTTTGTCCTAACTGACTTGCCATCAGAGGCAGAAGTACTTTCCACGAGGCCTCATCCCCAGCAGTAGCTCCGGTCCCCACATTTCCCTGGGAGCCAGATGTGGTTTTGTTTCTTCTTCTTTTAAAGCAGCTCTCTGTGCCCACTCCACAGCTCCGGGGCACTGCTGTGCTGTGCGTGTGTCATACCCTCCCACGGCTGCTTCTGCAACCACCACATCTCTGCCCAGCCAGAAATCAATGCGAAAAGTCTTGCCCTGGAGACTGAAAAAAATAATCTCCGTGTTATTGGGTGAAGGGCTGGTTGCCCTGTCCTTTTGGCACCATCAGTCAGCGGTTGGTGACCGGTTCCAGTCAGCACTGGTGTCCCGTGAGTGAAGATTTAAGGTTTTTGTGGCCAAGTGCTGCTGCTGAAGCCATCTCCTCTCCATGTGTGCACAAACACTCTGGCTTTGCTCCTGCCCTGATCTACAAGCCCCTGGTCTGAAGCCTCGGCCAGCTGGCCGGCAGCGGGCAAGTGCTGTCAGAGGCCAAAATGAAGGATTTATCTTTGTGCTACCATCGTAGTCTCTTCAGACTTCTTCAGCCTCTCTAATTAACTCCTTCACTTTCATAAATTCTCCATTAGGATTTGTATCTCGGGTGCCTTGTACATGTTTGCTGGTGATATCAGCTAGACTGAGTACTGGTTTCCCTTCCAAGCATCTCGGTGGGCTTTTATTTCCCTTTAGCAATGACTTTGGCCGTGCCCCCCCACACCTCTTCCCGTGATGAAAGCTCCATAGAAATGGCACTTTGGTGATGCAGGAGCCACATTTCAGCAGTAAGAACACCTCCGTGGCACTAACGGGCAGTTAAACCTCCCAAACCGAAGCTCCCTACACATGTGGAGAACAACAGGAGAAAGCTTTTAAACAGCTTTGCTCCCGGCGTCCGGGAGCGGTGGGTGCCAGCAGAGAGGGGGCTGCCTCCAAACGACCCCAGCCTTGCCCCCACGCTCGGCTCCCAGCCTCTTGAAACGTGGATTTTGTTTGGATATCTTCTACCCGGGGATGTTCTGTTCTCCCTAATTGCATTTAGTGCCTGGCTCGGGAAGGGCTGTTTCTGCTGCGAACGCAGCTGGGTCCCCCCCCTCCCCTTCCCCACGCAGCCCACCCCTTCTCTCCGCAGCGCTCAGGTGGGACCGTTGCCTCGCGGGGTCTGCTTTTGCCAAGGAGATGTGGAAATTATTGGCAGGTTCTTCAAAGATCTGCAGCGGCCCTTGATGTTCCTCACCGGAGCAGGGCAGCGGAAGAAAGTCGCCTGGGAAATGCTCTCCAGAAGCGAAAATTGAATTCTCTAACGCTCTTGAATAGGAAAATGCAGTTCCTAAGTATGAGGAGCAGCCCACGCAGCCTTTAGACATGTTTGTACCCAAACAAACCCACGTTGTACCCAACGTGCTAATTTCTTTAGCACGTAAATGGTTTCAAATAAGCTATTGGGTAAGGTTGGCTGCAGAAAGGAAAAAATCTAGGATAGATTTGCCTTTCCCACAACGCCGGCCTGATCTTGTATCCACAGTCGTGCTCGTTGGTCAGGAGGGCTGTATCAGCCAAGAATGTAATTACTAATTAGGCTCGTATATGTAGGGCAGGGTGACCTTGTTTTTCCTTAAGAAGCCCTTAAAACGGTCCAGTTCCATTCCCCCCCTTCCCTTCACCCCCATGATTATATTCACTGGTATTTCCCGTTACGCTGAGTTTCTCAGAAGTTTCTCTTTCAATTTTTCTCTAAACTCTGGCCACAGCGGGAGGAGACAGCTGAGGGTATGGCACACCAGTATCACTTTTAAAGCCTCTGATATTAACTTCCAAACACCTCTGGGTCTGCCTCTGTCCACTGAGTGTAAGCAACATCGGGGATTCCCATTCCAGCCCTTTACTCCTTCCCTGGCCCCATGTGTCACACAGTTTGGTGTGACACTTGGAGTTGGAAAGTTGGGAATCTGGCTGGTGAGACCAGACAGGGAAAAAGGTGCCGTAGTTGTTTTCTCAATGTCAACAGCCCGTTGGTTTAACTCGTGCCTCTGTCTGCACAAGTCCATCTGGAGCTGAAGCATGATAAGACAAGTTGATCTTTAACATTCTTTATCTTCTGATTTTTGCTGCTGGGAAACAACTTCCAGGGCGAGGAGGCTGGATTTTGCACAAGGTCTTTCTTTTAGCAAATGCAGTCATGATGCACATTAGATCCAAATTTAATGGATTCCCTGTCACTGGGGGGGAAAAAGAAGAAGAAAGTGGTAGAGGTTTAAGCCTTGAGCTTAATGCCCTTTGCTTTGTTTCCTTTAGCCTCAAAGGGAAAAGAGCAAATGCTTTCTGCTCTGCATCCGTGTTTGCTGTGCTTCAAACCTCTACAGTATTTGTAACATTAAAAATGAACACACGTCTGCAGATAGCTGTAGTTCAAACATTTACAGAGAAAAGTTGGAATGGGAGGAGAAGCAAAAGGACAATTGTGGTGCGAATCACAGCAGTCCTAATGTCTGAGGCAGAAATTGGGTCTGCTTCTGTTTCCACAGATGGAGGTGGGGAGTTCCTACCTCTGCAATGGCCCAGGGAGCCCAGCCCCTGGCTGGAATGTGTTTTAATGTATTTATGCTTCAAAAGGATCCTCCAGGTGCTTTCCAGGCCCAGCTCTTGCTTTGTAGTGTTCTGATTTTCTGCTCTTGAAAATTTCATGATCCAGAATTCAGCACCCAAACATCCACCTACACTGGCTTGTGATGGGCATGGAGATCACTCGGTACCGCTCCTTACC
The DNA here is from genome assembly GCA_033628505.1 of Tringa tobata. NCBI lineage: Eukaryota > Metazoa > Chordata > Aves > Charadriiformes > Scolopacidae > Tringa > Tringa tobata. The sequence continues at coordinate 118,190 of JAHREE010000060.1, forward strand.
AGGACTAACCAAAAAGATGCATTAAAAGCAATTCCTTGTTTAGATATAAATATTCACCTCTCTAATGTCACCATGAGTAGTCCCGCTTGCTTGAAAGCTGGTGGAAGCCAAGCAAAAAATTTAGAAGGAAAAGTAGAATGAAAAATAGCAATTTCCCTTCTTTGATGTCCATGGTGCAGTTTGCTGGATGTTGGATTGCTGGGATTGACAGAGTATTGCACATCATTTGGGGAATGCCTTGAACAGTATAAACCACATATCAGATCTTCAGGACATATAAATCAGTGTAACTCTGCCAGCTGAAGCGCCGCTACAGAATATTCTGGTTCTTTTCAGTGCATAGTTTTAACAAACTCAGTGGCCAAATCTTGCGTCTTTTTCCTAATTTGTTCAAGATGCGTACTATAAATCATGCCTGACTTTGAGCCATGAAGGAAAACTAACTTGACAAATCCCTTTCTGTATTCATTTTTGTCAAAACATTATTTATGAGAACGGGTAGGTTGCTGATAGCTCTGGCTATTGTTGCTCAGGACCCTGTGGGTTTGATAGATGTTCAGTCCAAGTCCATGCAGATGCCTTTCCTCGGCTGTTTGTGTCTCATGCTAAGACTTGTGTCTTATAGTGAAGAATTTGATTTATTAAAAAGTGCTTTATAATATAGTAAGACAGATGTCAGCCACGTTAAATACCTACATAAATTTTTCCCTCTCCCGAGCAGATTAAATGTGCAATTATTTGAGGGATGATGAGGGTCTCCTGCACCAAGACAACATTTTAGTAACCTGATAAAGTGAGCAATTTTAGTGATGTCTCTTACGGAAATGAAGTTATGTGATTGCACTGTCCCTCTCTTCTCCCACAATACATACTTAACCTCAATAGCCGCTTCCAGCTGAGCCTAACAGAGGGCTTATAGCACACAAACAGTTTCTGATGAGTTGCAAGTGACAGTGCTGGGCACCTGTATCTGTATTTTTTTCGTGGCATGCAGGAGATGGGGAAGGTCTGAAATCACTGTTTAACACCGCTGTGTTATCCATGTGTGTGTTCACCTGCAGAGCAGTTTGAAATGCAGCCCATGGCCCTGCCTGGAGCCTTCCTTTAGAGAGGCAGGGGCTAAAAAAACCCCTAAGGATTTTTTCTGCATTCATTTTTGCTTTCCTGCCCCTACAGAAACATTTTCTCCTTCTATTCCCAGGGTGGTGTTCACAACATCTTTCCTTGCTCGTCTCCATCCTGTCACTGCCAGGTTCTCGAAGCTCCCGGGGCTGTTTCCAGCCCACATGATGCTCGAGAGACAGGGCTCTCCCCATCTGCAAATTAGCCAGTGCCAATTAACTTCCAGAAACAGGTGGAGGGTTAATGACTTCACACAAAGAGTGTAAGCTATTTTTAAAATATATCTCTCTATAAAATTCAATATAATTGAATTAACATGAACCTTCCTTGTAGTAAAGCAAGTAAACATTTGTTTCCCAAGACATAGACTCACAATACTCTAATATTAAACATATAAAAATATATATATATATGCAGGTATCACAGCTCCTTTCCAACTCGCATCCCAACTCGCTCCTTTCCAACAATCCCATTGTTTCTTTCCTGGGGGGAAACAAGGTGCATGGGGACAGGGGGACAGGGAGGCAAAGGTGACACGGCCCCATCCCAGAGCTGGGAAGTGCTTCTGGATCCCATACTATGGGCTAGTGGGGGCAAAACCACACAATTGGTTCTCTTAAAAATCCCACTGTGGATTTTTAAAGCTTTGAAATCATTTAAACAGGGTGAAATTTGTATGATCAGTGCAATATCCCCAGTAAACATCCTTTTCCTCTCTTGGGGTGCAGGAGGTACGTACACTGTGGGTCTGCCCCCACGAAATGCCGGTGGCTGCAGCTCTTGTTGGCGGGGGTCAGGCACCAGCCACGGGGAAAACCTAACGAGGTTCGGGGGGGAAAACGCTAGTCCTAGGGCCCAGTGGGTGCTGACAGGTATAATTTATCTCTCTCTATTGCAGGTCAAGTGAAACTGGCCCCACGCCTCTATTTTCATGCCTCTAACACCACCTCATCTGGCTTTTGCATTTTGTCCCACTGCCAAGCGCTGTGCGAGCCACGCAGTGCCTTGCTGCCATTAGTCACCCCAGCCTTCTCCTGGGCTGCCTTGTGCTTTCTTATAGACTATAACCTCCTTATCATTCACACATAATCTTGTTACGGCTTTATACCTGCTTGCATGATCCACTTATCAGCCAATAAATCTGAGCAAAGCCCAAATAGTGGATAAGAACATGAATTTGCCAGTTCCTGGTATTGATTTCTCAGGGAGTGTCTTGGATTGTGTCACTAGGGCAGTTTCTAAACACTATATTCTTGCACCGATGCTTAAAGCAAACAGACCTTGCCCCAGTTCTCCCCCTGCCACCATGAGCCTCGTTTATTTTTATTCCCCAGCCATTACTACTTGCTGTTTTCACCTTGAGACGTTTCCTGTACAACCACCCTCCTTTCATAAATTATTCTGTGGGCAATAAAACACTCTGCCCTCTCCCTGAGCCCCGTGGGCGTGGGCACAGCGGTCAGAAACACCTGAATTCCAGGTCCACATTTCTGAGACTTCCCCCTTTCCTTTGCCTTGATATATTTATGCTGGATTTCCAGCCAAAGGAAGGATTTCAGGAGAAAGTTGAGTTTTATTCTATGATTGAAAAAAAATCCAGATTAGGGGGTGCTCTCCATCACCTGGGTCAACATGCTCATGGTGAGGGGTCAAATCCCTCCCCTCAAAAAAGCAGTCAAAGCAGGAAACTCCAAGTATGACAGTTTTCTAAGGGGTGCAGGTAAGCTGGGAGCTAAGATTTCAGTGGCAGATGCAGAAGTTCATTGCAGTAGTTTTGAAATATGGACCTATAAATCCCCAACTTTCTACTTGCTCAGCCAAGCATGTTCCTGTATATTTATTTTGTTGGATGTTAAGTGGATCAATTTTACTGAGGTCGGCTCGATTTTTTTTTTTTCCCAGTGGAATTTAATTCAACATAAACCCTACTACTAAGTCTTTTTGTTCGTATTTCCTCATTTAAATGCTTGTGCAAGGAAAGGTTGGGAGCGATCAGAAAATACTGGAAGCAAAATAAATGTTCTCTAATCTCTCTTCAAGCCCAGACTGAAATATTATTAGTACTTTTGGGCTTGCCTGGATTAGTTTCTTAAGAAGCTGAAGCTGAACAGATCTATATAGATTATTAATTTAGTAAAACATGATCTCTCCAGGGACTGAGCCAAACGAGTATCGCGTTGCTTTGCTTTTCTCCCATGTGCACACTTGTTTCTGGGATGGATATGTTCCTCCTTTAGCAGGTGATTGGTGTGAGCAGGGAGCTGTGAGCACGTTGTGTGGGTACCATGCAGCAGCAATGGATGATGGGCGCCTTCAGCCTCTCCTCCTCCTCCTCGCCGTGCTCCTCACTGCATATTTGATTTAAGAAATGTGGGCTGGAAAGAGCTCATGCCTTATTGCCTCTACCATGATGTCAGTTTGAATCCTAGCTTATGGTGATGAATATTATTACCCTTTTCAACCAGAGTAATTCCTTAATTCCTCTAAAATCTGCTGGTTTATACTTTTTACCCAGTGAGGAGATGCTGATATGGGAAAGAAAAAAAAAAAAAAGATGTTTTTCTGGTGTTTTTTTTTTTTTTGAACAGCACACATAGTCCTCTTCTCCTGAACAGGAGAGAAATCTGTGAGCAGGTTCAAAGGTTTTGTGGCTGGGTTTCTGGGCTTGCGATACCCCATCCTTCCTAAGTCACCTGGGAGAAGAGAGGGCTGAGCAGTACAGGAGGGGAGAATCATAGAATCGTTATGGTTGGGAGAGACCTTTAAGATCATCAAGTCCAACCATTAACCGAACATTGCCAAGTTGCCACTAAACCATGGTCCTTCAACACCATGTCTACGTGTCTTTTAATACTTTCAGGGATGGTGACTCAACCACTTCCCTGGGCAGCCTGTTCCAACGCTTGACAACCCTTTCCAGGACAAAGTTTTTCTTAATATCCAATCTAAACCTCTCCTAGTGCATAAATAACTGTGAGAAGTCATGGCCACAGTGGAGTATAAATGGGTTGGAAATGGAGGTGGGCAGACTTGTGCAGTTGGGGCTATTGGATATCACCAATGTTGGTTCAGATTAATGCTCCAGAAAGTGGCCACTGAGTGGTGGCTGGATGTTGGGAGACCCTGATAAGCAGTTTTCTACCCCCTGCTCATCTCCCTTACTAGGTCCCGTAACATCCAGCCTCTCACTTCTATGCGTGGGCGGTGTAAGCCATGGAAAAAAATGGGCAATCTGAAGGTGTTGACTTTGACCATGGAGGCTGGGCTTCCAGTGGGACAGAGCTGATGAATGCAGTGCCATGCCTCATTGTACCTTATGCCCAAGGAGGGCATAAAAGGATTGATCTCTCAGTGGCATTACATCCAGCAGTAGAGCATATAGAGCAGTGTTTGTAAACCACTTCCATTACACATTGTAGGCTTCACCCATCACTTGAAGGAGGACAGAGGAAAGAGGGCATTGCCCAGAGGAAGCCAGCTATGAGCAACGCACCGTGCTGGCAGCGTTTCCTGCACTGAGCTATGATTAAATAAGAAAAAAAAAAAAAGTCCTTATAGTCAAGGAATTTAGAGTTAATAATCAAATATTTAAAAAGAAAGGAAGGGATACAACTGAAGGGGTTTGGCTGGAGGAAAACCAGCCTGTGAGACGCAGTGGGTCCTTCCCCCTGCTCTCCGAGCGCGGTTGATTGCAGCATCTGGTTGTAAGTGTGAAAGTAATTCCTTGTGGGCTCTAGTATCGGTGGTAGGAGAAATGATTGGATTTTGTGACGTTTCCATAAGTGACACCTGCATTTCAACAGCTGAAATGCCCCAAGGCTGCTCGCTTCTCATTACTTGAGGGTTTTTTTAAACCCTTTCCACAAGGATAGCTCCTGTGGCTGTCGCGTGATGGCAATGTTTGGCATTTAGGGCTGGCCTTACGAGGGGATGAGCAAGATCAGATTAAATTTATGGGCCATTTCCCTCTTTTCCTCTCAAATAATTTAGGGTGGATTGGTCTTTGGAGGTGGCTCTCTCTACCTGTTGCCTGTTGAAGAACTGCAGGGATAGCTCAAATGCCACCATGCCCTTGTTGAAAAAGTCTCATCTTAGGTTCCTTACAGAGCCAAAGCTCCCACTGAACAACTGTTCAGTATGTATAAACAGGTCAAAACCTCAGGGGTTTAGGTCACTTCATGGAAAAGAAAACCTGCTCGCATTTAGGGACAAAATATTTTCACAATTGCAATGAATCTGCCAAAGAAAATACATTTAAGCTATTAGGGAGGAAATCAGAACGAAACTTTCTTGCTGAGATCAGAATAGCAAACCCTGGAAACGTGAAGCAATTTGTCTCTTGTACGAGCCATATCCAGAATCAGCAGGAATAAGTCTCAGCTTAAGCAAACAGTGAATTTTTCTCAGTTCTTTTTCTGTTTCCATAGTTTTTGATAGGAAAACGGAGTTTACACATAACCCTGGCATTGTTAGTACTCTTCCAGCTGCTTTCTATTTGTGAGAGCATGCGTGTCATATTTATCTTGTACTCTTTAAATAACCACAATTTTATTAGTATCTCCTTATAACCTCTCTAAACATAGTACTATTTTGGGAGGAACACGACAGTTTTGAGTAAGAAAACATGGAGTGTTATATAAAATGTGAAAGGAAAATGTCCCTTTGCAAAATCAACATTTACAAAGGACAAATTTCAGTGCTGTGAAGTACTTTTTATTTCCTTTTGGAAAAATTAAATTGATTTTCTAGTCTTACAGGGAAGGCACTTCACAATTCTCTTTCTGCATACTGGCAGGAAGCAATGTAGGTAAAGGTCTTCTAAGCAAGCATGTAAAGAGTAGTAAAAAATTCACTCTCAGTGCTTCTAAAATTGAATTGGTTTATTCTACATTTTTTTGTTGTTGATGTTTTACTTACATTCCAATGTTGGATGAACATTTTTTAAACATTATGCATTTTTGTGGGAAAGGAAAAAGGAGTTCCATGTTCTTGTGTCAAAATAAATAAGTGAAGATGGATACTTATTTCCTATTTTTAATAATAACATTTCTATATGGTAACACGGGTGGGCTATGTCCTTGACTATCTAAGCATTTAATCATGTGCAAAACTTTCAGCATCAGGATGAACTTAAACCTATTTCTTTGCTTAGGGCATCACAAAACCCTTACGTGGCTAATTTTGGCCCCAGTCAAGTGCTTTTCTGGCTCAGACTGAAATGATCAACTTGACAGATGGAAATAGCAGTTTGATTTTTGCCTTCCCTTAATATTTCTAGGCACAGTCATGGGGGCATTGATACAATTAATGCAACGGAAAGATTATTGTCTGGTTTGGGACTTTTTTTTTCCTTTGATATCTGAACAGGCTTCCGGGAAAGCACATCTACATCGCTGAAGGTATTGCTGTGATTCATGGCTCCTTCCTATTTTTCCAGTGAAAAAAGGGCTTAATCCATTTAAGTCCCTTCAAAATTAATTGGCATGTTTAGCAGTTTCCAGTAATAAATACTATTACATCTGTTCCATTGTTTCCTGCTGAAAAGTTGTTTTGGTTTTAATTTGTTTCTGATGATTCCCCCCAGCCTCCGTTTGGGGAAATCATTCCCTTTTAATTCATTTCGTTTGGAGCCCGGCTCCGCTGCCGGCGTTTCCCTGCGCTCGGGCTGCAGCTGCCTCCGCCGAAAAACGCACCTCGGTGCCTTAACGTGATGGGGTTTGATGAGTTTCTGTAGGCGACAGCTGAGCTGAGGGTCAGCATCAAAAACTGGTGCTCTTGGAGCAGAGCTGTTGTACCCACCCATGGCAATTTTCCGAACTTTCTTGTATATGGCTCCTTTCACCTTCCCTGCATCCCTCAGGGTGGGCTTGCCACGGGAGCAGACACAGCGTGGCCAATGTTGACTACATCGCTTGTGAAATATCTGCCAGTTTTCTTTACATGAAAAGGTATTTCTTGGTGTTTTCCGTGGTGAAACAGGGCACGGATGGAGGTTGTGTGTGCTGTCCCCCGGCCGGTGGCTGCTGGGTTTCTGGTGGCGTGGAGACACGCTCATAAATCCCGTAATTGATGAGCACGTTTCTTGTGTCGAGGATCACCACAAATCTCTTCCCAGAGAAAAACAAATCACTGGTTGGACACGTCAGCTTTGATTACCTGAAGCTGTTCTTGATTTATGTGTTTCTCATTCATACGAGCGTGTCGCAAATAACCCTGAGTGACTTTGTAAGCTTCCCCATCCCTATGAAAACGCTACTGCAAACCTGAGTTACATATTGATTAACTGTTGCTTGTGATTGCTTTTATTTTAGTACTTTACTGCCCGAGGCTTTTCTGAACTCACTTTTGGTGAACTTAGAGCTGGAGTAAAACACAAACTTTGCATGGAAGGTTTCCTCCTTACGTGTTAACCTTTTAATCATATTTCCCATGAACACACTCTAGGGTGGAGTTCATTTCCATCTCAGTATTTCTTGTGAAATTGTGAATTGCTGAGGATGTTCTAGGGATGCCGTGGGCTGGGAAGGTCTCCTTTTCTTTGCTGGTGAGGAGCGTGGGGGATCCAAGGACCAAGCCAGGCAAGCACACGTTCCCTGAACCGCAGAGGAATTGGACCTTTTCCCACCCACCCTGGGCTCCCAGGCTTCACACTGCAGCTCTTGCTGATGATTTATTTTAGGTCAATTCCTGCTGGTGGTGACAAGTGACTTTGGGTGATCTGTGTGCTTAATATAACAAGCAGAATCCACAGGGAATGTTATTTATCTTGAGTTATTGATTGGTCTACGTCTTGCCGTGCACAACTGGTATCTGGATTTGAGCAAGACCACATACACATGTATTGTCAGCAACCATTGCTAAGAATTTGATATTATTTTTATCCTTTACAAATACACCTGGAACTATTGACATGGCAAAAAATTGAAGCATCTATTAGGGCTTTATAGTTTCTTCTGGGTTCCTTAGAATAAATTAAAAGATAGTTTATGGGAAGGTGTCATGGGAATTATGGACTCCTGCTCACAGGGATGACTGTTCAGTCAAAGCAGTACAGCCACATGCTGCCAGGGCTGTGGAGAAGATGTTTTGGTTTTCATGCAGGGCTGGGGAACTAAGCAGTAGACACAACTGGGAACAAAACACTGTAGATTTTTGTCTGTAAAAGCAGGTTTTTCCAAGGGGACTAAACGCCCTGTCATCTGCTCTGGTGGGAACTCTGGTGGCAACACACTGGTACCTTCTACGAGCCTAAACTCTGCCAGTGCATCTCCATGGCAGCAAACCCACCCAAATCAAGTGAATTATTTTCACGTTTTTGGAAGTAATTTCTGCCCCCGTGCATCTCCATCTCAGGCTGAGCTGCGCTGTCCCCACTGGCTGCTCTTCAGCCTCCTGCGATCCAGGGCTGAACCTTGGAGGCTGTGTTACAGAGGTGCATCGTTAGCCTTTCCCGCTGAACATCTGGTCCTGCTTGCTGTTACTCTCCTCCATCCAAATTTTGGATTTTCCATCCATAAGTATTTTGGAGTGGTTTTTTTGCTGTGCGGGAGGGACAAGCACCTTGATGAGTAACACGATGTGCAGCGGAAATGGCCGGTGGATGAGCTTTGGTGGGGCAGACAGAAGCAATCCTGATGAGGACCTGGAGGGGTGGGATGCCTGCAGATGCGCGCCGGCCCCTGCCGAATAGCCGGGGTAGACTATTGCCCACGGACAAACCGGGAGAGGTTTCTAGGACAACTGCTGGGCTTTGGGAGCGGGGAAAAAATGGAGCCAAATCTTAAAGTCAGATGAGGAGAAAATGAGTAACATCTGCTGAGACGTGTGAAAGAGCCATTTGTGCTCACTGCAACCCGAAGCGTTCCTCCAGCAGCCACCGCGGGCGTGGGTCGGGCTCCCTGTCCCCCCCCCCCCTCTGGCTGGTGGAGGGGGTCGTTAGGGATGATTTATGTCCTCGTTACAGCCACAGGTCCGGACACAGCCCTGTGCTTCACCCGTGCATCCCCCAGGGCCTCGGCACCCACACCGGGACATCACCTCTGAGTGTTCGTGGAGAAAAGTCTCTGTCCTTTCTGGAGGCTGCAGAGAAGAGAGGTCCTGGGGGTGCCGCTGCTGGACATTTATTAGTGGTATTCATGGGTCATAAATAACAGCTTTTTGCCATTTTTTCACTCCTGCCATCTGACAGCATGGGTGCACGGAGCTGCCCGTCCTCTGCATCTCCCCGGGGCAGCCCTCTCCCTGCTGATCCTGGAGGTGAATTTCCCCTTCGCTTCGATGGGGCAAACAGCTCTCCCCGCTCCTCTGGCTGGCCCCTCTGCTGTTTTACCAGATCAGCTTTTTGTCTCTAATTAGGCTATTTTCTGCGAGGCGGAGTGTGGTTGGAACTGCTGGAGTCGGAGGTAGCGAGCAGTCCAGAAGGGTTGCACCTGGGGTAGCTAATCAGCGGCCGCTTCAGAGAGCTGAAATTAGGAAAGCACACAAAAGAGCGAGCAATTTTGAAAATGAGGATGAGCGGCCCTAAATTTCTAAGAGCAATTATGTTTTCACAGCTGTGCTGGTTGCCCCAAATGCATAGAAATCAAGTCAAAACCAAACTCCTTTAGCTCAAAGAAAATTAACCTTCATATTTAAACTCAATGAGAAGTAAATTTACTTTCCCTTCCAATGAATGATATAGTTTTGGAAAAACCCAGTGGCAAGTTATGTTGTAATTACATTCTTTGAATTAAAGTTTGCTAGTCCAAACAAAATAAATAGAAACGCAGGCAGGGCAATAGATATATTATACTTGGAATAAAATTTGGCCTTGGTGTATTGTTTTCATGCTGAAGCTATGCCAGAGTTAATCTACTGTAATTGAGTCTATCGCCAGCTTCTAGTATAAATAAAGGAGACAACCCGAGAGCTGTTAATGTAATTCTTTCATTAAAACCTTGTTGCCACCATGGAAGGACTTGGCCAGGTCTCCTTTCTCGGGGATCAGCCCAAGAGTTACTGAATTACTCAATAACTGTAAATTTTGCTTTGAAGGCAGCCAGCAAACGTTTCCCTGCGGCTCCGGCTCTGCCACTGCCAATAACCATCCGTGGGGAGGAGAAAGGCAGGAGCAGTTCCCTGTTTATCTGCAAGGAGCGTTTGGGGTGGGCAATGGGAGCTGGTGGGGATAAAGCTGTCTGTGCCAGGGTTTGCTCTGAGGGGTTTACGGGGGCTTGGGGGGAGCCCATGAGCAGAGACAGGTGGTGGGTACAGCTCCTTTGCACTGGGCTCTGCTTCAGCTGGAAGCTGGGTTTAATTCAAAATCTTCCTTTACCCTAACAGCATCCTTTTTCCTAGCAGATACTGAGGATTAGTAGGTATTTCTGCTAGAAAAAGCTCCTTACAGAATGATACAAGGAGAGAGAGGAAGCTATTTTCTTACAAGGGTGGGATTTAATCCTATGTGTTTAATCTTTAAGCGTTGCACACCAGCACCCAGCATTAGTATTTCTGGGATACCCTCTGCACCTTCCCTGAAGACAGGCTCTTCTGCTGTCTTTAGGAGACACCACAGATTTTTTTCTCTTTTGCTGCCTTTCTGCGAGTTCCCGCTGTCTCTTTCCTTGATCCTGCTTTTTGGATGCTCAGGGGAATCTCTGAACAAGGTATTTAATCACAGTGCGGCAAAAACCACACTGGCCACAGGGTTAGGAAGGTGGATGCTTCAGATTGGTGGGATTCTTCTGACTTGAGGGTCTCACAGAGCTTTTCAAAGCGTGACCTTATCCCCTGCCAGGCAGTGTACAACACTTGTTTGGAGGTGTCCCAAAAAAGCTTGCCTTAAATTAATACAGACTAAAAAGATGCTGGGGAACATGGTGAATGGAACTCTCTACAATCTACATGTGTCACTAATGTAATAGAAGTAGAGAAAGAAATAGTTTGACCCACATTCCTAAAGTTATTAAGCAGCAGAAGTGAAAAAAAATCCTCTCCTACGTTTGAAACATTTTTCCCTAAGTGACTATTACTTGTTTCTTTGCATCCAAAATAGGAAATTATCAAGATTATGAAATCCAAACGAAATAGAGAAAGTGAGTAAGTAGGACAGGGTACAGAGGAAAGGTCAAATCCTTTAGCAAACCTTGTCTCCTTCCATATAGAGTGAAATATTCCAGGTTTGATCATCTGCAGTTTATTTTATGCTCTTTACAGAGCTCCACTGGAAAAAGGGTTTAATTTTTTTAGCCCGTCCCAATGTGACATCAGATGTTCATCAGCGTTCTCCCCTCTCCTTCCAAGGGGCTGAGTTCACTTGGCTGTTTCCTGGAAACAGTGAGGGGTAACCCATTCATGTAAAGGCAACCTGGGGTTATAAATTGAGGGTTAAAACAATATTACCTTGCCCATTAATTTTGTATGCATTAAAGTCTAACTTCTTTGTTCAGCTGGTTGTCTAGGGCATTGCCTGGGTGACCCCGGCTGTGACTGTAGGCACATGCCTGTCCCCCAGTGACACGCTGCCTCACCTCCTTGCTTTAGAATGCACCCATCCCCATTGCTTGGGGAAGTAAAGCTGGGATCTGCCAAATCTGCCAATCTTGCTGTAGGAAAGATCTCAGAAATGAAAAGAAAAATGTTGATGATGAAGGGAAAAATTCCCCACCTGTGGGCTGATGTCTAACCCTCACTCTCCCTAGGTGTCTGCTTGGTTGATGGATGGCTGGCTGATTATATCTGCCCCCAAAGTCTCTTGCTCCTCGAGGATCGTGGAAAAAAAAAACCACACAAATGTACAAACTTGTCTGTCTTATCAACAGACTGAGAAAAAGGGAGAGAAACCAACAAGGTGCACAGACATCAGTAAGGATTTATGCTCGGGTCTGTGTCTTTGGCGAGGTGCCCATCTCCTGCTGTCCCGCTGATTGATCTCCAGCTCCTTTGCAAAACTGGAGTCGGGAGCTGGGTCCTCAGGCATTTTCCTCCTGCCCTGTGACTAGGGAGAGGAAAGCGAGGTGGGCTCCTTCTCCCAAAACACCTTGGGCAAGCCCAGGGGCCATGGCCTTAGGGACAACTCATGCCATGAACCAAAGGGAACAGGGTCCCAGGGGTCCATGTTCACCCCAGAAGCTCTCTCCAGCAGCCAGTCCGTGAAAAACACATGGAAAATATGCAAGATGGAAAGTATCTGCTGGCTGTGGCTACCTTGTATTCTGGACCATTATTTTTGTCCACATTTAATTTAAGGCATAAGCATCTCATGAAAATATCAAAAGGATGCGGTCCTGCCAATGAAGACCTTTTGGTCTGCTCTGAAGCACTGTCGTGTGAAAGTAGCATAAACCCAAGGAATGAGGCTGGGTAGAGCTGGAACTGTACAGCCACCTTTCGATTTAATATATGTACAACAGGGAGCCTTTAGTGCATTTACACGGGCACCATTGGGAGTGGTCCCTGAGAGCTCCACTTTGCTGCCAGCAAAGACGTAAGGTCCCTTGAATTCAATTCAGGAGAATGAAACTGCCTGAGTGGAACTAAACCCAGGATTTATCACTTCAAGTACAGATTTTCAGCTAAGGAAAGCTGCATGTACACTTAAAAATTCCTTAATTTTGAGGGCTTTTCTGTGCAGTAAACAAAGATTTTGTGCCTGTTCCCCTGTATAAATATTTATAACAAACTTGGTGGCTACTGGTCGAATGCGAATGTTTGTTGTTCTCAGCAGTTTTGGACATAACCTACCAAAGATTTACATGTGGTTTTAATACACAGTAACTTTCTACTGCTGGAAGGCCTTGGATTAAGGTCAGCTACAGGAGTTGCTTCTAGAAGAGCAGAGTTAGACAGAGTTTGATGTGCAGAAGGTTTTATATGGTTGTTGATCAGAAGCTGTTTGATAAAGACGCTTGGAAATAGGCAGGTTGCACCCAGGGACATGACTGTAATGAATTCAGATCGACCTGTGACTGTTCCCTTAGTGGGTATAAGCAGAGATATATATAAGCACACCCAGTTTTCTGTAGATTTTGAAAGGGTTTGTTCAGAAATGGAGTGGGGTTTGTCACTGTGACCTGGATGCTCTTTGCCTTGACCTGTGAGGACCAAGGGTGTACAGAAGCCAAAGGAAAGAGTTTAAAGATGTAAGTGGCCAGGTCTCACCTAAGTTGGGACCTGGTGTAGGAGTCAGTTGGTCAAAAACCAGCACCCCCATTCGTGCTTGGTGTTTGAAGCTTGCTTTGTAATGGGGAAACAGAAGCAGACACTTCTGTGTGCAATTCCAGTCTTCCTAAAGTAGATACCCTGGCAAGAGAGGTAAATCACAGCCTGACTCCCGTTTGTACTGCTCTGGTGGGTGATCCCGGTGTGTGACTGGTCCCAGGTGTCTGTTGGTGTTGGCTGGGGCTGCTGATTTCTTTTATACATTTGTAAACTGAGTAAATAATCCCACCTGTGGCTGTCTCCCAGCAGCTCCCCCTGTCCTGCACACCAAAGCTGCACGCACCAGCTTTTCTCCTTTATGCAGACTGAATGCCCAGAAGTTACATTTGAAATTAATCAAAGTCAGTAGTAACCAGAAACGTGCGTGTTGGGCAGAGCTACTTGGCAAAATGCTGGACCCCGGATGAGGTGATTTAGAGACTCCCCAGATCATTCCCCTCAAGCCACGAGGAGGAGAAGGGAAGATGCTCTCCTCCTTCAGGAATATGAGCAACCTCTCCCCATAAACTCAATCTGAAATGCAAGCAATTATAAATTAACGATCCGTGTTCTGCCAGTAAGCAAATTAGAGAGTTCTCCTGGATTTGCTAGTGAGAAAATTGCTGGAATTTATTTTAATCTGAACCAGATTCCCTAAGTTCTGGAAACAGGAGAGCAGACTCCATTGTGGACAGGCGGGTGGGGAGGTGATGGCATGTTGGGATCTCCCTGCTTCCCTGGAGATGCTGTGTGGGGACTGCGGTGTGCCGAGCCTGAAGTGGCAGGTCCCTGCCCTGCTCCCTGCCAGGGAGGTGACAAAGTGGGACGAGCAGCTTAAGCCACGCTCGAGCACTGGCAGCACACATAATGTTTGACTCTTCTTATTCCTCCCCCCTCTTTAGAGGGAAAGTTGCATTCTCAGCTTTCTCACAGCATTAACTCTCCCTGGGCATTTTGAAGGATGAGACTGTTGGAGAAGTCCTGTTTTAAATCTGTGTGGCCTCGAGGCATTTGAAGTCCAGGGAGCCTGGCAAAGCTCTGTGGTGGTGTCCTTAGCATTCGAATGCTGAGACAGTCTTGAGAAGGGCAGAGGTCTGCAGCATATGGAAGAAGCAGTATTGGTATCCAAAAAAAGGGTGAAAAGGGGATATAACTCAGGACAAAACATGGCCTTGATCTCAGCGCTATCACAGAGAATTCATCTCTACTGTATTTGTTCCTTCTTCCCCACACCTACACTCAGGCCAAGTTGCTTTTTCCAGCTGCAGCTTTAGGATGCTCAGTAACGTGTGTGATATCCTACTCGTGTGGCACCTCCTAATTCCTCCTCTTAGGCTCTGACAGACATAATCCTGCCACTACCAGAAATGCAACAGGTAATACATTTTGCTGTGTGTAAAAGCAGTCCTTGCAGTTTCCATAACTTGTTTGGGGTTGTTATGATTGTCCACAGCCTCTCCACTACTTTGGCACAAGCGCAAAATACCCATTGCCTTTTAGAAGGAGCCTCCGGAGATGAGAAACGAGCCGTGTGGAGATGAGAATTAATACATCATGTGTGAACTGGCCTTTTTTGCTTTATTTGTTTTGCTTTTTGTTAATGGACCAAAGAGGTACCCTTGACAACAGATGGAAAATTAGTCCCAGGATGGACCGGGGGCTCTAGTGAAGACCATGGCCCATTGCACAGGAAGGATGCGTTCACTATCCAAAAGATCTTAAAGTCTAATTTAAGCCAGGAAACAGAAGGAAGGTAGATGAGGAGGAGGAGCTGCGGGGGGAGAAGAGATACAGCCTCCAGGAAAGTCATTAAGGAACACATGCCTTCCTGACTTCATGTCTTTTTAAAGTATATTTTATCTCTCTCTGTTGGGCTTTGAACCTTTTGGAGTTTGTTTAAGCTGTTGCAAACTTGCTGATTTAGAGAGCAAACAAGCCTTTGGGATCAAAGCAGCTGGTATTGTCAGAGGTATTTAGGGTGAAATAACACATTAGCAGAAGGAGAGCTGAGGATAAAAATGGAAAGAAAATCCAACTTGATATTTTGTTCTCTTTTGCTTTTAACCTTCTTCCCAGCTTGATCCTTTTCATTTGAACAGGTATTAATTTTCTTTGTGTGTATCCCAACAGTATAAATATTTAATGGTCCTAGATTATAGAGGTGAAATATGACATTAGTTCCAACATTACAGATTTGTGCAGGATCTCTTCCTTACATTTAGATGACTCCCACATTGCAGGGAGGAATATCTCCCATCTCTGCGGGAGGAGCATCACAAGCTCTATTTTGAGTTCAGTTTCTTTTTGTGGTCTTTTTTGAGGCTCAGAAGACAGAAACACCTCGCCCACTCCCAGTCTTTCCGTCATTATTTTCCAGTGACATGCTATGACAAACCAAAGGATAACTCCAGGTGGTCGGGGGAACCGGGGTGTGCGGGCTCATGAGCCTGAATGCTGTTTCCTACCCAGAGCAAGCAGAGTCATGGCTTGGGCACTGTGCAGAGCATTTGGCTTGGAAAAGTCCATGGAAATACAGTAAATATGAGTAAGGTGTGTAATATGGCAGGGTTAATGCAAGTATGGCAAAGTTACTTGCACCAGTAACTCTCTTCCTTCACCTGTAACTCTCTTCCTTTCACTCGTAAAGACAAGGGAGAAATACAGAGTAGAGGAACATCGACCACTGATTTTCAGAGGGCTAACGTGGAAAGTAAAGGAGATTGCAGGACTTAGGTCCTCTGAAGGTCAGACCATGCCTTTACAAGCCTATATATCAATTTAGATGCTTGCTTTCAAGCTCACAAAGAAAAAAAAAATAATTATGGTGATGTAAAATGGCATAACAGTTGGTAAAAGTTTGGGGGTCAAAGCCAAAGCCCATGGAATATCAGGTGCAGTCTCCCTTTTGGGGCACAATGGAGGTTTTCCAAAGCAATCAGCAATGCTGCTGGAGAGACCATCTCCCAGGTCCTTTTGGTAAATCGATGGATCAAAGGAATAATGGAAAACGATCAAAGGAATAATGGAAAACAGTCAAAATTCAGATATCCAGACACCCTCATCCACTGCTCATGGACAGGGCAACACAGCTCAACTACATCTAGCAACAAAAGACCTCCATCTGAGGGGAAGCTAACCACTACGGTGGTTAATTAATTACACACATCAAGACACAGAACACCAAAAGCAGTACAGACAAAATGGAAAAGGAGAAATGATCTGAAGAAGAGACTTGAAGTTAACTCTTAAGCTTCTACCCACGGGAACAGCAGGTTTTGCAGGACTTTGGCACCCGTGTAATTATCTGGTTTTGCTGAGTGTGACAGCTCAGGTGACGTCAGACCCTGCCAGGATCCTCCACTTGTCTTTGAAATCCATCTTTGCTCTGGGAACGAGTGCTGCAAATGTCAAAGGAGCTTAAAATATTCATTACCAAAACTCATCATTCCAGCCCCGAAATGTTCACGGTGATTTTCTCAGTTGGTTTCAGCGGGGTTTGGAGAGTCGCCAGCCACATTACGTGATAAGCCACAGCAAGTCAGTAGTGACAGAGGAGTCAAAAATAAAAGTGTAAAGGACTGTCCGTTTTCCTCATCCTTCAGCCAAAAGCAAGTTTTCAAAACTTACGTGCTCTGGTCTAAAATCCTTTTACCCAGGTAATATTTAAAGTCTGCAGCTCACAAGTGTGATTTCACAGCATTAATATGACGCTGCCATTAGCATGTGACAGTGTAAATGACATTCCTGTGCACATATTTGTAGCGAAAATGGGATGGATTCTCAGCTTGTGTAAACCTCTGAGTCACTTTTTATGCCTCTCCTTTGATTTCTGCAAGCTGAGATTTTGAGGCAAACTCAGTAGTCTGCTCTTCAGCTCCCTTTTTTAATTAATGGTATCAAAGTACATTCCCTAGAGAAAGTCAGAGGGAAGATACAGCAACTTTTTCAGTTAGATGAAAGGTCTAAAACATTGCTGAAAAAATTGTTTCCAAGCATTTCAAATGATAGCGTCTTTTCCTCCCCACTTTTCAACAATTTCAAAAAGAAAAAGTACTTTTTTCTCTTAAAAACTTGACCTATTTCTTCTAGAAAATGCTGAAACAAAGTTCATAGGAAATTTTGGAAATACTTCTAATTCTTTATAGGAAAATTGCTAAATGAACAGGAATATGTTATTCAAACATATTAATCTATTTTTAAAAAACCTTTATAGAAGAGTTCAAGAAAAAACTTCCCTTGCTGCTAATGGGAAGGTATTTAGTGGCTGTTTCAGGTCACTTTGGATTGTATTCTATACATGTTTGTTGTTTGGATTTACTCAGTGTTTTAATTAATTCAGCTCACCTGAAATAGGCTTAAATTGCAATTTTCAGCAAATTAATTTTATTGCCTCTCAACAGACAGGGCATTAATTACTTTTGTAATTAAAAAAAAAAAAGTGTATGGGGAGTAAATATGCCTTCAGCTCTTTTGGATGCTTTAAATTACCCTCTTTTAAGAGGCACTGGCGGAGCTCAGACCAGACATGATGGATGCGGCTGCGTGGGCACGTGCAGACGATGTCACCTGGGCTGTGGTCTCAGGCATTTATGTCAATATTAAGAAATCCAATATAGCCCAGATCCGAGTTCTGCTGGATGGATTTAGCCCCTTCAGTCTGTTTTGCAGGTACGTGTTGGCCTTGGTCTGTAAATGAAAGCAGTGGGAGTCAGTGATCCACAGGCTTCTTCCTTCTCTCTTGTCCTATTAGCAAAACAATCCATAAATACACAAAATCGAGGAGTCGTGTCCTAACTGTCATGAGATGGGCTTCATAACTGTCAAAATAAATGCAGAGGTGGTTGTCTCTTGATTTTGAGCCATCAGGTTAATGAAGTCTAGAATTCCACTGTTCAAGTCAAATGGTTTGAGAATGCGGGATCTAATATCATCTCATTACTCCAGGTTGAGAAATTAAAGCCAATTCTGGTTGATTGTAACAGCAGCGTGGGCCAGTGAAGCAATTCAGATTCTTACTAGCAAAGAGCATCTGCCAGGACCGTGCAAAGTCCTTGTCACTGGACTCGTTTCCATCTGGGAGGGAGTTTGCCTAAAGGAGCAAATGTGAGAAGCAAATGGATGTCCTAAGCTTCCATTTCTGTAATTTAAGATAAAAATATTACAGGCACCTGCCATGGCTTTGGCTGCAGCTCAAAACACCAAGTCCCAATAAGGACTGACCGTCTAGGAGCTATCAGGAGAGGGGTGATGGACCAAAGGAGAGCTTGAACCTCTGCACTTGGACTCAGCACCTTTCTAGCCAAATGCACTTTGAGTAGAAATTTGGCTTTTAATCAGTCCCACCCTAAGTCACTCTCTGTCCCGTGAGAGGAAAGGAGCCTGCCCGACTCCTGGGCCCCTCCTGCCCCTGAGCGTGGTCTGGGCTTGAATAGAGAAGCTGTTGGCAATTTTTATTCTGGTCATTTATTCCTTCTTGAAGAGTCCGATTCTGCAGTACAGATGTTAAGGCACAGCTGTTTACCATTTTTTTTCTGGCCGGTCATGTGAATTGTCCCCTGGTAGGTTGCTTTTTTTTAAGTCTAATGTCTGCTGGTGAAATCTATGATTTTTTTATTATTTTTTTTTTTTTTAATTCGCATAATTAGTCACAGTGCCTGAGAAAAGACATGAAATGCTCCAGCAAAAAGATGTATATGTCAGCTGTGGATTCCTCCCTGTCACCTTCACAGTGAGGAGGCGTCTCAGCAGCTGTGCTAAAAACGTGGGCTTCTTGGCCGTGTGGTCCTGCTGCTGCGTCCCACATCCCGACTGGGATCTGCATGCTCATTTTTAGCTGGGCCTCACTTCAAACAAAGCACTCAGCCCTGTTGCTCCCCTCCTGTCCTTGCCCTGTGCTCATCCTGGTCCTGCAAAGAGGTCCTGGAGCTCAGCATCCCAGTGCTACCCGCGCTGAAGCCAGCGAGCACCATCGAAGGATGCGAGGTGGGAGTGGGAGCTTCTCCAAGTGTTTGAGACCATGTGGGAATCATCATTTTCCAGAAAATATGTTTCGAGTGTGGTGCTTCCGCTAACGTGCCTCCTCCAACGGCCTGGGCTGCCAGCTCCCCAAAGCTGTGGGGAGAACACGGTGCCCTGTAGACGGGAGAAGGAAGCTGTTTTGTGGGTTATGTCCTAAGCCATCTGAAGGGGGGCTACAAGAAACCTAGAGAGTGACTTTTTACAAGGAATCGTAGAATCATAGAATCGTCTAGGTTGGAAGAGACCCTTGGGATCATCGAGTCCAACCATCTACCCTACTCTACAAAGTCCTCCCCTACACCATATCCCTCAGC
>JAHREE010000060.1:142351-167117 GCA_033628505.1 Tringa tobata
ACTTCTTTCCATAGAATCATAGAATGGTTTGGGTTGGAAGGGACCTGTAAAGGTCGTCTAGTCCAATCCCACTGCAATGAGCAGGGAGATCAACTCAATCAGGTTGCTCAGAGCCCCATCCAACCTGACCTGGAATGTTTCCAGGGATGGGGCATCTACCACTTACCAAAAATCTGTGTAGCCAGTTTGGTTCTACCTCCAGTGACACTGGTTTTGCTGGCAGATCTGACTTAAACTGGTGCCCAGAGCAAAGTGCTCTCCCAACCTGATCGGAGGATGCTCCGCTGCCTTGGGCACGTCTACATGAGAAAACAAAAAGGCTAAATTCCTGGTTGGTGGCTCTTGCTCACAGAGCTGTGCCCATACCTGTGCAGATCTTCCTCTTGCTTCTCTCTCCATCCCTCTGCAGAGGATATCTTAAGGCATTTGTTAATGTCAAACAGCTGGAATGTCAGGATTACTAGAACGCGCTAAGAAGCCTGATGGAGTAAGACTTGTCCTGTCCCTGATTAGCTCATTTAGTTGTTTGATTAAAAAATCGCAGGACACTTTCTGCCTTCTGCAAATACTTTGAAGAGCTTTAATGCAAGAGCAATCACATAAAATGTTTTTTAAAATAGTATCTATTTAAAAATAAGTTACACTTTAATAAAAGTAATGGAAACGGCTTTTTACTGGAAACGGCTAGTGCCACATAACTTACCTTGAGCATCTGCTTGGCGTATTTCACAGTACTATGAAAAAAATGAAAGATAATTATTATCCCTATTTTATATGTTGGGAAAGCCAGTAAATGAGTTTTCAGTTGTTCCTGAGGCACCAACCACACAGGGAACAGATCCCAGACACCACAAGGCCTCGTCTAAACTTTTATTGAGAGTGTTCCTGTCTGAGGTCCCATGTCACAGCGTAGCCATTGGAGGCCTCTTTCACTGAGTGACAAAATATTTTAATCATTCATGAGCCTTCATCTCTTTATTTAACTCCATTAATAATGCAGTTTCTCTCTTTCTCTCCTCCGTCGATTCCCTGTGCTGACAGGGAAGAGCCTGAGTTACCTTTGCCTGTAAACCCCTTTGGCACGTGGGCAACCACCGAGTTCCCTCCTGTGAAATCCCCCCAGAAATTCCAGCTCGGGGGGGGCCGGTGGCGTAACCGCGGTCCCAGCCCTCTGGGGACGACCATCCCGTGTCCTCTGAAAGGCAACGTAACCTCAGAAATGCAAGTCTGGCCCCACTGCTCAGGATCCAGA
The DNA here is from genome assembly GCA_033628505.1 of Tringa tobata. Lineage (NCBI taxonomy): Eukaryota > Metazoa > Chordata > Aves > Charadriiformes > Scolopacidae > Tringa > Tringa tobata. Next base: position 143,604 of record JAHREE010000060.1, read on the forward strand.
TGGATAAATTCAGGCTGGGGGCCCAGTTTTGACCCATGTCTGATTTAAATGCAAAGTATCGTAAATCGTTTAAAGCCATTCCTGCATGTGTTTAAGCTCACCCATGCGAGCAGTCTCATTGAAGTCAATTATGAACAATGGCGTTTCTTTCTTCTTTATTCACTGCTGATTTCTGGTACAGGGTGTAAATGACTCTTTTATTGCCTTTGACACCGAAGTCCCTTAGCCAGCCGCTAAAGAGGCATCATACTAATTGATAAATGCTGCTCGACTGGGGGGGCTTTTAATTTTATAATCCTATTAAAAGTGATAGATACATCAAATATTTATGCCTACTGGACAGAACATATTATTCTGCTCTAAGGTTTCCAGTTAAATTTATTTTTTTTTAAGCAATTGGGCAGAACCGCTGATGTAAGACAAACAGATGCTCTTCAGCTGTACTTTTCCATAAATGATTTTGTTCTGGTTTTTTTTTTTTGGTTCCCCTACCAGGCATATCAAGTTCAAAAGAAAATGTTGCCTCTCACTAATGAGAAGATTAATCGCATTCGCATATGCAGCAGACTTTGTCAATTCTGTTGAAAGTTTGATGACCTTTAAGAGACAAAGTTTTAGTGTGCCCAAAATAAATAATTCATCCCTCACAGATTTGCCCTCTGTATCCATCTGCTTAAATCTGAAGCACGCTGATTAAAGCGCCCATGTGCAATTATCTTCATACCTCATTTAGATAAAAATCTCTATTTTCCTGTTGTACTTCAAAGCACAATTGCTCTTTTAAAGATATCAACGATCCAATATACGTGGGGTCCATTTTTGCTCTGATTTGGTGTCCAGCTCTCCACAGCATTCTTCAAAATCACACAAAAAGCTCCAAATTTCTCTTTTCCACACGAGTTCCTTTTCCAGCACTGAAAGCTGAAATGTGTAACTAATCCTCTCGCAAAATCTCTGAAAAACGTCATCTTCAAACGAAACCAGAAAATTCATCTCTGTTCTCCTGTATGGGGAGAAAAATGTCATCTAGGCAAGTGGCAAGATGTGATTTGCTTTGATTACTGCAATTACTGACACTGCCGGGCTCCTTCCATCTACGAAGGCTGCAGGTCTCTAAATGCCAAGAAAACCCCTTGCCCCCTTCTCTCCCCTTTGCAATGCCCACTTTGCTGATTTCTCCCCCCACCTGTTGCCCTTTTGGGTCTCAGCCCAGCTTTCCCAAATAATGATGCGTGCAAATAACATCAGCTACGGGCCCAGCAGCCAAAGGGACCACTCATGGGGTGGAAGATGCAGGGGGAGATGCTGGTCCCCATCCCAAAGAGCATGTAGACATTGCACCTTCCCTCCAGCCATCAGCTTCAGGGGACATGTTTGAAGCCTCCTGCAGTGACCACATGCAGATAAATAAGCTGATTATAAAATAGCCAAGCAGATGGTCTCTTTTGTTGCTACCTGTGAAAATAAGTACAGTTCCCTCTATTTCCCTGGGAGGAAGGAAACAACTCAGCGGACATCAGGCGGCTCTTAGTTTATTTAGGACACTCTCCGAAAGAAAAGCTGAATGAATATTGCAGCTATTTAAACGAATCTTTCCTGGGCCCATGTGAAATTAGACTGAACTGGCACCATGTCACCTTGTTACTAGAGAGAACAAATATTCTCCCTGGCAAAAATCCTAATTCAGGCTTGAAAAAAAGGTTGGTTTGTTTTTCGTTTTTTTTTTCATGCAGAAATTGAAATTGGTCTTAAATGCTCTCTGGATTTAATGTTGCTTGTTATAGATGAAACAATGAAAATGAAAGAGGAAATAATAAGGGATTGCTGGGTTTTTTGAGGTGATTTAGAGACAAAAGGAAATCCTAGAGATTAGGAAGTTGTTTAAATACCAGCGACAGTCAAATATGGAAACGTTCCAAAATCAGAGATTAAGAAAAAAAAAAATATGAATTGCAAAGAACAAAGCCATGAAGGAAAGTATATTCAAAAAGAAAAAAAGTATCCAGGCAAAGAAAACCAAAAAGCCTCCCTCTTAAAACCATAAACAAGACACCTGCCTTTCTGGCAGTTACCAGCAGCAAGGATGACTCCACCTGCCAAACCCAATTTTTAACATCAGCAAATCACCATGTGGGTAAAATAACAGGATGTTGGAAAGGAAACAATTTTCACTAATTAGCGTATCAGATACCACTCTCACAGACTCAGCGCTCGCAGTGTTGAGCAAGAGCCCAGGGTTCACTCCGACTCTTTGGAGTTAACATGAGGATAACCCTTCTTTATGAGGGAGTGGGGCAATGGTTTTAAACTGAAAGAGGAAAGATTTAGGTTAGAGATTAGGAAGAAATTCTTTGGTGTGAGGGTGGTGAGAGCCTGGCCCAGGTTGCCCAGAGAAGCTGTGGCTGCCCCATCCCTGGAGGGGTTCAAGGCCAGGTTGGAGGGGGCTTGGAGCAACCTGCTCTGGTGGGAGGTGTCCCTGCCCAGGGCAAGAGGGGTGGAACTCGATGATCTTTAAAGTCCCTTCCAACTCAAACCATTTTGTGATTCTATGATCTTGAGATGCTGAAGCCTGTCCCTTCTCAGTGACGGAAGGGGAATTTTAAATATGGATGAATAAGTAATCAAATCTACTGCAAAAAGGAGGAGCAGCTTGATTGTGCAAAGATCACCCCTATTAGCATGTTATGTACACTCATGCTCCAAAATACTTAACAGCTCAGCCCAGAGTGCACATGAAACTGAAAACTAACAGCACATTAATGGAGTTATGTGATAGGGGAATATGCCATAAAATAAATCACCTAAATTGAAAGCTGAATTTTGAGCCTCTGGATCATCTTAAAGCCTGTGATGTATGTGGAGAGTCAGTCTCATGGCTTTTGTTAAATTTAAAGGAATTTAAAGAGAGGGAACTCTCTTACATTGCCTTGGAAATGTATCTCATGACATCAAGGTTGTTTCATGGCAATTATCGGTGGTCAGTGTTTGGGGTTTTTTTAACTTTATAAAAATACTATCATGAACCCTTTTGGCCTGTGACGTTTGCTTGGCATCATGTGGACTGAACTCTGGGTATGCTGATGTGGAGAAATAGCCTTTGATCAGTGATCAGGATCCCTCCAGTATATCTCATTCCTCTATATCATCAAAGTTACAGTAAAGACCATATGAAAACTACAGCCCAGTTAATACATGAAAAATAGTGTTTCTTTAATAGCTGGGAAACCATAAACAGTTTCCTAAGATACATAAACAAATTAAATAGAATTTCCAGCTTTGACATCTTAATAGGGTATGATGAATAGTTTGGCATCATGACAATATCTTTGTCAAGATAGAGAGACATTTGGGATATAATTGCTCTTTGAAAGAGTTATTTAGTAGTTTTCCTATCATATCATATGGTTTATGGAGGACAGAGAAAAGTCTTGTTAGGGAACTTTATCTGACTTGGCTTTTGGGGCTTTATCCTGTCACCAAGACCATTACCATGATACTTTTCATGTGATTCATCTCTGTTCCTCTATTTTTCATAGAAAACCAATGTCTGACTCATATCCCCCAAATAACATTAGGACAACAGGGGAAGGGCTTGTGTGTTGAGTGAAAGATCTATTAGCCTCTTTTATTATGGTTGGGTTGTTTTCAGTAATAACAATCCAACAAAGTGAAGTGTAACTACCTGGAAAAAAAAAAAACACGACAGTTGCAATTGCCTCCTCTTGACCAATAATTTATTAAAATTGGTGTCAAGAATAAATCCTTGAAAATGAGGCGTCACATATGTACTTGATTACTCTTGTGCCTGTTTGCAGATTGCAACTGAAATAAGCAGTGATTCATTGCGAATGAAGTTTGAATTAATTAGAGAACCCCTGATCTGCGATGGTCACCGTGTTTTCTTTAGGCATTCGATGGTTTTGGAAAGATAATGGCTATTGGCGTGTACAATGGTACAATAGACCCATAACCAGGTTTTTCCACTTTCTCAAGCAACCAACGCTGTGTCGCAACACCGCAGGGTGTTGTAATACGGAGAAGCCCCAGGAATGTGGAGGGGATGTTTTTCATAATGCAGTTTCCATCTTTCAGTTATTAATTGCGATTTTCAGCGTAAACAGAGATATATCTGGACCAAGGCTTGGCATGGCTTGGCTGCTTGCACCTTATGTCTCAGCAAAGTAACAAACCCCAAGCCCCAGCAAGCTCCATGGGGCTGCAGGCTGTGGGGAGCAGAAGGTGTGTTTGGTGTCCTTGCAGAGAGACCCCATACACGTCTATAGGGATGCTCAGAACCACAATTAAGCACAGGAAGGTCAATGACCTTAATTAAGTGTGATCAGAGCTCAGAGCCTGCCCGTACCTTCTCCTCCACGTAACATCAAGCAGATACATCCCCTTCTGGGAAAAGGAAAGCAGAAAACAAGGAAGGAACAGTTGTGCAGCTCAGTCTTTAGTTACCATTCCCCCGTGCACCCGTAATAATCCTTGAAGCTGCTGTCTTGGTAATAATCTAGCAATTAAAAGAAAATATTAGTTTTTAATTAAACTTGTCAATCAACCAGAAATGAGTTTTCCTTATCGAGAGGAGCTGGATTTGATTTTGCCACTTGGAATCAGAGGTTAAAGACTCTTGTAGAGCAAAAGTTTAATTAAGAAAGGAGATTTGGATTAACATGTGAGGCACAGAGAGACTGAAAGGTCCTCGAAAATCATCTGAGTATGATTCACAGGAGGAGAGGAACCTAAATATGGGAACAGATTTTATTTTTGAAATAAAAGAAAAGCTATATGCTGCTAAAGCTCCTGGGAGAAGAGGCACAGGAGGGATTTTTGTGAGGCTGGGATGTCTCTATTCAATCCACTTTACCGCACTTGATATTTAGTCATTTCAGATATTCAAAGTCTGGTCAGAAAGTGCATACACTGAGGGGCATTAGCAAATCCTAGGGATTTGGATGCTTGACTTTCATAAATTTAGATAGCAGAGGAACAAATTGCGCTTTTGGAAGCTTTGAAAAATCCACTTTTTGTCACTTTCTGGTTGTGCTTGTGACATAGAAGGTGCTGCCCACCTGCATCTCCTGTCTAAGCCCACAGAGCACTTGTCCTGCCCTGGCACATCTGTGCCAGGAACTGCTCTGAGTATCTGGGACTGTCCCCTGATAAATCCCAACGGGCTAAACTCAGCCCTGGGAGTTTTTTCCAGCCATGTTCCCAAGAGACATTAATTTTAATGGTATTGACTCCTGATCCCTGGATGGTTCTTCATCCCAACTCAGGCATGTCTCCAAAGGTTGGTGTCTCAGGGATTCGTAGTAAAAACACTCGTGTTTTCATTTTCTTTTGGTTACTGGACAAAGGTGAGACTATTTCCCTAAAAATGGCTGCACCGGTTCAGCTGAAACTAAAAAACAGCAGCAAGGCTCAGGCACACAAGGCAGAAAGTGAATTTTAATCTTATATGAAGTTTGAGAAAGGTTTGCTTTGTGCAGTTATAACTTCTTGGCATGCAAAAAAAGCCACGGAGGAATTTCCCTTACTAACAAGACAGCTTTTTCTGTTTGTTTGCTTAATATGTGGAAGTTATCAAAGTCGAGTTAAATGAATCCTTGACTCTCCACCCAAAACCCCACCTGTATCTCTTCAAGTACTTTGGTATTTCATTACCTGTCTGCATAAGTATTGGTGAACAGACAGAAAAGGAGAATGAAATGATTTTCCTAGGATACATTGCCTATGACAGCCATAATCTGGTTTAAACAGAGACACCCAGGTTCATGACCATCCTCAGCCTTTGAGGAAAAGAGTTTTATTTGGCAAGGGAGGGCACCTGGGCAAATGCCAGGAACGAGGTATTTGGATAAATGATGGACAGCACTTAAAAGTTGTTCTTCTGTGTTGGAGTGAAGATAATTGATTTCCCTTTAAGCCACCACCAGAGTGTATCAGGGCTCTTGGAAATTCAGTGAATTAGGCACCGGTGGTCTAACACTGCACAGGACACTTGGAGAGGTACGAGGTGTGATCCCCAGAAGCACTCATGCGGATGAGGAAATGGGACCAAATGCTGGACATCTGGGAATATTCCACCTCTGATGCTGCTCCAGTCAGCAACCTCCTTACAACACCATTTGTTTCAGAGGAAACAGGAAAATGTTAAAAATATACTCAGAGAAATCAGAATTCACGAGGCTATGCTCTGCTCCGTGCATTAACTCAGAACAGCAGGAGGTGCCAGTAGGTAAAAGATAAAATAAATTGTATTAGAATAAAGAAGGCACAACCCAGCAATGAATTTTTATTTTTTTTTTAAAGTTTGGTTCAGCTAAATAACTTCCCATCCAGTTTAGGATAGTCTGTGCCTAATGTGCTTTGTGGCAATTTGAGCTTGGCTTTTGGAGCAGCCTTTGTCCTGTGTCCCCACATGCATCAGACCTGGTGCAAAGAAATGCAGGATTACACCTGGGCTGGCTTGCAGCTCCAGCGTTTGACCAGCAACAAGGCTGAAGGCAGGGAGATGTTGGCTGTAGGATGGTGATTCAGCTCACTGTGTAGACTGGAAAACAGATCTGCTCTCACTCCAAAATTCTTCCAACTGGGGGATGTTGAAATCTGTGTTGTGAATTCTTGGGTATTTCTACAGCCTGCCCAAAAATATAGTGTTCCATGGAGCAAACTGGCAAATATCACAAGGAAAAACAACATTTCCTAAGAACTCACTGAGTGACCAATGTCAATGGAAAAGTACTTCACACGATGCCAGAGATATTTTGAGAGAAATAAAGAAAAAGAAGAAAAAAATCGCAACCTCCCAACCAAATAATTTCCGATCCACTTATAGTTCCTTAGTGCTTTCCTCTGAAAAATTACAGGAATCAAACCCAACAGATATAATTAAACCCATGTTCGTGAAATGGGAGAACGCTGCCAGAGCAGGTGGTGGTAGATGTGTCACCCAGCACGCTGAAGAGGGTGAAGCCAGGGTGGAAGATTTCTGCTACGTTGAGGATTTGCTTTCAAAATTTCTTCTTGCAGTGTTCTTGGGCTCAGACATTGGTTTCTCTATTGAGTGAATTACTAAAAAAAGATAATCTTGTTTCCTCATCTGTCTGCTACAACCTGTTTCTGGATATTTGTAAAGCATCACCTGTGATCAGTACAAAATTTGCCCATCGAAAAGCTACATGAAATATTCAGCAACACTCCCTTTGTGGCCACTTGTACTCTCAGCCCCCCTTCCTCTTGCTAAACGTTGCTTCTTCATACGCAAAGTCTGGAAGTTAATCCCATGGCCGAGACCAGCCATTAGTCTGGAGGCACGTACAGACTTTCCTTCTTGAGTCACAAGTTGTTTTTCTTCGATAACTATTTTAGATGCATCTGTGTTTGCTCTAGGACCCGGATCAGAGCTTCAGCAGACACTGGGGCTTATCCTGAGGTCTTCCATGTGTTGTTTTCATTAGCATCCTGGTTGTATCCTGGAGAAGAAAAATATCCAGTGTTGGAAATAGCATGTGGCCAACATGATCATACATTTGTATTATACAACCCAGCAGCGGGGTTCCCCTTTTCTGGGAATTCTTTGTTCTGGAAAAGTAGCGCTGAGGCGGCGACATTGATTTATGTCACCAATAGAAACCAAACACTCATCGCAACACTTCACAAACAGAGAACAGCTCCAAGAGCCTTGGTATGGAGGTGACTAATGCTGCTGTCCCCGAGCCCCACAGCTCCCTCCCGCTGCGATCGGGAATGAAGGGAACGAAGAAGCCTGGACACACTGTGCTCCACTCTACGGGGCTGGGTACAAGGTCGGGCTGGTTGTCCTACCTGTGAGTCTCCCTTTTGAACACGTCTTTGCATGAAGTGACTCAAGATGTTCTTAGGAAGTAAAGGAACACAACAGAGCAACAGGTGTGGAGTTTTTAAATCACATAATTTATTGGGGTGTTGGAACTCGATGATCCAACTCTGACCATTCTATGATTCTATGAAAAAAAATTATTTCCCTGCCTGTAACCTGGGAAAGTAAACTGGGGGTATATACTTACTGTGTTCCTGCAGTCTGGTCTCTGTGGTCCTTAGATTTGTGGTGTTGGCTACAGCTGACCACAGGCTCCCAGGGTAGTTAAACCTTCAGTCTGGCCCACTGGAGCCTTTCTTACATTAGTACATTAATCCATTTGTCTTACTGCCACGATGAGAAACAGTTTCCTCATCCTGATTTTCCTTATCCTGGCTTTCAGCCCTCAGCGCCCTGCTCTTTTTATCCCTCTGTTAGTCCCTGTTTTCTTTACCTGTATGATGGGACTGATGCAAGACTTCTGGTGTTTTCACCTCCTACCATCTATCCCAATCCACATGCCTGGGAAAAAAAAAACCTTAGCAAGTCCAACGTGTTTGGACATGGATTGCGGCAAATAGCTCTGCACCACAAGAGAGGATCATCTCAAAGTTCACATCCTGGTCCAGGAGGCTCCTTCCCAATTTACTGCTTGGGTATTAATGCACCACGTATAGACACCGAGCCCTACCTAATTCGATCAAGATGTGGTGTCTGCGTCGTGCGTCTCTGAGAACACCACGTGTGTTCACTTTATCTAATGTAGTCACATCTTAACTTATAATAGCTGGGATCAAAATATTCTAGGTGATCACCGAGCAGCGAGGAGAAGCTGTTTACCCGCGGGTTTCCGTTCCCTCCTCTGTTGTGTGGCCAGGTCTGACATCCGTGCTCCCCAGAGCCTCGGCCCCACAGATGGAAGGGGCGGGCAGGGCCGGCTGCATCCCGACATCTCCCAGATCAAAGCCCTGCACACATCTGCCGGGGGGACAGGGGGGTCAGCACAGCCCCCCTCTCCCCCCTCAGCCAAGGTGTGAGCTCCGTCTGCCACCACAGAAGGCAACCGCAAGCCCAGCCACACACCTCAGGCAGCAGGAAGATATTCTTGAGATGAAAAACATAAGATTTTAGTAACCGGTGTCCACAAGGGAAGCATTAGACAAGCAAAACTTCAGAATGAAGAGAAGAGCCTTTCCTCTGTCGGAACTTGCTTTTCAACTTATGTTTTGAGACCTGAAATTCATGGAAAAAATTCTACTTGAACTATAATGGTAAAAGAAGAGCACCTAAACAATCCATTTTGTTTGCTACCCTTGTGCTGATGTGGAGGTCAAGGAAGTGTCACAACGTGACCTAACTCGCTGGACGGCGTGACTTCTGCGACTATAATAAGTATCATATAATGCTGGAAGTGGATATAAGCTATTAACAATGCCGAGGTAGGAAATCCATGGATCAGAACTGACTGTATTAAACATTTTATTTGTGGTTCAGATGTCACATGGAAGAGCACAGAGCCTTGAAATGAGATCCAGACCATCTGATGACAGCAGTTTACACACTGCTGGTACTACTGCTGGACCCACGCTGATTTGCACCAACGGGGAAGATGGCATTCATGGAGGTGGTTGCAGGAAAGGAAAATAGCTGTTGCAGGAGATGCATATTCAGCATTTCTGGTGAGAGCAGTGTGAAAAGAACACATTTCTTCTCACACGCCAGCCTGAAAAGAACTAAGTGGCTTTTGCAAAATGCTCACCGTGAAGCCTGCAGAGAGAAAATCAGCAGAGGAAAATCATGACCCACTAAAGGCAAATGGATAGCAAAAGGAGGGTGTACTTGAGCAACGTTCACAACTAATGGGAACGGCAGTGTTGCACACTCACGTGCCAGAGGCTTTTCTTCACTTCTGAAGCAGCAAAAAGATAGTTTTAGTGTTCTCTGACACTAATTGAAAATGCATTACTGGCTGAAAGCAACATCAGCTCTTAGTCTTGAGAAATTTCCTCTGCCACAAACATAATTGTAATAAAAACTGAAACACTGAAATAAATGTTAGAACATTTAAAAATCATAAAGCCTTCCCTGTTTCCACTTTTCTTCTGTAATAAATTAAAAGCATGACAAATTTCACCCGAAGACACAAACATTAAGAAACCATTTGGCAAATGACTTTTTTCAAGCCTGGCATCTCTAGCCTGGGGAGGGCTTTGGAAAGGTCACAGGAATTTGTCCCATGAATGGCCTCTCTTCTAGCCCAAGGGGGTAAATCTGTGGAACTGGGGCACCACGATGCTGGCCTGAGGAGGACAAGGTGCCAGTTTGTAGGGAACTTGCCTGTTCTTTGCTATCTTCTCGCTATCATCATGTGCAGACATATCTTTGCTCAAGGAGGCACCTGAGCATGTGTTTAAGTCTCATTTCAAAGGAGTGTAAGTCCTTTCCTAGAGATGCTTTCCTGAACGGCAGCCAGAAGCGATGACATAAGTTGTTGCACTGACTTGGGAAGAGACATGAGCACACCATGAGCTCCAGGAAGCCCGATACTGCCAGCAAGTCTGGACCCTCAGGCCCTTGTGCTTTGAGGATGGACAGACTCTGCCCAGCAGGTCAGGAGGAGGCAGCAGGTTTCTCATGCTGCTTTCTCGGTGTACCGTCCACAGATCACAGCATCAGCCTTGGCACGTTTCCCTTCAGCAGGAGAAATGGGGATATGCAGAACAGGCGAGAACCAAAATGTTCAAAGCTCACATTTGGCATGCTACGTGCAGATCATGGAGCTCATCTTTAGGTGACTGAGTTTATAAAAACCCTTTGTCTCTGTGCATACAATAATTTCTTCTGAGAAGCAGAAGGCCCCCCTTGTTTCACTCTGTACTCTCTGTGTCACAGTGATCTGTGCAGCTTCTGCATCTCTGTGCTTCTAAATTGTTTCTCTCTCACAATAAGTGAGTGATATACACATTTTTATCTTTACTTCTTACAGGTGCCAAGCTGAATATCCAAGAGGGGCTTGATCATGCAAGATCAAGGAGGAAGCCTGTAGCAGTGCAAGAACTCAAATGCCCAGCCCTAAGACATCGCTCATCGCCCCCTTCTTGTTGCTGCCTCTTTGTTGTTGTTGCCAGACATTAAAATGCTGCTGTGTTCCTACCCTATTCAGACTTGATATTCCCCAGTTAGAGTCCTAAAGGCATGTGGAGTTCCCTGTGTTAAGTGAATTTTTTATGGGCAAAGTATTAAGAAAACGTAGTATGTGTCCAGCCGCTAAATAGAATATTATATGCCCATAAGGCAAAAGAACAGCCGTTTCAAAGAAGCATTACCAAACTTTGTCTCATCCATAAAAACACACATTCTCCGTGGGACGAGGGTGGAACCATAATCCCCCTGCGAGTGACAAGTGTGGGCTTCCCATGGCATGCAAACATGGGCCCAAGTTTCCTAAAAGCCATCTGTTTTGCCATTTATGACTTAATGTGAGCTAGAAAAAATGTTGCAACAAGCTGTTTTCATCCCTGCGGACAGTGCCTTGCCCTACCACGTGCCTTGGGAGGACAATCCCTGCCAGGCTGAGGCTGGCACCAAGGAGATGGCACCAGGGCTGCCAGAGGTGGACACCAAGAACAGCAAGGTGGAAAACCTTCCTGTGACCACCGAGCTTTGGGACTCTCTCATTTCCCTCCCAGGCAGGAGCTGTAAGTCTCAGCATGTCCCACTGGATGTAAGACACTGAAACCTCTTCCCCAGCAGCCATGGTACAGGGTGATCCAGATGCAACATGGACTTTGTACCCTCATCGCTTAGCAGGACCTCCCTTGTTGCCTGAACAGAAGAACAAAACCAAAATAAAACCAGTGAGTTTTCATCTGGGCAGAAAACCTCTGGTCCCCATCGCAGGCAGAAGGGAAGTGTCGCAGTCCCACGAGGCATTGCAGAAAACAGGTACTGCCTTTCAGCCCCGAAGATGTGTCTTATTTTCTGGTGGAGCAAGGTGGAATCAAGTGTCTGTGCAACTGAAGAGTGAAATGACATTTGAGCAAAAGCTGATTTTACACCCATTCACACTAAAGAAAGGATTTAAGTTCAGCCAAGGTCGTCTTCTGGCTCTCTAACAGAACTGAATTCCACTCGGGGAGGACAAATACATCTTTGCTCACGTAAGAAGAATCACAGCTCACTCTTTTCTTGAGCGACTTTGCCACAAATTAGCCAGAGGGAGAGAGCTAAAGCTTCGATGGAAATAACTCTCATCAAGAACAAGTGCTTGAGGGGCTTAGAAATGTGATTTTATTAACTTTCTGTCAATGTTCAGTGCAAGATAAATGTCCATTTAAGAGCATTAGCGATGCATTCCCTCAGAAGGGACATTTGCAGGACCTCACCTTTCTCAGTCTTCTCACCGGCTGCTCAACTTGCTTTGAAAAATTGAAAGAATGAGCATTTGGAAGGGCTTTGAAAGGATGCAAGTGGAGGCAACACGCACAGAGCCTGTCGGAGGCTGCGTTTCAGCTCCTTTGGCACGGAGTCTGCGGCAGCCGATGCTCGGAGCCGGGAGGGGAACGGCAGTTGGGGGCAGGAGGGACTGTGAAAGGTCCCAGCCATGAGCAGGCACCCGGCATTTCAAATGGTTTGCTCTGTAAAAGAAGTGAATCTCCTCCTCGGACCTGTGAGGCTGCTCCTGTGACGGCAGCAGCCTTGTTTGTACACCAGGGCTGGAGCATCCCCGGAATGGGAGTGCAGGTTTTGGCACAGCACCCTCAGAGACAGCTCCCACCTGCTGTGACAAGAGCCAGGTGTGATGAAAACACGGTTTTAACAGACGAAGCTGCGCTGAAGCTCACTGAGAGTCCTTCTGGTAGACAGGGAGAGTCTGTTCATTTGTTATGCATTTTGGTTGATTCGTTTCCTGGCTGAAGATAAATCAAAATGGGACCTGAACCCCTCCTGGGGCTTCTGGGTGCTGCAACTGATCTCAGCATTCAGGATTGTCTGCTTGAAGACCGTGACATCAGCCTGTAAAATTTAAATTTAATTAATGATTAATGCTCCTCATTCGGGCCAGGCAAGAGGGCATAATGGTGCCCCAGGGGAAAAGTGAAAGGTTGTCACCTTGCAGCATCTTCTGAAACAAGTTCTGGAAGACAACACTGAAGCACCCAATGGCCTCCCATCCCACCGGCAGTTGTGTCAGGAGAGGTCTTCTCTTGGCACCAACTCCATATCCCCATCTCCTCTCAGCAGCAGAGGTTTTGTTTGCCATCTAGGAAATCCATCCTTGCTAAATTCCCAGAGTGTCCAGCAGGTAACAATGAGGATCGCTGGTTCCTAATGCCAGAGCACAGAGAAATATGAAAAAAGGCTGTGTCAATCTTTTAAGATGCCTTCAGAGATTGCAAAAAAAGTAGAGCAGGAGAAGCGTGTGTCCCTGAGCCCACCGTGGTGGGAGCACAGGGCTGTGGGGAGAGGACAATCCATGGTTCTGTCTGTCCTGGCTGTAACCCCCAAACCCCCTTCAGCCCTGGTAAACACCCCGCTTTTGAAGCATATTTCTGATGTTCACACCCCTTTGTGTGTTTATTTTTAGCAGCTAACATTTTCTAAACTTAAATGTCATCTCAGCTGCATTCCCAGAGTTTAATTCATTCTGGTCCCATAACCATTCTTTTATGCTTATAGCATATATTTTGAATTAGCTAAATTAGATTTCACTTTGTTGTCAGTGACTGTCAGTTACGATGCTTTTGAGTTCTAGTGGCAAAATGTATTCAGGTTCGAGAGGCCGTACAGTAAGCTGATGTTTGAAGCATGAATTAGACTTTTAATAGACAAAAAAAACCGTTAGGAAGATAGGACTTATAAATGACTTTAGACATGCAGCCATAATTATTACATGCATTTGATTTCTCTATACATATAGAGGGATTTTTAGGAGGCTGGTTGCTATGGTAACTTCTTAACTGCATGGTCCATGTGTTGCTTCTGAAATTCTTCTTCCTAATGGAAAATTACACCCATGGACACGGATGGTATTTGTAAATCTCCCAAAAAAGCAACAATTTTCCTTTTCTTCCTAAATGTCATCAGCTGTGCAATGGAAGCCCTTGAAGTTTGATTCTCCCCTTGTCAGTTCACCAAAGAGACGTGAACTGCATTCAAACTCTTCCCTGCCTCGAAACCTTTCCCTTGCCTTGCTGAAGGCCTGCCTTACAGTAAATGCCCTGGCGTTTTCATGGGATGAGGTCAGAAAAAGTTGTGTCAAAAACCAGCTCTCTCTGCAGGTGTCAGCAGAGAGTCTAGGGAGGCTGACAGGAGAAAAAAGCTTGGATGCCCATCCTGATGTGAACTCAGTTCTCCACATGTGAGTGCATTTGGATTTTCGGTCCCTAAAGCAAACTAAATGACTAAATGTTTGGGTTTGGGTTTTTTTTTTTTTTTGCTTTTCCTAGAAAAAAAAATGTTGCATTTTGCACGTTGCAAAAGGCCTTTCATGAAAACATGTCAGCACTATGACTGTAGCACTGAAAAGCTACTGGTTTCAATGGTGCTTTCACCAGGAGGCTTCATATCTCTTCTTTGTGACCAGGGCTTGCAAGTTCTGCTCCATCCCATAGCAGAGTGAAAGAGCTATGGTGAATTCCTGACTGTGAACCATTTCTGGACCATCTCCATCCCTTTGTTTGCCAAAGCAAGTGATTGGCATTGCTGGCTCAGCTGCAATCTCACTGTGATGCATGGTTCCTCGGAGCAGGCAGGTTGGCTCCAGCTCTCCGGCGTGGTGGCCATTGATTTAGGAGGCCCAATTTTCCCACGTTCTGCCTGAACAAGGGTGAAAGGAAAGCAGTATTTCTGAATGTAGAACAAAAACTGGTTCTAAAAATGGCCATGGAGCAGAATTATTGTCTCCCATGTAGCTCAGTAGGTCACTGTTGTACAAAAATGAATGAAAAGCTGGGAAGTAGAATAAGCTCAGCTCCAGGTGAGTGCACAGCTGGGAAGACAGTGTGCTTTTGGCTGATGCACCATGCTCTGGGGGTGGACAGGGCAGCAAATTAGAGCCATCTCTAGGCACGTTGCTACTTTTTGATGTGGTTTTTGTTGGCTTTGAACCTTTAAACAGTTCTTTTAAGGTAGTGACATTTCTCTATTCATCTACTGGGGCTGGGAAAAAAAACCCACAAAACAAACCCAACTACCTGCACTGTTGCAATCACTTGCTTTGTCTGGTCTGTTTTTGAAGTTTAAGACAAGGGATTACAAATCCACAATGGAAAACTCCAGCACTGGGGCTGATGGAGTAATTCCCTGAGCCTAGAGGCAGGCTGGACTGTCTGGCATCTCCGTGCATTTCAGTGCTGCCATCAGCCATGACCACAGGCACATCTGTAAAATATGGATTTCAGGGAGGCTGGATTAGGGTTGGATTTAACTCTGTGTATCTGAAGCTTACCAAAAACCCAGAGCCATTTAAATATATTTTTAATGTTATTTTTCCCAGCAATTCTTGTTAACGGTTGGGGCTGGGAAGCAACCGCCTTTATATACCGAAAGAGTCTGTGAATATTGGCTTTTTAGAAACCTTTTTTGGTGCCTTACACAGCTGCACTTCTGTTTTGCATTGGAAAGGTTTGGCACCTTAGCAGTATGAAGTTATAGGTTTTATCCCTAAAACTTCCCAAATGCAGTTTCCATTATTAACACAATTGTGACAGCTATAGTTTGTTTATATTGCTTCACCTGGGGCACATAAACTTAAAGGACTGAAAATACCTCCGTGCAATAAAAGAATTTTATATAATTGCTACCTCTTGCTGTAAGGGACAGCTGGCCTTTGAAAGTTGGGAACTCATTTACGTCACTGAAGTAAAATGTAAGCCTGGGGTTTAAATGACTGTAATTTATGTTTCTGAAGCTCAAAACACAAATATGGCTGTCCAAAGGGCAAATACCTTTCCAGACAAACTAATACTCCTAATTCAGCTTGGAGAGTACGTCTGTCTGCGGTCCCCTGACAGGAGGCTACCAATGGGTGTCCAGCACTGCTGTTTTCTTTTGGTATTTATTCTCTTACCATCTCTGCTTTGTTATCCCCAATGTTAAAATTTCTACGGGCGGCTTCCTAATTCAGGTCATTTACGTGTTTTCTAATCTGCTGTGCAAGGCTGGGACACATCCCAGGGACGTGTCCTGAATTGTCACCGGGGGCTCCGTCCAGTCCAGCCCACCAGGTGGATGGATGTGTCATCGAAGTGTCTCCTGTCCCTGAGAATGGCTGATTTCTTGTGGCTGGACAAAAATCAGCTTCCTGTGAGCAGAATGGCTAGAAATCACCCTGCATTTCTTGTGCTGAGCATTTTCTTGTCACCATCTCCAAACATTTGTCTGAACACCGTTTATATACTTTGGGTGTAGGGCCCAGTTCCAAACAGCTGTTGCTTGTTTAGCTTTTTCTAATATTTTTGTTTTGTTTTGTTTTTAATTTATAACACTGAAAATCTCTCTGGAATGGGCTGACACCAAAAATGTTTGTTCTAGCCCTTGGACAAAAGCACCCACCCATGGTCCATGCTTTTATGATTTGCAAATTCACCAACACTTATTATGGCATTACAAAACAACAGTGACAAAAAGAAGCTCAACCACAGCTCCCTCGGAGCAAATTCCAGGCTCAGAGCTCCACTACACGCTTGCAAAGAACATCATCACAGGGGAGACTCCATCGATTTAGAAGGTGTATTTCCAAATCTCACTTCTGGTATGATCATGCTCTGCCTTGGCTCCCTCCCACAGTTGTCATTTGCTTTAAATATCTATTCAGATGTATCTGTGACTTAAAAATAATTGATCTTGTTTTCATAATTTTCAAGAGTTCAGTTGTGCTGCCCAGTGGAGCTCAGTGGAGAACAGCAAATGGCAGATTTTATTGTTTAAGTGTGACTATTGAAATCAGGTTTCTAGTGCAAGGAGGCCATGGAAGGCGAATTCTAATTTCACCTGAGTGTTGTCTGGGTGAACTTGATTCCTTCCCATAAAGTATCTTTTCAGGCAAAAGTGAGCACACCTTTGGACAGAGCACATCCAGCTAAAACGAGGCTGGATATTCAGGTCCTGAGGTACCTGCCCCAATGGAATAGTGACTGTGAACCTGTTGAGAATGTGAGAACCCAGCCCTATGGATGTCCAGCTGACCCACATCGTCTCCTTTCCATCTCCCGTGGGCTGGGACCGTGGCGAGGCTGCAGCTGGACACATCCTCCTCAGTTAACAGAGTTTTATTTAATGTGTTAGCCTGGTGGCTGGGAACACCGTGGCTCACTGGGGAGCCCGTGTTAGCTGCTGTGGGACAGAACGTCCTTTCTCTATAGAGGTTTTCCCCCGACATGGGGAGATGTGGGCACACACATGGAGGGAGGCAGGGGGGTCCTGGCCGTGCCACGAGCTCTCAGCAGTTTGCAGGCTCACCCTTGCTTACCGATTATTTTTCCTTGAGAATCGTAGTAGAAGTATTGAGAAGGGAATTTGGGAAAAGCACAGAAGTGGCTTTAGAAAATGTGTTCGGAGCTCTGCTCCCGAGCGAGAAGGGGAGCCTGAAAGCAAGCCCAGTCCTTCCTTCCCAGCACAAGTGCAGCCCCCAGGCTCCCCCGGGATGTGCCGTCATGTCCCGGGAATGTGCTTCCTGGACACGCTGCATCCACCTCCCTCCGCTTGCCCATCCTGCCGGGACCAGCCTCCCTCGCTCCTCCGGCCGAGCCCGCTCTGCAGGAGGGACAGCCTGGCACTGGGGACCAGCACCAAAGGGCAAAGACCTTCTCTTCATCCATTTTTTGGAGGAGCACAGCTGCCCACAGCTGCTGCTGCAATAAAGAGTGATTATGGACCAGGCACCCGTGTTAAAAACCCGCAGCGTGAAACTCTCTCAGACTTAGACCAAAAGCATTTGTAGACCTGTTTTCCAGCTGCAGCGTGAAAAGTTGGCCAGAGGCAACTGAGCTGAAGCCTGAGCGAATGCAAAGCTGGAGATCTGCTGCACCCCTGAATCATTGCCTGATAGGAAACTGTCACGGACGCCACGTGAAGAATATATGCCCTAAAATAAATTGAATGGTTAACCGGTAGGAACCACCGGTCACTGCCACATGTGCATGGAGGTGGTGATAGGGCTGGCAACCCAAAGAGCATTTTCCTTTCTTCCTCCCCTTTCAGGGATGGATGTCACTGAATACAGTGGAAATTTAACATATTTCTAAAAGGACACTGTAACAATGAGATTTGCTGCCAAGTAGGGGCTCATCCTTTCTTGGGTCCTAGCTGATGGAGGTGACTGGATGGGGCTTCAAGATTAGGTCGAGCAACCTGCTCTAGTGGGAGGTGTCCCTGCCCAGGGCAGGAGGGCTGGAACTAGAGGATCTTTAAGGTCCCTTCCAACTCTAACCATTCTGATTCCATGACTGCTGTGTTCAGGGACTGTTCTGAGGGTGCAGGCAATTCTTTCCAGTCCTGCCCCTGTGTCACTCCTACCTTTTCTTCTCTACCTGCTCAGAAACGGCTGCAGGTGCTGAGAATTTAAAGCCTAGTCCTTAAGATCTGTCGTGGCTGAAATGTCTATAAACACCTTGAGTCTCTTTAGAGACCGCTGTGCTTGCCAAACTCTGCAGCTTACTAGTACGTCTCATTACATGTGGTGCTTTCCCCCCTCCTGCAGCCCATGGTTATGTGAGAACTGCAGGAAAAGTAAGTTTAAAGACTTCAGAACATCCTCAACGCCTGAACTGAAAAAGTAGATGAAGAAACTCCAATTTAAATAAAAAGTTGACATAGTATTTAAGATGACCTCAAGACTTGGAGCCTGTCTGCAGCTTTTTTCCAGCATTGGCAGTTACCAGTATTGAAATAGTATCAGAAAAGGGTTTTTCCTTGTGTTTTTTTTTTTTTTTTAATAATATATTAGTAACCCAAGACCACATATTGCTCGGCTGAAATCTGCTGAACATTAATCACCAGATTCTGTGTTTTATGGCTGAAATAAATCTGATTGGAAAACAGAAAAAAAAATCAGTAAAACTAGTGGCATGGCTCACCATAACCTCTCTGACCGAAACAGGTTGCTTATAGGAGTCAGATTTTGTTTTCAAGTAGAAATATATATTGCCCAGCTGAGTGGGGTGTGTCTGTCCACTAAATTGGATCCAGGCTCTTAATCAGCAGGTATCTGCTCTGTGTGTGTGTTTTAAGAGGACGACGAGGTACTTGATCTAGAAGAGCTCCAAGGATATACAAGGGGCAATATTTTCTTGGACTTTGTAACACAAACTGCCTTTTCTCTTCCTTTTTCAGGGCTGGATCTCATACAGTATGGTCTGGGGGTTGCAGAGCTACGTGGCATCATCCATCACAGGAATAGTCTCCTAACCAATAGGTAATGTATCCATGTGAATTGACATAAGGATGTAAATCATCAGGATCAGAAATTTTGAAGCAAATATCCATCGCTTTGTGGAGTGGTGCCGCAGCACATGAGCTGGGGTGGCTTTTGGAGGACGTGAGACCAGATGATGTGCTCCGGCTCACCTAAATGCATGGGCCACTAATGAGCACTCAGTATCAGGACTAACTGCCCCTGGAAACATCCAGTATGGACACCCGCTTCTCAGATCCTCCCGCTAAAGCTAATGCAGATGTAGCCACTAAAGCTAATGCAGATGTAGCCACTAACCACGCTCTGCCCACAAATATGCTCAGGAAGCAATAACCAGCCCCCAGCTCGTGGTGATGCATTTAATCTTTCTAAAGCAAGGGTATTCCTGTCAATATCAAATAAGAAGAGACACTTATCACTTTGGGGACTTTCCACCATTTATCTTCCCAACCCCTCTCTCCTCCCCACAGGTGTACATTTGATACAGTCACTTTTCTCCAGGGAAAGAACCCGATTTCGTGGTGGACAGGAATGCTGACCCACTTGCCTTCTGCTGCAAGCATCCATCAAACCCAGCCTCTGCGTCCCCTGGAGTCTTAATTTTCCTCTTGACAGCAAAGATAAATGACTCCCCCAGGGCTATTTGCTCATGTCTAGTGAAGGTTTACGTGATGTTTCTTGAAGATGACCTGTTTTTTAAACACAATGAGTTTTCTTTCCACTACCACCTACTAGCGTGAAGGCAGAGATAGATTTGTTTTAAGAAGACCTTATGGTGCCGATCCCCAACATATCCTCCCTCTCTTCTCTCTGCTTTGGTTCTTGGGTGTTTCTAGCTGTAATACTTTTTCCCCATTTGGCTCGCCCTGCACAGATACGGATTATTTGAGGTGGAACAACCAAAAGAAAATATATTTTCCAGTAATTTTCCAATCCACCACAAGTTTTTTTTTTCCAATTCACCATGAAATCTGCCTTATTTTTTCCCATCGTGTTCTTTTCTCTGTCCTCTGCAAGGCTTCCCCAACACCGTGCCACCAACTCCCAAATGGTGGGACTATTCCCTATAGGAAAATTCCTGTGTCTCTAGGATTATCCCTACTCTTTGACCACTGCTGATACTCCAGGAGTCCACAACTCGAGAGGCTGGGAGCTGCTGTTTGAATCATCAAACTAAAGGAGTAGTTTGTGTGTTGTTTGGGATGATGGTTTCACTGGTTTGTTTGAGGTGGTGCAAGTGAACATGTTAAACATTTGCTGTGAAGACAACACAGAGTAATCACCAACTGTTGGACAGTTAATCTCCCTCACATTAATTGCTTTTAGGTTTTTAATAGATTTTAAGATTTCTTTTGTTTCCTTATTTATAAGATATTTCTGGAAACAACAACTTCTTATAAGTATGTCTCAAAGACAATTTATTTCCCAGTAATGCCACCTGGTAGCAGAGTAAAGCAATGGCCACCCACTTGCTGGACCCTCACCCACTCACAGGTAGTTTATCCTCTGCGAGACAGTGCCTCAGTGCCGTGAAAACAGTTCTCCTTCTCTCCAGACACAGAGAATGAACCTGAACTCTGCGTGCCACGGCTCGCTGAAGACCTGGGAAGGCACAGGCAGAGAACACAAGGAAACAGGAGCCGGTTTTGTTACTGAAATCTGCAGAGAAATAGGGAAAAAGCGGATTCAATTCCCCAGTTTTCTGATTTTGGAGAGCTTGTCTTTGCAGTATAGCTTTTTAATGTCATCCTTGGCAAAAATGTCCTTCCTTTTATTTCCTTTCTCCCAGAAAGCACAAACCCACCCTGCAGTATCATACGCAGAGTAGCACGGTCTTGCACCCCTTGTTTGTAAGGAGCGCTGCCAGCCCTGGCTGTGATTAAACCCCCATAAAAGTGAAGGAACTCTCCAGATTCATCGGGGTGTTGAAAGAGCGAAAGCTGAGGTTGCCACTTTCCAGTTTCTCTTGGCACGAGGATTTTCCAGTCGGCCGGGCCATCCCGAGGATGGGAAATGGCACTGGACCACCATCCGTGCTGGCTGTGCTCAGCGGCCGGCGAGTCCCTCCACACACCAGCCTTTCCAAACTCAGCAGAGCAGCCCTGAGCTTAAGCAAAAACTTTCTGATCCCACCTCAGTGACCTCAGGGCTACGAATGCTGCCGTGGGACCTTCTTCTGCACTGGAAGGAGCTCCTTGTTCACATGAAAACCACGCGGTCCAGGCACGCTACAACACAACCTCTCCTTGGCTATCGAATGCAACAATCGCATACCGAACAGCTACGAGCTACTCTGCAAAGGGAAAAGGCTTCTCTTAAACCCACTGCTTTGCCCTTTTACCATTTGTGTATGTGGCTGCTTAATATATAGTTTAAACAATCCACATGCCATAACATGCCCCCAAAATGTTTAGCTGAGTGCCCCCAAATTTGTTTTGCATGTTTATCCTTCCATTCGTTAGGAACGTAAATGTTCTTTGACTTCACCCTGTGCCTTTCAGCATTATTTTATGGAGATTCCAATTTCCTGCCCTGAAAGAAACCCTGATGATAATGAGAGGCTTGAAGCTTTTCAAACAAAAAAAAAAAAAAGCAGTTTGAGTCAATTCTGCATTTTGTTCTTAATCAAAACTAGTTGTGTGCATTTGCATCAACAATGAGCTCAGCACACAATGCTCCATATGGGCTTGGCTGCTGGCATTCACCGAATGGCAGGAGCCGCTGAAAAAGCTCCCTGGGTTTCAAAGATTTAGGGATGACCTTGCAAAAGTGTCATTTGTCACTGCCTTGTCCAGAATCGCTAGAAAAATCCCTGGAAACGTGCTATGGAATCACAGAGCCCCACTCTCACATTGCCAAAGAGGCAGCAGCACTCACCTACAGAGCGACAGCGGGGAATAAGAAACTGGAAGCTTTTAATGGAGCCCCAAAAGCATTTTCTCTTGATGCTTTATCTGGATATTGGTCTTCCACTTCAGGTGTTACTCATTTTTCAGGCACACTATTTCAACCCCGCTTTAAACCGACTCTACCATAAATATGAATGCAAACAAGCTACGGTCCATTAATCTGGACACCTATTTGCAATTCTAAAGCGTCTAAAACACTTGGAAACAGCCTACAAACTTTTACTGTTCCCCAATTCGGACCTGATCTCGCAGAACCCCCTTCACGCTAATTCCAGTCGAGTTACACCCAGGAGGGGGTAGCCTCGTACGTGCGGTTTTAGGAGCAGGTCCCCACTTTTGAGGACATTAATAGCACCCAGAAGGGCCGCGGCGCTCAGACTTTGCAGGTCTGTTCTGCAGAGCATGAACAATTAGGAGAAACAGGGCCGGCGAGTCACACAGGCATCCCTGGACGCGCCGTCGTGAGTGGCTGGACAAGTTGTGCTCAGAAAGGATTTATTTCCACTCATTTTGGTCGTGCGGCTGTGAGAGGCTTGCGAAACCTTTCACCTTCTTTCCCTGGAGTCATATATATTTTATGAGAAATTTAAGAATTACCTCTTATTAAAATGGGGATAGTGTAATTACCAATAAAAAGCAGATGTTACGGCATGACTAATGCTCGAAAACGTGTGTGCAGCGAGCGCAACATGCCAGCACATCCAGGCTTTTCAGTAAGATAATAAAAGTTGTCTTTGTTGAAACTAACTGGCCGAGTCGCAGGGGTCCGGAGTCGCGGGGAAATCGTTACGGAAAACGCTGAAAGGCCCCACAAAAGGGCAGCTCTGCTCCCAGCGATCCCGGCAGCAAAACGGAACTCCAGAAGGTTGAAATGAACGCTCTCCCCATCCCTGTTCACCTTGCCCAGGTCAGGAGGTGTCCGAAGAGGTGTCCTGCTAAAGCACCCCGACTCGCCGTGCTGAGAGCATCCTTCCTCTACAAGCCGTAATGAGCCGTAATTAGTGAACTCCCTGACACCTCCGGCACCTCTCGGGGGGTCCATAACCCACCTGCAAGAGTCGAGACCGTTCCCTTGGATCGGTCTCAAGTATTTTGGCAAGGCGTAGCTGGAGGGATCCGCGTAGGCTGACTTTTGAAACAGGAATGCTCAAACAGCATGTAAATGGAGTTGTTCGGCAAATCCGCTCAGGTCAGTCCCAGGTTCTCAGACTTCATCCACGGTCACAAATTCCTTCCCAGCAAATTGCATTTATTGCCTTTCCCCGCAAAAGCGTCTTTAAAGCCACACTCGGCTTGGAAAAGAGCATTCGCAGCTTGGAAAGAGGGGCTGGTCTCCGGGGTGG
>JAHREE010000060.1:167490-188089 GCA_033628505.1 Tringa tobata
ATAAATCACCCAAAATAGCCCAAGCCCGTGGGAGTCCATGTTGTTGGCTCGGAGTCTGCCAAGGCAGCTCACGAAATCAGATGTGAGTTTAACCTCAAATCAGGTACAAACGCTGTCCCTGTGGGCTGTGGTTTCGTGCAGTGCCAAACAGTAGTCTGTAAAAAAATCAGGTAGCAGGGGATGGAGACTGGGGTTTTATTTCTGAAGTCTGGTTATTGCTGCTCTTCAACATTAGGGAAAACAGGAAATTTTGTATTTTCCTGTGTGAACTCCTAAAGACTGCTTGAGGGTATAGGAGCTAAGATGATATTTAAATTTAAGTTAAAACCCTATATGAGAAACCATTTCAAGGCTCAAAAAGAAAGAGTTGAAAGATAAATCAGCCAAACTCTTACAATCCTCAAACTTCTGACTGACCTCGTTATCTCTTTGCAGTGGCCGATGTGCCATGCCCTGGATTGACAGCAGAACTCATTAACATCGTTGATTGGTTTTTCTAATGGCTCTCGCCCATTGTGATTTTGTTATTATCATTAATTTCAGGAGCTTCCAGGAGATCTGGAGGAGAGGGATGAAACCACTCCCCCACCGTCCAGCCCAGGAGACTCAGAGCACGTCCTGCTGACCAGGGACAGTCCTGAAGACTTGAATACCAACCTCTCCCTTTGCAATGACCACTCAGTCCAAGTGTCTGCTCTCCCATACCTGCCCTACTATAGAACATCTTACATCTTTATCAGCCCATCTTCCCTCCTTGCATCGCACATCAGCACAGAAACAGAAGAAAGCTTCGGCGATGGCAAGGTTAACACTAAGCACGATGAGGAAGTGAGTTATTCAGCTGTTTCCACAGGATATTTTCCATGTTACAGAACATCTGAAGAGCTTCTTGGCCAGCCACTCACATATGGATTAAATACAGAGGAAAAAAAGCCTGATAAGGATGGGAAAGATGAAAGTGAAGGTGGATGTGCACAGGATGTTGGAGATGCCAAGAAAGTAAGTTAAATTGCGCCCCGAGATATCCCAGAGTCAGGGAATGCTCTGCCCTCCAGGAGTGGGAACAGTGACCCCACCAGCTGCACTGGTATTTCCAAAGGCACCAGTGTTGTTGCCTTATCAGATGTGGAGATGTTCTTAGCTTGAGTGCTGCTACTGCACTTTCCTTTAGTCGAGGTCACACACAAAGAAATGCAGAATTTGCGCAGGCAATGCCTTTGCCTGAACACATACTTTCAGAGCAGGAAGAGACATAACTGGGGGGGAAAAAACCAAACAAAATAAGCCAAAGGCAAGAGTGGGAGCCCCTGCAGCTGCCTTTAGGTGTGTGTGGAGGGGATGTCCCCCCTGCCTCTGAGTGAGGCACCTCGGCTCCCTCTGTCACATGAGCTGCCTCTTAGGAATTCTTGTTACCCTGCACAGATTGTTTCAAAGTCTATGTGATTAAACCGGGTTCAGTTAAGTGAGATGAGACTCACCTTCAATGTTTCTGAAAGGGGTAGGAAGGGAAGAGGAGGTGGGCACATCTCACAACCTACTGTTCTTCAAAGTTAGACTCTTAAGAACACAATGATGAATTGTGCTCTGAAAACATAATGTAGACATAGAGCTACCTGCAAGGTGGAGACACCTGAGACAGCCCTGGTAAGGTCCCTGTCCCTTGAAACAAGCCCGTGGACCCCAGCCTCCTGCTATGTGGGGACACCATTGGCTCTGGATGAGATTTATCCCATTGCTGTGGGAGACTGCTGTGTCCCCAAAGGCAGCGCGGTTTCCAATGTGTCATCCCTGCTTCTTCATGCATTTGAGACCTTAGGTTTTGGTCTTGTATGTGTTTCTTTCAGACCATCCCAACAAGTTTGGAGTCAGACAAGAGGGCACTTTCCTCTGGGGCCGGTGGAGAGTCATCAGCCCACCAACTCCTAAGAGACAGCACCTCTGAACTCTCCCCATCAACCATCTCCTTCTCCAGAGGGCTGCCAGGTCTGAATCAGACCTTTTCCTCCGGTGGGTACTTTCCTCACTACAGGACAGAGGGAGAGCTCTGTCCTGACCCAGCTGTGGGTGACAGGTTCCTCACAGGGACAGAAGGTTTGGAGAACAAAGAGGGAGAACAAGGGGGAGTAACAAGTATTTGGGATATCTGTGCTGGCTGCATGGTGTGCTGAGAACAAAGCAAGGGGGTTGTCTGTGTCAGCAAAAGATTGAGTCAACGCAGGCATGAACGAGAAGCTCCTGAAACCTACAACAACATGAAAATCTGCATGAATATGGGGTAAAAATATTCTTCCCCTCAAACAAACCAAGCGATACCCTGGACTGTGTAATGACAGCAGAAAGCAGCAGAGAGGGAAATGACTGATTTGGAGGAATCTGGATAAACTTGCTCTAGAAAACATCCCGATGGAGGAGGGTGAGGAAGAGAACTGTATTTTTCTGTGGCTGATCCCAAAGGCTAGATGTGCAGCTATAGGAAATGGCCAATGGGAAAAAAATAAGAATTATTTAAATCTAAGCTGCTTGGAGGAATTAACCAGAGACATAATTTCCAGTAGGGATTGGGAAATACATTTCCTTTCCCCTCCACTACAATCCTTCCATTGTATTAATGGCATCTGTTAGACTTGGTTACTGTGCACAACAGTCATACACAGGAGAGAAAAAAAACACTTTTATTTAAATTATTTGTCAGTAAAATTTTTTGAACACATTTCCATTATGTCTGTCTTCATTTCACTTGCACAGTCAGTAATGAAAATACTCCTGATTACTTTAATATGTGGAACTATGAGCCTCTATAAAACATCAGTTTTGACTCTGGAGAACGGGGCAACAGCATCCAGGAACAACTTGGCTTTGGTGGATCTTGACCGATTTCCACCAGACGAGGATCTTGCCGAAACAAAGGTCAGCACAGCGTTTCCTCTGCAGTTGTGAAATCTTGCAACATACTCTTCCTGCTGCCAGCTACGTCACCTCTCTGAGATGCCACACAAGTTGATGAAGCTTTTTCCCATTCCTGCTATGTGCATAGACGCTTGCTGTTCAAAATAGATGTGTTTGCTCCAAACATTTAGTTAATCTTTGAGTGCTTCTGTAATGATGACATGTTGGTATTGACAGCCTGCAGCCCAATGCACCAGGGTTACCTCTGTTCTCTTAGTGATTGAAGATGCAAAACGCATCATATTTAGCTCCATCTCCATAGTCAGACCAGTTTTCCCTGTGGCTAACTATGTCACCAGGAAGGTGACAGCTTTGCAAGGTACATGATGATTTGCTTAATAATTTCTGCCCACGCTGCACTTCAGTGTTCTCAATGGGAAGGGAAGGGGTTTTGGCTGGATACTGGGACCCAGCAGAGGAGAGGAGCTTCAACCCTGGACCTTTCTGGACTGCTCAGGATGAGGTGGTGCACCACCTCGAAGCTGTAGCTGCCTGTGTTCCACAGTGGACAAGAACTTGGTGCTGTTTCAGGAAACCTGGGGGGCCGCCAAACTGGTGAAAATTCATCCCAGTATCCATCATAGCTGCCCTGGCTGGAAATGGGATCGTGACTAGAGAAGCCAGTGTTGCCTTCCCTGCCCCGCATCCCCTGTGGGTTCCTCAGTATCATTCTGCCACCTACGCACTGAAAAACAAGACAAACCAGGCTCTGGTTGAACCGAATCAGGCTGAATGAAATAGTTCCTGGTTTTAAGCATGAAGGAGGCCTGAGTCTCAGGTACGTTGAAAGAAAGCCATGCAAAATATAGTGGGATTATTTAAACTCAAGGGATCAGGCAGAGGAGGGAGGGAAATCTGTCTGAAAATCAGGTGTGATTTGTTCTGAGACTATTAAATTCAGTATTTCCATAAATTCAGCATATTAAAATAGTTCAAACTGCGCAATATCGAATCTACAAATCTCCCTGACTTCCACTAGATAGAAATTAGCTGCTTTCTATTGGCTGGACTTGATAATTTATGGAAACAATGAACATCAGAAATCAAGGATTTGGGAGATGAGAATATTACAAGCTTTACCCTTCTGGATCAGAAGAGCCTAATTTTAATCAAAAGCTGGCAAATATCATATGTTGCCATCTGGAAATTGGAGCTAAACAAATCTCTGGATTTTAATATATTTTCCATACAGTCTCGCTCAGAGGTAAAAAGGAAAGGATGGAGGGCAGAGTTGGAAGCTTCTGTGTTTCTCTCGAAGGCTTACGCTGCTATATTACTTTTCCACATAGTTAACATCCTGTACACAGAGAGCAAATTATTTTTCTCAAACTGCCCCATGGATCAGATTGCTACCTTAGAGAGGACATCGTGTACCTTTACCCCAAGAGAGGTCCCAGTCAGCTGGAAATAACAAACAGTTCAGTTCAGCCTCGTGTACTGATAATGTATTTCCTTTCATCTCTCTATTTGAAAAATTCATAATTATTGCCCTAAACCCTTAGTACTTCAATACTAGTGGTTCTCTGGAGTTTGAAAAACAATCTGCAATTACTTTGATGCATGCTGTGTAGTCTTCATTGATCCCATTTAAGCTTTTAATCTCATGAATTCACAAACTTAATTCATAAAACAAACCAAACAAACCATGGCAAAATATGCCCTTTAATAACAGAAGTGGTCATGACCGTCGCTGTCTTTGGGGATTTCTTACAATGTGGGTTCTTCTTTCTCATGAGCTGATGTTAGATTTCATTTGGAAAGGGGGAAAAAGGACTATTTGTTAATCTGTGTACCCCTGGGGAAAAAACCTCCTTCAGAGTCAATAAAAGCGTTCACACAAACGTTGCAGGGCATAGAATTTGGCTCTGAATTTAGGTATGAGAGGCCTTCTTTAATAAAGTACTCCAGGCCTTAAGATCTAGGTACAAAGCATCCTAAAATCAGTAGGAAAACTCCTTCAACCTCAGCAAGGTGGGGCTTGGGCCTCCAGTCTCCCCATCTGGTGCAGAGCGTGGAGCTGAACTGGTCCCTTTATAAACCCACCAAATGCTGCTTTAGGGAGAAAATTAGCTCCTCAACGTTCAACTGTATCGGTGTGTACCCTGCCACAAGGATGGTGATTAGCTAAGCCCTCCTTCCTCTCCCAAATCCTGATTCCGTCGACGTGTGTGACTTAATATCTTTACTTTGAACTCCGTTAGAAATGCAGCTTTTTGGCAAGTAGCACTTATCGCAGAGGAGCAGATCCCGGCATTAAACAAAGAAGCTTAAACAGGTCCCTTCCCAGCAACGCGACAGGGAGGCAAGGAAGCAATTCATTAATATGAAACAACTTGGCTTCTTTTCAGAACCGTATTTGTGGTGAGTGATTAGAGAATACCTGGAATATATACCTCCTGTACCAACACCAACACATCTCCAGGTAAGCCCACTGGTGGGGGCTCTCCTCCTGAGACACCCTAACATGTGCTTCTTTGCTTTGCCCGTGCAAATTAGGAACCACATCAGACATTAGGAACTGGTTTTTTTCTGAACAGGAATAGGTTGAAGATAGTGCCTGAGGGCACTAATGGAATAAATGGAAACACAAAGGAGTGAAGGAGCGAGGGATGCAGGATCTGGTGGTCCACATGGAAGCTGGTGCATCAGCAGGGGAAGAAGCTGCACTCCTCCTCACACCTGGACCCTCAAACAGATTTGATCCCGACATCTATACCGAGCTATATCTTCCTTCTCACCAGAGCAAACGTGTGTTTAATCCAGGTGAGGTGTCTGCCCAGAGTAACTGTTGCCCAAAACGTGAAGAGAAAAGCTGGGGTGGGACGCAGGCACAGGCTGGACCTGTCTGTAATCCTTTCTGCGTTAGTGATACAGGTGGGAACGGGTGATGAAACAGCAAATAGCCCCACTGACCTACACAATGCCCCATAAATCTATCTGTCCCTACCCCAGCGCTACCAGTTCTCATTAACTCCCTCCAGGCTGCTGGGGGCACTTTCCCCTTTCCCAGGAACACCAGCTGATGGGATTTGCAGGTGTGGGTAAGGCAGAAATGCTAACACCTGATCCAAGTTACGTAGGCTTTATTTCGACTTCTGCAGCAATCATTAGAGTCTCACATGTGGAAAAAAAAACCTGCCTGTGCTCTGTATTTCATTTAGCAGTCTTTTATCGAGGCTGGTGTCCTTGGGCTAGTTTCTGCTACTGGTAAATATAACGGGAGAAATGAATTCCCCAGGATAGCCTTACCCCAGGATCACCTGAGCGGTGGGACTCCTCCAAGCTAATGTTTGAAATACATACGTTGTGGAGGGGAAGGACTGTGTTTCTGCTTTCCAGAGCTCCTCCCTCCCGTGGATGGTGCTCTTGTGCATCCGTGACTGCACGGGGCATCGCCTGCTGTCTGGGGTGAAACTGGGGCACTGCCATCAGCTGAGAAAAAAAAAAGATCATGCCAAAGACTAGAGGTGGCTCAAAACTCTTTCTGTTGGAATTGCACCAAGGAGCAAGCACGCTCCCTGGGGGCTGGTGCTAAGCAAAATGGTCAAAATGCTAAAGCGGAAACTTGAAGCAGCAAGATTTGAAGGCAGGAGGCAGTACGTGTGACAGGAAGGGAGCGTGGTGGAGAGCGAGGAGTTAAGGTTGCCTGGCTGAGCAGAGGGCTGTGAAAATAGACCCCAACCTGGCTGGGAAGGGAGGATCAGCTGGGAGGATGCAGCAGCCTCTCTTTCCCACTCCATGGCTGAGACATCAAAAACCCCAACACAATATAAACCTGAGCCATAAGGGTCTGACAGCTGCAGGGTGTTTGAACAACGTGTCGGAGGGGAAAGTTTGTGAAATGGCCTATGTCCCACCGGAGCATGGGAGCCACAGCTTTTCCTGGTTCCTCTGACTGTGTTTTCCCTGGACGGTGGAGTCCCCCTCAGCGTGTGGGGTGAGCAGAGGGAATCACCCCGACAAATGCAGGGACAGCGGCTGCAGAGGTCGTGCCCCAGGTCCTCCCCTGTCCCACCACGTCCTCCCGGGGACCTCACACGTACCCACAGCCACCGAGCTCTGGGTTTGCTCCCTAACTACATCTCATCTTGCAGCAATGTGCTTATTGCTTCCTTTGAAGACCTCGGTTTCTTACGGCATCCTCACGAATGTCTGCACTAGGTCAAGGTGACGGCGTCTCCCTCCAAGCAGCTGCCCCCTTAGCACCTGATGCTGGATAATAATAATGATTAATGAATCTTAATCTTCCTGTCACAATTCCCTTTCATTAATATTTATATCTGGCAGATGTACCCCCAAGGGGGAACTTGAATTGCTAAGTATTAGTCTGCTATGTACAGCTGGTATTTTCTGCAGCAACTTCGAGGACATTCTTCTAAACAGCATATTATGTGCAATTTTGTTTTCCACTCATTGTTAATGCTGTCACGTGTCAGCCTAGAGAAGAATGTTTATTTTAGGCCCCCTCATCTGATAAAGTAAAAAAAACCCAACCCTTAAATACCAACATTTTCAGGAAAAAGGATCTGATGTAAAAGAATGATTACACGCTTAAACAACTGGCATTATCATGGAGGTCAAGCTCAGCCATGGATACACCACTGAGCCTCCTAATTACAACAGGGTGTAATTTAAGGCATCGTTAGCAGCCAGTGATTTTAAACGTGTGCCATTTTCCAGTTAGATGTATGTGTTCAGCTGCTAAAAAACAAAGTCGGGTGCAGCGCTTTTAGAAGAATAAACATTCAATTAAATGATCTAGTTGAGTCCTTATAATTGGGCTGAAGTCTGTTTAGAACTAATTCATAATACAGCATCATTAGCCAAATGATTAATTGGTAATTACTTTATGAAAACAAATTAATCACTGTGCTTCCCAAACCACGATCCTCTCCCTACAAGCTGTAGCAAACCATTTGGCTCTGGTCTATGCTTGTCTTGATTTATTTCTAGTTATCCATCTAAGTCCTGGCTATTAAATTTGGAGGAACCTCCTCCTGGCTCTCAGCAATGCACTGTCAGCAGCAGCAATAGGCAGCATGAAAAACATTTTCCATTTTTTAAAATATTTTATTACCTGCCCCAGACATGCCTGAACCCTGGATGGATGGATGGATATAATTTCTTGATTGTGCTCTCACCTGAAAGTAGGAACATGAACCTTGTGATGACCCTCATGTATAGACTGAGAAAATCAGCAAATGAGGGTGTAAAATGTGGGCAGCCTTTGTGCCTGAAACATTCCTCAGCCTGCAAAGACTTCAACCTTAGAGTCAATAATAATAGTCCAAAATAAGTTGTTAAACCACATGGGCACAGAGAAAGCCCATACGAATGGATTGTATGTAAAAAAAAAATAAATAAAATAGCTGCATGCACAGTTGTGAGTTTTCTTCAGGAATTGATGGAAATGCCCCACCATCTGGGAAAATGTGGCTCACCATGTCCAACCCAGGGAGACGGAGAGAAGGACACCTGAGTTCCTCCACCACCAGGGTCTGCAGCAGCCAGCAACAAGTCTGCTGTGGAGAGCAAGGGGCACGGAAGGAGCTTCATAGTCAAAATGGCCTTAAAAGAGAAGTTTGCAAATGGAAAAATAAATCTTCAAATGTCCATTAAACACCTTTATCTCTGCTTGCCCCCAGACAGAGAAGTGAAATCAGAAATGCTTTAAGAGAAAACAGGATGGCAGAAAGGGGAGGTGAGCTCTTGGGGAGCGTGCCCGTCATCTGGAGAAGAACAGGGCCATGGGGCATCAGCAGGTAGCACAAAAAAACCCTGAAGCCCACCAAAATTGAGGGTCACTCCGAATGTCCTGAGAAAAGACTGCAAAGGGCATGCTTAAACGACCATGGCGGGTGGATGGGATGTAAAGTCACCCACGGGAGGTGGTTGGCTCAGGAGGAACTCGGGCTCCAAGTCCAACAGAGATGTGTCCCACCGGTCCCATGCTGAGCTTGTCGTCCCTGAAAAGCACCTTGCTGACTTCAGATGTACGACCGAGATTAACCATGAAGCACAGCTGGCAAATCACTGCTCTCTGATGGGTCATTTGCCAAATAGCCCCCAATTTACCAAAAGCAGATCTTCTTGAAGCCCCTCGACGGTGAGCCAGATTTCCAGCACTCCAGCTTTTGAGAAAACATCGAGCAAAGCCAGAAATTGGGTACAAAGCCAGAAATTGGGTACAAAGCCCCTCTCCTGGGGTGGGGACACCACGATCGCACTGCGCTGGGTGATTTTTACTACAAAGGAAGCCGACGCTGCGAGGTGACACAGTGGACGTCAGCTTCTTCATGCTCTAGGTGTGATTCACAGCAGCTTTAGTATTTTACCAGAGTGAGTAGCTTCAGTGATGTGCTAGAAATAAGGGTAGAGCCTGTTTTTCAGCTTGGATACCCCAGGGACCCCGTGCCGATTGCCAGATTGCTTCCTGGATGAGAGCGTGACTCGGCCATCAAACATATTTTTTTTTACCCTTTGTATTCAGCTTTATGTACCCAAAGCTGCTCCTAATGGGGTGCAGATGTTTCTCAGACTGAGTTATCACAGAAAATGCACAGGAGGAGGAACTACTGAAAACTCCAGAGGAGCCGAAGGGAAATCACGGCGCTCTTGAATCAGCAGCAAGGAAATAGTTGGGTAGAAAAACACAAATGACTTATTTTTTTTTTTCCTTTGAGCAATCGCTGCGGCTGTCCCATGGGGGAATGAAGGGACAGAAACTAGGATGATGCTATCAAGGATGTGTAAATTTTAATAAAATATAAAAACACACGAAAGGAGACAGCACAGGCGGGGAGCCCGGCTGCAGGTCCGTGCTGGAGCTGAGCTGGAGGGAAGCAGCAGCAGCTCAGGTGGCTCAATCCAGGCCCCAACATGTGTGTGTGCTAACAGCACTAATGCTGCTAATTGCACTAATTACATTAACTGTGCTAAAAGTGGCCCCGAGCAGCTTTAGTGCCCAAAACAAGCAGCTACAGCACTACCTGCTGTGGCTATTTCCCTCCAGGCTCCTTGGGACCTTCCCTGGTGGAGCAGCTCTGCTGATGGATCTGGGATACATGAGGAGTGATGGGGATGGAGTCAAAGCACATCCAGACATGGTGCCTACGGGTGCAGCTTTGAGGTCTGGGTCACCCAGACTAAAGAAAACCCCGTGCAGCAGCAAGCAGCTATGGGGTAATAAAACAAGCTGAAAGTTTCTCTTTGCTTTCATGTACAGCAGTTCTGGACTAGCTTTTTATATGATTTTTCACTGTTTTTCAGCAACAGTGGATGGAGCAAGATGACCTTGGGATAATTTGGGAATGAGTCTTCTGATGTTTCTTGTAAGTACCTCACTGGGAATATATTTTTTTTCCTCTTGTCTTTCTTCTTTGCCTTTTTACAATCAAAACTGTTGTTTGTTTGAGAGAGGGCTGAGCAGGCTGGGTACCACGTGCCCTGTCTGAGGGATGCTGAGGTTGGAAATGGCACAGCCCCAGCCTGCCCTTGGCAGGATCCTCACTCTCCAGTGTCTGTTCCTCCCCTTGTCCTCATACAGCAGCAGTAACAAGAATTCAATTGGCTTTGGACTCAGTCCTCTAATATTACTTTTCCATATAGAGATAGGCAGAAAGCCAGAGAAATGATGCCGAAACTATTATTTAAAAATAACAAAACACAATCCAACCCAATGAAACTGAAAACCCGAGAAGGTAACAATATTCCATATGTAAAAATGTCACAGTCCTGACTCCAAAGGGCACTCGCCACCCTTGGCCCGTTCAGACCAGTCTGTCGGCTGCATCTGTTCGCTGGCACCTGCGTGTACTCACTGAACGGGAAATAATGGTGTGTGTGGCCAGGCAAACGCTGAGAATCACCATCCTCGAGGTGGTCTGCATCAGAGCAGAGGCACGGGAGAGCTGCAGCCACCCTCGCCAGAGAGGCAGGATTAGAGGAAACCCAAGAGCGACCAGGAGTAAAACCATGGCAGGACTTTTAAGGGAAGAAAACAGCTTTTTAAACCATTGCGTAGTCGACGATGATCGAGGCATGTGCATTTAATGCTGAAGTGAAAGGGATTTAAAAGCCATCATGAAAAAAATGATCTCAGCTGCTGAGTCCTGCGAGAGCTCCTCCAGGACTGGAGAGGGTTCACAGCCCCCACCATCACCTGCCACCCTCATCCGTGTCCCCATCCCTGCCCCGTCCTGGTGCCCACCCTGTGATCACCGCAGTGAAAGCTGCAGCATGCCCTCAGCCCTGTGGCAAATTAGGGAATATCAGAGGAAAGGGTAGAAGGCAGCGTTTGGTAGCGGGAGCACATCCTGGTTTTATCATTAGTTGGGGCAAGAAGCTGCCTCTGAAAACAGAAAATGAAAGTTTGAATCATACCAAAGGAGTGAAATAATTTTCACTGCCTCCTGAGATGTGATGCTGTAGGAAAGCTCTAGCTCTCAGCCCTGAGGATGGGACTGATGCAGCCCAATTGTGCCCAGCCTGTTCCCCACGAAAAAATGGGGCATTTTCAAATTGGTAAAATAGATAACAACTGTGTTGTCATTGGTAATGACATCCAAATGTTGGGAAGGGACAAGGATCCTTTGGTTGGTGATAAAGGACTATTTTTATGCTTCAGCAGTGCAGGGATGCCAAGCTGTGGTTTCCTCATCATCAGGTTAATAAGAAATGTGGATCTACATCCTCCCCCACCAGTGAAGAGACCACAACTTGTGTGAAGCTCATTGATCCTTCCTGCTGGGCTCCAAGTGATTGGTCCCACCGAACCCCCTTTGCTGGCTTTGCCCCCCTCAAACACATCACTGCTCACTCTGGGGACACACGGGGTGTGCTGAGACCCAGCAGGGAGCTGCAAAATCCTGCTACACTCCGTATCACAGCAGGGGAGAATGGTTTTTTTCCAAGATACAGACTGAAGGCAGCGGGATGGGGTGTGCCAAGAGAACCCGGCTTTTCCCTGTCATCTTAAATGAAAGCCTTCAGGTGGGGCTGTGGCAGACAGGTCTGTGCAGAGCCTGAATTGACATCCTAGGAATAAAATTCTTTAATATCTCCCCCTGAACACAGACAGTGGCTGCAGGAGCCGGCGGGGTCTGTCCCGCTGGGTGCTGGTGTTTGCAGGTTAACAGCACCCTCTGCAGCCACCCCGGCAGCGAGAGCCGGACAACGCAGCCTGGGAAAAGCACTTTAATCCATCTTCCCGGATAAACGGAGACCCTTATTTCAGCTTCTCGTTAATTTAGGAGAAAGTCACGGTTGGGATATCAGCTTGATGTAAAGCACATCGGGTGTGAAGTCCCTCATTCCTGGTCCGGCAGATCCAGGCTGGGTCTCATCCACCATGAGACTGGGATGCTCCAGCGGCTGTGGTCGGAGTAGGACCATGGACTGGGACCGGGCTCAGCCACATCCCAGAGTGAAGCCAGCTACAGAAATAGGCACTTTAAATGTCAATTTAAATTCTAATATGTTTAATTTCTGTTGGTACTGCCTGCTATTTAAAAAAAAAAAAGTTTTCCAGCACATGAGGAGCAAAGGAAGTATTGTTTTGCAGAATATAAAGGAGCATGTTATCTAAAAACCATCAAAAATAAGTTTTGTCCAATCTAGTATTCAAGGAATTTTATAAGATTGTGCTGTATAGGGCTGGAAAAGTCTTTAGCTGCTAGGCTGAAAAGAGACTCTCCCTTAGCTGAACGACTAAAACCATTAATTTCTCAAGTCCGGAGCCTTTGGAGGTCTGTGTGTGTTTCTGATGGATGCACCAAAGCACCGTCTGAGGAGCTGATGGGGGAACAAAGCAGGGGTCTGTGGAGGGAGGGTAGTCATAGCAACTGCTCAAAAAGTGCTGGCAAAAGACTTTTTTTTTTTTTTTTTTTTTGGGTGGGCAATTCATCGCGTTTCCTTTTGGTGGCACTGTCTGTTCAAATATTATCAAATCATCAGCTGCTGTTTCAGGTGGAAACTTCTTTGGGTCTGGCTTCCTCCAGGGACAAAAACGCAGCTCGGGGAAATTTATTGCAGCAAGTTGTTTTTGTTGCTTCCCCAGGTTTTGGAGGAAAGGTGTCGATCTACGCAATTAGGTAATTAGTCAGCATTGCAACAGCGATAAGTATCTGCTGGGCAAACCAAAGAGCAGCTTCTAATGCTTGTCCGGGCTGGACCTGAAGTTTTTGTGCATAACTTTTGGTAGTGGTCACACTGGACTCTGGAATGACAGCCAGGATTCACAGTAATGAGCCATTTGCAAAAATAATGAATGATGAAGAATAAGCGTTTCCTTGAGCTTTGGATAGGTGCCGCAATGGTGCCTTTTGGACCGCATCTGGGCTCTGAACCGTGTCCTTCTAGAGGGAAAAGCACCCACGCAAAGACCTAGCCCCTGCTGTAAAGCCCCTCAGCCTTATGTATGTGGAGACGAGTGCTGAGACAGCCCCATGTCCCACGGCAGCACCAAAAACCAGCGTGAGATGCTGCTGTCATGCAGGGAGGTGACATGGTCAGGAGGAGCCACGGTCCCCAGGCCACTGAGACCCAACTGCCTGGATGCGAATGGGACCGTACGCAATGAGCAATTGGATTTGCCAGCATTACCTTGACCTTGGTTTTTTCCTTTGAAATACTTGTGGCTTCACTTTCTTAAAGCTCAGCAGAAGACCTGCCTCTTTGCTCCAGCGTGTTCGCTGTCTCTCTTTCTCTAGGCAGCTCCTAGTCCCACGTTCTCTCCCTCAGCACTGTGTCAGGTCCCACGCGTGGCCATGGGGAAGGGGTCACCTGCAGACGTTAGTGTTTGAGGTGTTTCTTGTCTTTAATGGCTTGTGGAGCCAAAATGCACAGGATGCATTCGGCCCCAGCTGAAGGTGCAGCATTTTTCCCTGCCTTACTGGCCTTTGAGGAGTCCTGACTTACAAGGTCAGAAAACTGTCATGAAGATGCTCACAAAGGGTGAATTCCTGGCTCAGGCACAAGCACAGGATTTCTTCAGCAGACCCAGGGCTCCACTCCTCATTTTCCACTTTTCACTCTGCTGATTTTTTTTATATCCAAGCCCTTCTCTGCTGCTGTCTTGATTCCTTCCTTCACTAGCAGCGATGCTGCGAGTCCTTCCAGCAAGAACGAACACGAATTCTTCCTATGGGTGCCACAGTGAATTAGTGGAGCTTAAATAGGACACTGTGAGCTGGGAATCAGTGGGACTGAACACGAACAAAGGATGCTTCTCCATTAACGCAAATGAGAAACTGTCTCACTCTGCCTGTTTCATCCAATTGGTGCCCAGAAAGAAGTGGTGTTTGCTTCTCTCACGTACATTTTCCTGCAGCTTTCAAGCACTCTGATTAGTACAAGCAACTTCGAAGATCTCAATTGAACTGTCTTGTTTGCCATCCTTCGTCCTGATATTATTGATTGCAGAGTTGTCTCCGTTCAAATAGGAGTGTTCACCTGGTAAAATTAGCCTGCTCCTCTTTCCCCGATGATGAGCTTCTACCCCAGCCCAGCTGAGGCTGGCAGCCTAACAAAACCCCTTTCCTACTAGAGAAAAATAGAAAAAAGGGTTGGAAGGTGTTTGAAGGGGTAAACATGGAGGAAACTAGCTGAAAGATAACCGTACGTGTACACACAAAACCCCATTTAAACTAAATTTTAGGACTAAATACTCCAATTGTCTTCCAGTTATTGAGATTTTCCAGGCAATTTATAAAAGCCAAACCCCAAATTGCCATTCGTGTTTCTGGAGAGTTAGGTATCCGGCTTCCACAAGCTAAAAAGAATGGTGTATTCTAATTTTCAATTGCCAGTGGGGTTTTGCCTGAGGAACTTTGTGTTTGAGGAAGTTTGTGTCAGCCTGGGCAGGACTTTGCCTCTCGAACCCAGGCAGGTTGGAGGGTGGCAAACGCACAATCTCTCCTGCAGGGATTTGCAGTGTAAGTACTTTGGGGGTGGCTGTTGCAGATACTTGGCTGATGGAGCATGAAGCTCCCCGAGCTTGCAACTTGCTTGTAGCCTCCAGAGACATTCCTGTCTCTAACCTTGGAGAAAAACTCCTCCCTGCTCAACCCTACAGGCTCCCATTCCCTCTGTGAGAGTGTGGAGGGTCTGAGGTGCAGGAGACCAGGTCACGGGAGTCAACGTTTCCTAGAGAGATCTGGGAAAGTATTTTTCCCATGATCATCTGTCACAGATGGAAATATTTGATTACAATTTAGCAGCGATTCAAAATTTATTAATGATTTGAGGTAGATCAAGAGGTTGAATTTTAACAGCACTTAATTACTAACCGATTTAAAGGTTTACAAAGTGATTCAACCAAAATAATTGAACAGCTACTTAACTACAGATTCGAAGATTGCAAGATTCACATTGACTTACTATAAAGTATTCCAGATCAATACATATGCATATGAGTGAAAGCACAGATCTCAAGCAAATGCATATGCATATAAGCAAAGCATATAAGCACACACTTCTCCCCCTGGAGTCTATAATCCCTGAGACCAAAGATCCTTTAGTATCACACGACTCTAGCAAGTTAGCAGGTACCTCTTGTAACTCCTTTGTGTGCACAGACAAATGGAAGAACGCCCACATCCACAAAACTGTGTATATCATAAACATATAAGTGGAGAGGTGGATGAAAGAGAGTTAAAAATTTTCTGTTTTCTCAAGTTCAGAGTAGATGTTCACAGTGCATTGGCATTCTTCAGCGAGTGAAAATTGAGACTCGAGAGGGGTTGACTCACCCTGGTCTTCTAATTCTTGAGATGTCAGCCCAAGCAGTGTCCCAGCTCAGGGGAGATACTGGCCACAGCCTGCTGTGATCCAGAAAAGCTCAAAGGGTCTTTACCTGAATCGTTACTTACAGGATCTGGGATAACTGACTTTCATCAGGTACTTTTCCACTCTGGCCCAGCTTGAACAATGGAATATTCCAGTACTTTCCACCAATTATGCGAGTCCAGAGCTTGCTAGGTCTTTGGGTCCTGGTATCCCTCTCCTCTGTGGCCACAATCCATATGATGTCAGGCATGAGTGATTATTATTATTTTCAAAGGGTGAGAGCCATGGGAACCAGGCACACTAAGAGGTTGCCGTAGTGTTCTAGTCTGTTGCTCTCCACCTTTCTTTCTTTCTTTCATGGTAGACCATTATGTTACGTTCTGGTCCATTGTATTATTTCAATTATCACATTCCCTCGCCCAGGTGGGGAGGAAATCACGCCAAGTACCGAGAGGCCTAAAGGGCAGGGTGGGGGTTGCGCTATCGCACCGTCACGTTGCTGTTAAATTCTGCTCTGGTTGAACATCGACCCGTCCCTTGATCTCCTCTTTGGCAGCTCTCTCTCTTCTCTGCCTGTAATAAAACCATTATAATGGTGCTGCTGGTGAAAGTGTCCCTTTGGCCATGAAGTGTGGTGGGGCTGAGTTGAGCACCGTGAGCAGGAGGCTGTTGGTGGTATGGTCAAAGCTTGGGAACTCGTTCATGCCTGTGAGAAAAGTGCTCCACTTAGGCTCATTAGCAGTATAACCACACGTTGCCCATCCAGCCGCCTCTGCCAGGGAAACTTCCTGCTCTTTCAAGGTCTTATCAATAGCTGCTGTGTCAAAAATGAACCTGGGGGATGGGAGCAGGGAGTGTGAGTCACAGCTGGCTGTCTCCTCCCGACGGGACAGAGAAAAATGCCTTCTCTTCCATACTGTAGCTGCCTGTTGCAACATTGCTCTGCTCTCAGCTTCAAGCGTGTCCTTACTGAGACGGCTCTTCTCAGCCAAAACCTCCTTGGTGTGTGGAAGGGTCAGCCTTGCCTGGGTGGGAGTGTGGCTCCAGCTCGCCAGGCTCCAGGTGATGCTGCTTCTCTTGCTCTCCAGAAATTGTGGCAGAGGAAGACCTCGGTACACCAGAGACGGCCCTCAAGTGAGCATCTTGGGTGGTTCTAGGGGCTTGCTCATGGGACACTTCCCCTGACTGCTGGCTGGTGTTCAGCCGGGCTGTGATTTGGGAGCATATGTTGGATGTAACTGGGAATCTCCTGGTCTCTCGAGGCAGAGGGTGGCCTGTCCCAGGAGGTCTGCTCCAGCATTATGCAATTTCATCATCTGAGCCTTGCTTGTAGGTCTGGAGGCATATCTTCTCATGGGACTTCAGCTGCTTCAGGCATTTGTTAGAGGTGTTCCCTATATAACAGCATACACAAATGGCTGAGGAAAAGACCTGAGGGTTTCCCTCTGCCTAATACTTCCTGGGACACTGTTTCTCCAGTAAAACCTACCCAGGTCTTCGACAAGGAAGGGCAGAGATGAGCTTTTGCAGCCATTGATAGTGGAGCTCTCCATGCCTGTTCCGGGTGTCTTCATAGTCCCTAATCCATCTTCTTTGCGCATTTCTGCAGAGAAATCACTCATGTCTCACTGCCCACAGAAACAAGCTTGTTCAGTAGCTCCTGGAGGGTATAACTATTTCTGCTATGTGGCCCCCGACATGTCTTCCCACTGCCTGGATCTGCCTGATTGCTGCAACCCGTGGAGTTGTCTTCTTATCACCACTTACACATTGCTTCAGGGTGTTTCTCTACATTGCTTTTTAATTTACTGGCCTCTGCTCATGGGACTCGGCCCTTCAAAGAGACACCAAGCATTAGCCACTGATGACCAGTGACACTGGAAGCAGCAGTAAGATGTAACATTATTTTATCTTGCCCAGCAGTTTAAGCCCTTATATGTTATTAATACGTTAATATTTTAAAAGGATTTATCCCCAGATCAGCTGCATTTCCAGTGAAACACATCATAGCCCAAAAATCTTTTACAGTTGGACAAGAAATGTATAATCTCCTTTCATCTCTAACATACTCTCTCCCTGGTGAGTCATTTCTTTAATTCCTGGAGTGATAAAGTGTGAATCGCCACGAGTTACTACCGAGTCTGCCCCAGTCCCTGCACTGCGATGCTCCCCCAGAGGAAATACACAGCCCCTGGTAAGAGGATGGGAAACTTCTTCCCTTTTATCAGCAGCGTTAAAACCTGTTGTGGGAAGAAGGTAAGCTGGTCAACAGAGTGTGGTACGGTGAAAAACGATGGGTTTGTGGTTGAGGAGGAGGCAGAATCAGGAGTGTTGAGGGTGACACAATCTCCCTGTTGCCCCTCTTGGCAGGAGGAAGAGGATTCCCCATCCGTAACCGAAACCCCGCTCGTCTCCCTCTCACCAGCACTTGTGAGTGGCT
Source organism: Tringa tobata (assembly GCA_033628505.1). Taxonomy (NCBI): domain Eukaryota; kingdom Metazoa; phylum Chordata; class Aves; order Charadriiformes; family Scolopacidae; genus Tringa; species Tringa tobata. Next base: position 185,663 of record JAHREE010000060.1, read on the forward strand.
ACAAGCCCAGGGTGGGGTTCAGAGCAGCAGAGAGGTTCTTCCTTCCTTCCTTCCTCCCTTCCTTCCCAGTTCTCCATATGGCATTGCTGCCTCTTATCAGGAGAAGGAGATCCTCCGTCAGCTGGGAGCCGGAGGTGTGGGTGCAGGGCTCAGCACCCAGCAGTGTGTCTCACGCTGTCGGCTGAAGATAAGAGCCACGAGCCTCTCACCCCGCCGGCAGGACTTGGCAGCACGCTGGGAAAGTCCTTCTGAGGGCAAAGATGCCCCTGCTAGTGCCACCATCCAAAGCAGGGGAGTTCTGCTTTGCTCTAATGGGTCCCAGTTCCCTCCAGTATAACAGCGAAATGCCTGCAGACGAACCAGCAGCGGCACAGGATTTGAACATTAAGCACCCTGACCTTGTGCACAGTCTCTGCCCGCTCTGGGGCTGATTTCTGGGTTTTGGGGGCATTGCTAACAGCAGCCAAGGGCAAGAGCCATAAGTGTCCTGCAGCCCTGCATGCTGCTGGGTGAGCGTGTCCTCAGACACCGCTGCAAGAGCAGCTCCTCACCACCTTTATCCATCCCAGCTCCTCCACCTTCCTCCTCCAGGCTAGGAGTTGTTTAAAATAAACTCTCCGCGATGTTTGGTTTCAACTCTTGGTTCAACGTTGCACAAAGACCATTTCCAGTATTCTCCAGGAATACTGGAAATGATCTTTGTGCAATCGGTTAGCAGATGTTCTAAATTTGGCACGGAAATGTGTTACAGTTAAAGAGAAAATTCATATGATTAATGATTAATGCCGTTGTCTGAATAATTACCTCATTCAGCCAACTCTTCTTCTGGCTTTGCAAGAAAATATGCGTGAAAAATGAGGACAATATCCTCTTTCTGTATTACTGTGTATACAGAATCCCATTTCTTCTAAAAAGAAGAGAACAAATTTATTTGAGGAAACAAATAACCGTCAAGTTTCCACACTGCTTGTGCACACATGTTGTCTCCAACTTTTATCCAGGACCACAGATCCCTGAAACCCACTCTGCACCATTTGAGACCGGGTGCTTGAGGAGAATCCTCCTCATGCAGAACAGGCATTGTTATATACATTGAAAAATCTAAAGTTTCAGGTGTAGATTATCTGAGCTGATAACGACGCACCTAATATCAAATTTCTATAAGCATTTTCTAGACAAAAGCTCCCTTCAGCCAAATCGGTGATAAGGTTTCGTGTCTGTATGTGCATGCACATAAGGGGACATTGTTTTAAGGTTGGCTTGAATAATTATGTCTCTTTTTGTGGAAAATATTTATTTATCCATGGAAATTAAAACACTAATTATTTAGGACAAAACATTTATATTTTCAGCCAGTGTTTTGGCATTCAGAATTTCTTGTTTATGAACTCTCAACATTTTCTGTAGTTACCAGAACGTGTAGACAAAATGCTTTTCAACAAAACCCAATCTGGTATTCCAGGAAGGCAATGCAGCAAACCTGATGCCAATCTTTTTAGAAAGCCTCCAAAACTGATCCAAGGAACTGCTGTCTGCAGAAATCTGACCTCTATAGACCGAAATTCACTTTGGGATGGAGTAAACCACAGCCAGATGAGACAGATGTATATGCTCCGTGTCAAAGGGCCAAAGCATCTGTTGTGGTGCAGAGTCATGCCCCCGAAGTCCAAGAGGAGTTTTCTGATGGAGCTGGTGAGCACAAGGATATCAGTGATCTGGTTAAGGAGCAGAAGGATGTCCTGCTATTGAGTGGCTGCTATTCAGGTGTACCACATTAGATTTTGCTAATTGAAAGTGCCACATGGGAGGCACAATAGCCAGGCTGGGCTCAAAATCAGGTATTTACTATTCTGGAAAGAGAGCCCAGCCTTCAGTCTCAATCAGAAAGGCATGTTAGGAATTGCCAGAAAAGGGTTTGAGATCAAAACAGAAAATATCTTTGTGCTGCTGAATGCCTGGTCTGTTCCTATTACTTGTCTGCCCAGTTCAAAGACTTAAAAGAAAAAAAAATGACAGAAGAGAGTGAGAAGGAGCATCTTGCATGAAAGGGGGAACTAAACAGAGCTGGGCTCTTGATGTTGGGGAAAACAGGACTGAGGGAGAAGCAGGTAACAGAGATATANTGGGCTCTTGATGTTGGGGAAAACAGGACTGAGGGAGAAGCAGGTAATAGAGATATAAGAAAATTGTGAATGCTATGGAGAAGGCAGGGGCTAGGGAGCAATTGTTAATTGTTTGCCAATATAGAGAAATTGGGGGTATCTCCTGAAAAGATAATCTGGATATTGGGGGTATCTCCTGAAAAAATAATCTGGATATTGGGGGTATCTCCTGAAAAGACGGGGCAGCGTGATTTGAGTGAAGCAAACAGGGCTGTTTTCCAGTTGGATAAGGCTGTGTGAGTTACGCTCTTTATCTCTGGATTTA
>JAHREE010000060.1:193048-229039 GCA_033628505.1 Tringa tobata
CCTCCTGGGAAGCATTGAGTTTTTGGCTGCCGAGAAAGAGCGAGCCCATCCTTCAGTGCTTATAAAGACGACTGTCAGGCTGACCCCTCTGCTGCCCTTGGCTTTGGACGTGGCTTGGGAATACCAAGTAGGCAGCCTGGTTATCTTTCCAAATTTAGTGGAAGTGGAAAGGAGAGTTTTTACACAGCACTAAGCAAGAAAAGGGGCAGCTCAATGGCATTCGTAGCCTCCAGGGGATGGGGGGGTCCTTCCCCACCTGGAGGAGAGGTCAAGACTGGAAGAAAGGTTGGATGGGATCTGTGGTATCTGCACCATGGTTCCCATCAAGCAGGTCTTCTCCTTCCGCTGGCCCCTTCCCAGCGTCACAGCTTCCCTCAGACCCAAGCAGCTGTTTTTCCACTCCAAATAGTTTTACATTTATTCACGTTTAATCCTCCACATTGCATTCATTTCCCCAGGACTTTCTTCAGTTTCTGGGTGTCGCCCAAGGGCCCTGTCTAATTAAAACCTAACAGAAAGGAAAAGTTTCCCTAGGAATATCCATACTGCCATCAGCTGACTTTGACAGAGCTGGCAGCAGGGGTTCCAGCGTGGGGTGTTAACAGTGGGGGTAAGGGGAGGCTCGTGAGGACACTCAGTTACTCAAAAGATTTATTAACTTGAACTTCTGAATGCCTGGTTACTGTGTAAAAGAAAAAAAAACAAGCCCACGGAGGTAAAATGGAAATGTCTGAGAGTGCAGATGAAGCCAGGAGGGAAACGCAGGGCTGTGCAGGGGGGGGTCACCCTGTCCTGGGGTGCAGCCGGTGCCCCCACCTCGTCCCCGCTACCCCCGGCGTGAGTCACGGCACGCACGGGGCTGCACCCACGGCCCCCACGTTGCACAACGTGCCCTGCATGAGCCGTCGCTGGCATCTTCATGTACCAGCTTGTTTATATGGGCTAGGTAAATAGTTTACTTTCACTGCTGCCCTCCCCGTGGCCTCTGGCCAGGCGGGGAGAGGTGTTCGGGGCTCGGTGTGGACAGACAGCTGGACGGAGAAGCCCTGAGGTGAGGGGTGAGCCTGGGCTTCGGTCCTTCTCTCTCCCCAGCCAGGGTCCCCCCGTGACACCCCAAGGGGGGAGGCTTTTGCAGGGCTCTGGGCCAAGTGATTGTGTCACTCAACCTGCTGTTTGCTGTCCAAAAACCATCCCCGGGCATGAACTCCAGAGAACACTCACTCCTTTGGGCTTTAAATTCCCAAATAAAGTTCCTCCTTCGCCCTGGTGTAAGTTGGGACTGAGGGGCTGGAGGGGACCGGGCACTGTCCCTCTGGCACAGGTCAGCTCTGTCCCTCCAGGCTTCATTTTGTCATTTCTGCTAGCAGCAACGCTGCTGGATATGACCAGAAATGCTGTCCTCATCCCCTGAGCACATGTGAGTGTCCTCCTATGCATCACTTACTAGGATTTTTTTATTGCAAACTTGTCAGCAGCTTGAATGAAAGATGATCTAACTATATGTTTGCATGTGTATGTATATATATATCTCTCTCTGTGAGAAGGGGGAAAGCATGTTGAATCATACAGACTTTGTCCTGATTTACACGACATTTCTTACAGCTGTTGTAGGCACTTTTTGGAAGGTGTATAACCACTGCTTTCCAGAAATGAAATGTCTTTGTTGGACGTGATGTAAAAATGTATTTTTGAGTGAAGCACGGAGAATTTCTGAATTATTTTGGCTCCATTCAGTATTTCCATGTCTTAAAATCAGCCTAGGATGGGAAGAGTGCTGGAAGCCTCCCAGGGGAGCTCATTGAGAGTCCCCAGATGGAGGAGACCACATGATTCCCCGATTTCCACGTAAATCAGGACCTTGCCAGTGACAGGACTGCACACCAGCAGTTGGCCGGGCCAGGGTAGCTGGTCTGGACTCGAGAGCAATTTGACAATCATCGATTCCAGATGTTGCAGAAAGCTTCAGACCTCTGAGATCACGTTTAGCCCTGCTTCTGGCAAAGTTCAAGGGGGAGTGGATGCACGTATATCTTCTTTTATTGCTCTGTTTTCTTTACAACTAAGGAAGGATTCGTTCTCAAAGCAAAGTACACATTGTTTATGTAGCGTGAGCTTTCACTGGGCTGGAAGCATTAGATTTTAATTGCATTTTCTGAATGTCTTTTGCAGACGCGTTTGCAAGCTGGACAAGGGTATGGAAACACACTCAACTGTGTTCTCACCGTGTACAGAAATGAGTCTGTAAGTACTTTATCGTACTTAAAATGTGCTGGTAGAAAATGCAAATAGATAAATAGGTAAATACATAAAGTGTTTATGCAAAATCACTGCTGACACCAGGAGTTACATGAAGATGAATAAAGCTGGTGCAATTGAGCCTGCAAATCCCCACAGCCTTCTCTTGCTTAACTCTAAGGTAACTCTCTTGGTTACTCCTAGAAGTAAGAGGCAGATCCCTGGCAGGGAAGGTTTAATGACACTGCCCACGTCCCCGCATGGGTCACTGTTACATCCACATTGGCTGGTTTGCCCATACCTGCTGGCAAAAAATACCTCTACTGGAGGTATTCTGCTGACTTTGGTGATGCCAGGGCAGAAGCTGGCCATAAAAGGGACTTTTATGGGTGTTCCTGTGCTTTCACCACGTCCCCTATTCTGCACAACCTTTACAAGTCTTTAGCAGTATGCATTAATTACCACGTGCAAACGGTTGGTTCCAGGAGACACCTTCTACTTAGATTTACATTTCTGGCCCCATAGACACGTTGGGGTTTATGCTGCTCAGTCCTGTTGGCTCTCTTAACGCCTGCTCCCTGCCCTGGGTAGGTGACCGGCTTCTTCAAAGGCATGTCCTTCCCTCTGGCCAGCATCGCCGTCTACAGCTCCGTGGTGTTTGGTGTCTTCAGCAACACGCAGCGGCTCCTCAGCCAGCTCCGCCACGGAGACCCGGCCCACGAGCCGGCGCTGGCCGACGTGGCTCTGGCCAGCATGGTGGCAGGGTTCATCTCCGTGGGCATCGGCACTCCCGTGGACCTGGTGAAGATAAGGCTGCAGATGCAAACGCAGCCATACATCGAAGGTAGGAAGCAAGAGTTTCTTTTTGCTTTCTCTGCCAGGGTTTTACCGAGAGCTTTAGGACAGTTTTGCTTCCAGCTCGCTGCTGCCTTGTGCCACCATGATTGAGCTGAAGGTGCTTCCTTCAGCCTCAGGATGGACCTCATCCTGTGCAGCTTGAGGGGTTTTTTTAATCAGTGACATTGATCAGATCTCTGCTGGCATTTCCAGCTGATTGGGATCTATAATAAACACAGGGGGTGGTGTGCTCAGGACCAGGAGCCGCAGGAGCCACCTTTCTCACCCGGCCACGGGGCAGGAACAGTGAGTCCCTGGGCTGTCAGATCCCCTGGAGATCACCTGGACCAGCTGCACCATGGCTGCTAGCAGTAAACCCAGCTCCCCATCTACTGCTGCACACTCTAAATCCCACATATATTTGCCCATAAACCCCTAAAATTTCACATGTACATTTGAAAACTGCTGGCTTTCTCAGAGCAGGGTTCCAGATACCCAGGTGCAGGCAAGATGGGTCAGGAGAGGACACCAGCAGGATGGCAGTGGGCAGCTGTAACCTCTTCAGAAGCTGCAGGCAAAAGGAGCTGCTTCTGCTCAAGTGGAACAGGTTGCCCAGAGAAGCTGTGGCTGCCCCATCCCTGGGGTTCAAGGCCAGGCTGGACGAGGCTTTGAGCAACCTGGTCTGGTGGGAGGTGTCCCTGCCCAGGGCAGGGGGTTGGAATGAGATGATCTTTAAAGACCCTTCCAACTCTAACCATTCTGTGTTTCTGTGAAACCCTACTGGAGCCCATGTGCAGCCAAAGGAAGAGACGGTGCAGCTTCAGAGCTCAACAGCTTGGATTTCAGCAGTTTCACAAACTTCACCTTTCTCATGATTACAGCTGTGGTGTTTAACTGTGGAATACTGACATTTTTATATTGCTTTGATAAAATACAATCATGTCCACTTTTAAAAGCCTCCATGCAGCTTAGCAACCTAATGCCCTTTCCGAAAGCAGCGTGGTCCTCTATATCAGAAGGGCCAGACTCTGAAGAAGTCAAGGCTTTCAAAGATGCAATTTGGCACCAGATGTGGTTAAAATCCAAGAAATTTGGGCACATGGCCTTTAAATTAATTTGGAAATCTCACTTGACACATATTGGGAGGCATGCAATATATCTAAGAAAAATCAGTCCTGAAGTATCTGCATGTCTTTTTAAAATGGGCCTAATTCTTGTTTCTAAAAACCTTTTTTCCCCACCTACTACATCTCAATCCCAGCAAAAGAAAATGGATGGCAGTGATTTCTGTTGGATAGCGGTGGACTTTTGTAGCAATATAGCTATTACGACAGTTGCTGTATTATTTTTTTTTTTTTGCAGGAAACGTTAAACCGAAGCCCACAGTTCCTGAATTTCCTGTGTACCGAGGCCCAATTCACTGCTTTAGGACAGTCCTACAGAAAGAGGGGATAGCAGGAATATACCGAGGTGTGGGAGCAATGCTTCTGAGGGATGTTCCTGGGTACTGCCTCTATTTCACCCCTTACACGTTTTTCTGTGGCTGGATTACCCCTGACGGATGCATTTCTCCTAGTCCCTCCTCCATCTGGCTGGCAGGGGGTATAGCAGGTAAGCACCGTTTTCCCCCACAACACTGGCAAAACAAGGACAGGAAGGTGCCCAAGGGCTGGCTCAGGGGCCACCACATCCTTCTGATCACCAGGAGAAGACATGGGGCTGAACGACCTTCCTCCCCTGGGGCCAGGTCCCCTGGCACCACAGCTGCGCTTTATGACTTGACAAACGTTATTGAAGTCACATTATCAGATCTTCATCAGGCTCAATGCCAATGAGATGGAAACCAGCCAGCGCCTTCACCTCCCTGGATGTCCCAGGGCAGCCTGTGTATCGCATTGCCAGTGACATACGGCAGCCAAGACGCCTCCAGAAGAGGACTTCAACCTGTTGGCTGCCCCCCAGGAGGGTGTGCACCCTACCCAGAGGCAGAGTTGACTCTCACTGATCTTCTCCTCCTTTTTTTTTCCTGCATACACCTGCCAATAAGGCCAGCACGTGCACTTCCCCACCAGGCTTACAGCTGTAAGGTCACCCTTACACCCACTCCCCATTTAGAATCATAGAATCATAGAATCATCTAGGTTGGAAGAGACCCTTGGGATCATCGAGTCCAACCATCTACCCTACTCTGCAAAGTCCTCCCCTACACCATATCCCTCAGCACCACATCTAATCGTCTCTTAAACACATCCAGGGATGGGGACTCAACCCCCTCCCTGGGCAGTCTATTCCAATGCCCGACCACCCTTTCCGTGAAGAACTCCTTCCTAATGTTCAGTCTAAACCTACCCTGTTGCAGCTTGAAGCCATTTCCTCTCGTTCTATCATTAATTACCTGTGAGAAGAGACCAGCACCAACCTCTCTACAGTGTCCTTTCAAGTAGTTGTAGAGAGAATTTCTTGGCCATTTCTCAATTGCAGCCCCCTAAATAAATGCAGATCAATCCTTAGCTCAGGTAATGATTACAAAACACCATTTCTCCTGCAAATAAACAGAGCCCTGGCCCGTCTGAACAGCTTCTCCAGTATGCCCCAACATTCACGTAGGTCCAAACAAGCTCTTGTGTGTCCAACTGGGCCATGAATTAGGGTCATATGCTGACCTTTCCAGAGAGGCAAAACATCCCTCTCAGCTGCAGGCTAATCAATGTAAATAAACAGCTTCTTTATAGGAGTGACGATGTATCTCAGCTGTGTGGGGCTTAATCCTGGTTGCATGAGATGGACTAGCCTCTTGTTTGCATTCTCAGCTCAAACTTTGTTTTTCAACAGTATTATCTGAGACTCCAGGTTGTTTTGTTTTTTTTTTTAAATTGCCCTCAAGCAGCAGCTCCCTGAAGATCAGGCTCTTCCCACGGCGTGTCCATGCTCCACCAGAAACACGGCAGAAGATGTATTTGCACCTGGGGGAGCACCTCCTGGGCTGTCTGCATTTGATTACCAGCATTAATGCACAAAATCTCACTGCTTCTTCCAGAAACAGGGAACTTTGCTTCCTGAAATACTGCTCCTGTGCCTGAGCAGGGTGAATGCTATGGAATGAAAAGCCCGTGGATATGATGTGATAGATGAGAAATGAATTTCTGAGTTCACTGACCTGCAATTGAGGAAATACAGAGAAGAAATTGTTCAAATACTTCTGCATTTTTCTAGGAGCCATTTCCTGGGGGACTGCTACTCCAATGGATGTTGTGAAAAGTCGACTTCAGGCAGATGGAGTTTATTTAAACAAGTACAAAGGGACCCTTGACTGTATCTTGCAGAGCTACCAGAACGAAGGCCTAAAAGTAAGTGATATTTGAAGTAAAATCTGGGCATTAGGTTTTTAATTTTCAATTGGGAAATACAATGGCTATAACAAACCTATTTGTAGGGTTCAGAGACAGCTAAAGCCAGTTACTGCTAAATTATAATAATGACATTAGGTAATTATAGTGTGGATTCTTTCTAAATCATAATACTGAGAGTAATAACGCGTCTTAACAGCACTGAAAAAATGAATGACTGGGGGGGTCATAGTCTGCTGGTGTAATTAACTTAAAATAACACTTCATGCAAGTGCATTTAATTGTGGATGTGATTTGTCATAAATTAGAGATCGAAAATCTTGCCTCTATGATTGCTTTGACAAAATGCAGAGGTCAAATGTTTCCCTCGTTGACACCAAAATCACACATTGGGCCACGCTTTGGTGGAACTGCTCACCCTCAGTTTCCACCAAGAAACAGCTTGATTGAAAACGCTCTTAAATCAGAATTGCTTTGGCTGCAAAACTGAAGAAGGGCTGGGTGCCAAAAAAATACTTATCTCCTTTTTCTGACTTTGTCTATTAGAGCAATAAAAGTTATTTGTTTCACCTGCAAACTTTGCCTCAACTGAAAGTGAATGGCAGAGAACTAGAGTTTGCAGCTTTATTGCACTGCCAACTCATGGTTACGAGAAGCCACGTGTTCTGATATTGATATAAATCCGTATTTCAGTTGTCATCAAAACATCAAGGGGGCTTTTAGCTCCAAAGTGTTAATTTTCACATTCTGAGGGAAAAGTAACAAGTTACAAAAAAAAAAAAAAAAGAAAACCTGCAAAATCACAAGACGGTGTGATTTAAGTATTTGCCAACGTGCCACTGTGTTATGGCAGCTGTCACGGGAGCCTGCAGTCTGGTTCATTTTTTTGCTGTTGAGTGAAGAAAGTCACATTCATATGAGGCACAGGCACCGGGAGAGATGGGCAGAGATGTTAAAGGTGGTTGGAGGAGGGTCAGGATGCTCTGCAATTTGGCACACAGTAGAACACAGGATGGCTAAAAAGGGAATTTCCATGTGTTTTCCCTTCTTTCTCTGTCTTCATCTCACCCCCCCGCCCTCCTGATCCTGCCTGAATATTAACAACTAGTTCAGGCACTTAAATTTTCTTTGTTTGATGTTTGAGCTGCTTGCAGTTTTTCCGCTCTCGTGCCTGGCACCCGGACCAAAGCCAGCAACAGGATTGAGTAATAGCTGATGATAAGACTGATAAATCCTTCTCTCATAAGGAAAATTGTTTTATGTGTTAGGAAACACAGAGATGATAAATGGCAAACCCAGGTCTGGGTGTTTTTATTCTGGGACAAAGGGAAAGCATTCAGAGGGCTGAAAGTAATTGCCTGGCACAAAGAAAAATGTAAATACAGCCGCCTTCTTTTTCCATAGTCAGGTGTTTTCATTCTGATGAGAAAAATGTATGCCTCTGGGATTCTCTTCATAAATCTTCATTATTATTTAATTTGGCGTTCTCATGTTACTATATGGATACTGCAAAAATTTGAATTTCCTCTCAGAAAATTCTGTCTTTCCTAACAAAATAAAAGAGCTTGATAAATCAAGTAATATCCTACATATCCCAATATTGCAATTTCACATTGCAAATTCTGCCCTAAATAATGTGAAGCTGTTTTGATTCTGTCTGGTACAAGTCAGCACCATGCACTGGATTTACTGCAGACAAGATATGCTTGTATTTAACAAAGCTTGGTATTTCAGGGGAAAAACTAGTTAGATACTCAAATCTCTGGGCTTCTGGTCTTGGACTTGAGATCTTGTGGGCTTTCTTACACTAGCCGTGGGAATTTTGCCTTTGTAGAGCCTGGAAGGGGGCTTGCTTTGCTGATGTTACTTTTGATGTCTATTCTGAACTTCTGGTGTTTAGATTAGTGACCACAGTGATTATCCTGGGTGGTTAGCAGAGTGATTTTGTGAGAAACAGGCCAGTAAAAATACCCCCTGCAACCATCGCTTTGTAAGTAGGCTTACCCCAGAGTGAGTGATTTGTGCACATTCCAGGCAACGGTGTTTGTAATGAGGGTGTTTTTCGAAGGAAAACAAGCCAACGCCAGGAGCAACAAGGGCCCCTTCTCCACTTTCTAGAAAGCACTTTTCTGTCAAGCACTTAAAAAATGCAGGGTCTTAGAAGTGCAAGCATTTTTCCATATGTATTGAGCAGAATGTGGAAGTCTGGCTGTATATATTAATATTTATTATCTTAGTGAAAGAAAACACTGGGATACATGTGAGCACCAAAGCTGGACCTTAGGAAGCCACATATGAAAATATCAGCTTCTATCAAATACTTTTCCCCAAGCTGGTGGCAAGAGCTAGTTCTCAGCAAGGTACAGAGTAAGTCTAGATTTCTGCTGATTGAGAATTTGCTTCTGTGCTCAAAGGTGAAAGCTGCAGAATAGTCCCCGTGGCACAGTGTGAGCATTGGCTGGGATGACTCAGCTCCCTCTCCACTTCCCAAACGTCTTCTGGACTCCTAGACCCAGGCCTGGGAGTCCGAGCATTTACTGCATGAAAGCAACAGCTTTCTTCTTGTACCCTGGTGTTTGCATGATCCCGTATGCAGAGAGAAAGAGGGACTGTAGCTAGGTAGGACAACACTGGAAGGCATCCTAGGTTTTTTGCTTTCTGCTCTACACCAGTGGCATGAGGCCATTTTTTACCCTCTACCTCTTGTAGCTCTTGCTGGCAGATACAGAGGGGATCCATAGGGAGCCTGGAGCACTATGGTGTCAAACAAGTGACTTTTGCCATTGTGGTTCTGTTCACCAGCACAGAATTCAGCAAAGACTGGCATTGAGAACGTATCTCCTGAGCAAAGCAAGAGTTGGTTCTTCCGAATCCCACCATGATTTCGCTCTATGTTTTCTTCTTCTTCTTAAAATAGCCAGTATATTCCTATGCTCTAACCTCTCTCCATCCCCAACAGGTCTTTTTTAGGGGCATCACGGTCAATGCAGTGCGAGGATTCCCAATGAGTTCAGCCATGTTTCTTGGCTATGAACTTTCCCTCAAAGCAATGAAAAGAGACCAAACTGAGACCAATCCTTAACTTCCAGGTCAGCGCATAAAGACCCTCTAGCTTTATTAAAATTATAGAATTAATCTTCGAAACAAATGGAGTTGCAATTCTACAGATCCTCTGAAAGTCAGATAACTTACATGTGTACCTCCATCTGATCAGTCAAGCACTTCTCAAATTTGGGTCTGTGGGATCTGGAGCAGACAATAGATGTGCCGATGGATTTTTGTTTCATTCCAGATCTCCTGGAATTTCATTACAATCCATTCTGATTGTTGTGATCGTTTTGATGAGTGTGAATCAGAAAAGAAAATCTGAAAGGAGAATGTTCTCTAACATTTTGTAAGCTTTGAAATGTCAGCATTAAAAATACCTGATTACAGAAACCTTTTTAGCAGTTAAATACTCAAGATTATTCTTCACAGTCTTTGCTGTTTTCTGCAGTACGTTATAAACCTCCTTCTTTCTTATTCCAAAAGTGTTGCCAAGAAGACCTGAAAGTCTCCTACTTTCCTGAGCCAAATGAGCAGTGTGGTGTTGGTGAGGGCTCAGCTGCTCCGACAGAAGACTCCTGTTCCTGCACCTATGGCATCTCCATTCTCTTCTGCCATGGACTTAAGTCCCTGGAGGACTCCAAAAACTGCACCAGCTCAATCAAATCCAAAGACCACTTTCTTGTCAAATCTTCCACTCTGTTGTCTAAGAGCACCTTAATAATTCCCATGTTGGTGTTGGGCTTTTTCACTGATGACATTTTTCCCATTGAGTCAAGAGAACAAACCTACTTCCCTCACCCACACCAGTGGGACATACCCAAAACCAGCCCAACCAACACCAGCCAAAGGAGCATCTTTTTGTGTAACACCGCGCATAATTCTCATCTTTTATGTGAACAAGGAAAGGGGGAGCTGTGATGGGTGCCCAGGTGCTTTTTGTGTAGGAAGGTCTGGATTCCCACCAAATCCTAGCTTGCTTTCAGGATCAAAGAAATGGATGACTCCACCAGTATGAACAGATATTCATATTTTACATCACAGAACTCTCCACTTTGCCACAATTTAACACATTATCATGAAAAAATGTGAAGGGCTTTAACAACTTCAGTAGTTACCCGAGGTATAAATTAAATTGGGAAATGGGAGGATGTTAAATTTTGAGACTAAGACGCTCTTTTTATTCAGAAAACGACAGAACAAGTCTGCATTTAATACAGATGGGTACCTGCTAATTTACCTAACCCACCTTGTGTAGCCCTCCAGGGACCTGCTAGAGGTATCTCGTCAGACCTTCTGATTTCCCTGATGTGACAGTCTGACTTGCCAAATCCCGCAGACTTCACTGTGGAGCCTTGAGAGACCACCACCAAAGGAAGTCTCTTCAAGGGATACAGAGTTTATTGCATACTATTCTCTAAAATACATGGGCCAACTTCAGACTTTCAGCTCTTTGCTGGAATCCCACTGAGATGACTGGGGCAGACCCAGGTCTCTCTTTGGTCTACCTCAACCTTTCAATTATTCCAAGATCTTTTACACCATGGTTATTGCTGTTAAATGTCTCCATGCTTTATTTTCTAAGCATGGAGCTTCAGATGCCAAAAACCAAAAAGAATCAGCTCTGCTGGGACAGGAGGACTCTGGTGGCACTGGCAGGAGAGGTTGAGTAGTAACAGCCTCACATACAAAGGAACATGCGGCATGGGGGAGCAGTCTGGAACAACACTGTCCTCTTGGAAATGTACAGTTCCTTGCGTCTTCCTCTGGAGAAGAACAGCTCTGGGGAAAAAGCCCAGCAAAGACAGTTTTAGCAGATGCCCTCAATAAAGGTTTCTGAAAGCAATCTGGAGCAGCTGTCCTGGTTTTCTCCATAAACGGAGGAGAAGGAAAGAGAAACTCCTTATGTCCTCTTCCCTGGATGAATGGAGGAATTGGTGACAAGCCTTGAAGACCTCTGCAGAAAGTGCCTAAAACTTTGGGTCTGGAGCAGGACTCAGGAATGGGGTCCCCAGCCCTGGGCTCCTCTTTGCTGGGGCCCAAATTAAAATCAGAAGCGTGGCTTCCCCCAAAACCAGCCTTAAAAACATGGGAGAAACAGCAGGTGTTGCTTCATCTCAGGACTTGCAGGCGAGGAGGCTCACAATGCCTTTGAGCTTGGCAAGGACACAGGGAACTGTTTTTGGTAAACAATATGGATAAAATTGATGAGCCTTCACACAAGTATTTGTTGCTGGCTGCATTTAAGGATTCATCCTTTCCATGTTACCTGTCAATGCATATACGTAAAACGTGTTCTCTAGACACATAATAGCATTTGTCTCCAGGGATAACACTCGGGGAGACTGTTTTTTCAGTGCAAATAAATGGTGCTGCTTATCTGATTGCATTATGTAAAATGGACCGTGAATTGATTAAACTGATGAGGTTTGCAATGAGCTGTGTATCTGAATGATCCTGCCCTCACAGCACCCAGCGTTTTCAGTGCTCCCCAAGCATAAAGCCCATAGACCCATGCTGGAGTCACCCGGTGATTTTTCCTGGTATTCCTCATCCAATTAAACCAATTTTGAGAAGGATGCCTGCTATTTACTCGGAAAAAAACTCTCGTGTAACACACACCTGCCAGAGGGAGCTGTCAGGGAGAGCTGCGGACTGCCCAGCGTTGAAAGGGAGCAGAGAGCAGAAAGTTTTTAATATAAAAAATAAGCAAAGCAAGTAGTAAGTGAATAAAAGGCTTTGGCCACATGATGGCATCCTCGCCCGTGGCAGGGCACGGCCCTGTGCTGCTCGCTGCACGGCTTGCTCCAGCTGCCAGGAAATCTCTTTCTGCCTTGCTCCATTCAATCCCGAGCCCACCTTTGCTGCCAGACCAGCACACGGTCCCTTCCCAACAGGACAGCCCTTCGCTGGGCAGCCTGCGGGTGATTTTGGGGTGTTCCTGACTTCCCAATGGTTTCCCCAGCCCAGCAGGAGGGAGACAAGCCCCGGATGCACTGGTTCATCAGCGTGTCATCCGTTAGCATCCATAGACAAACTATGAAGGCAAAAGCAGCTCCGTGCTGGAGCACGAGGGTTTGGAGGGTGACAGGAGATGGGGCTGATGCTGGGTCAGGCACAGCAGGATTGGGACAAGCAGAGTTTGAGGGACAGCACTTGGTGGCACAGTTTTACCCATCACTGTGATGGATCACAGTAGATCCCTGCACACTGGGATGGATCACAGTAGATCCCCCACATTTCTAAGATAAATGGAGTAAATCCTGAAATTGGTAAAAAACGAGAAGGGAGACCAGAAGCACCAGGGATACCTACTTCTATGTTTTTCTTGCCTGGAATATGAAAGCATACTCAGACCTGTCGTGCCTCAAATGAATCTGTAATTGCCCAACTTCCATGTCACTGGTGGTGTTCCAGCTCTTGCAACACCCCATATTACTTAATGAGATGCTGGCTGTGTAGCTGTTTTTCCCAGTTTACACATTATGTAGTGCTATGGAAGGAAAAAAAAAAAAAATTAACAGCAGCTTATTTCCCCAGTTAAAAAAAACTGGAACCAATTTCCCAGTGAAAAGCTACTTTTCTGGACAACAGCCCTGACCCAGAGGAAGGTCTTTGGGACTGGGACAAGCTTCATGATGCCCACGAGGAGGGAGCAGGCTGGGGCTGTCCTCCGGCCAGGGGGCAAGGTTGGGGGCGCCTCACCTCCATGTTTCTGCATCCCCGCTGGGATGGTGCTGGGCATCTATAATGCTCTTGAGTCCTTCATCCAGGCAGGGTGCAGGTGACATCCCACACAGGAGCTCGTCCCCAGCGGTTTTAGTGCCTGCTGAAGCCCTGCCTCTGATGGCTCCAGACCAGGCTGAGATTTTCTCACGCCTTGGGAGTCCCTGCCTGGCATGTCCACACCTCGGGGGAAGGCAAGATCGCAGTCCCCATCTCGGTTTCTCTTTCTCTGTTGCACTGAGACAGAGGAGTAAGTGACGTCTTTGCAGACACTGAGATATATTTTATCTCTCTGGCTTATCTGATGTTCCTTATTTTGTCACAGAGATTGATATAGTGGAGATTTCTCTCCTAGACAACTGCATTCATGTAAGACAAGAAGGCCAATGCCTGTCTTGTACCCGTGAAGAAAAAGGTAAAGTCAGAAGAAATAGTGAGATCCAAGGAGAGAAGTGGGAGGAAGTTCAGGTTGGTAAATTGAATATAAACTGCAGCAGAACAGCCTCCTTTCTGTACAGCCACCTTCTGCCTATATATGCTTCTACAGTGATGCGCAGAGTGATCACTGCCAACGTAGACAAGTAGTATGTAAAATATCTTGCCAGAGAAGGGCTCCAAAGGGAATTAAGCCACGCAGTGAGGGGAAATTTAAGTAGTTACACTGATTTTCAAAGCAGTTTTCCTAAACTGTAGATCCTGTGACAGCTCCGGTCAGATATTACTGGAAAAAACAACCTGCTATGAGCCATACATGCAGCAGAATATCTTTTTAAGGGGGTCGCAGAGGTCCCATATGAGGTCTTACTGTAAGATATAAAATGCTGAAAACATCAAGAAATCCTTTCTTAATATACGTGAAACACCAAGGCTGCTGGACTGTAGATCTCCAAATCTCTGAAAAATATAAGAAGGCCCTTTTGAGTGATGGAGAAAGCAATGGGTAACCTTGGGACACAAGGAGAAAGAACTGAAGAAACAAGAACAGGGGAAGCACAGGCTGAGATTGCTCTGCTGCCAGCACTTGGTGCTTCACGATGGTACCTCCACGGCCTCACCTGCAGTATGAGCACCAGGACTTACATAGCTCATCTGCATGGATTGGACAAGCTCATGGGCTACTCCCCCCCGTTTCCAAACATTTTAGTGCTAACGTAGCCTACTTTACTTGCAGTATGGAAAATCCTGCCAAGTCTTATGGAAGAGGGCCAGCCTGTTCTTACTCATGCAACTAGGTGTGAACCAATATCCGTGCTTATTTTGTTATTAAATTGTGATTGCCGTGTTTCCACCAAGCAGTCTGCAGGTGGTTTGTCAATGCTTCCAGCATGGAAAGAGAGCTACAGTGCAGGTATGGCAGGTGGAGGGCTCTCACGCGGCCACAGGGTGGATGCGTTGTGCTGTCTGTCTGTCCTATGTGTTCAACCTTCCTCCGCATGCCGTGCTGAGAGGGACCTTCAGCACCCAGGGGCATCTCGCAGTAGGACAAGCAAGGAAGGGTGAGTGGACTTAAGATCTGACAGCTCTGCCATGGTTTTCTTTCCTGGTGTGAGAGCAGTCAGGCCCTCAAAAGGGGATGCTGAAGCAAAAGCAATGGCATCAGGAAAACCTTTAAATACAAGAGAACTGGTGACCTTTGTGGGCAATTCCTGTTTTCCTCTGCTTATTTCTGGAGGCTCTCGGTTGTGAGATAGATGCTCTTGCAATGCGTGCAATGCCCAGTGTGGCTGGCATGTTGATGCCAGGTCTTTTTGCTTTTAAATGCCTCAGCTCTTGCTAAATATCATTGCAGCATAGAAAGCTTGGATCCCCTGCTAGAAAACCCAGGAAAGCTCTGGTGATTGTATAATCGCATGAAATAAGGATGGCTTGCAGCTCTGAAGGTTCCTCTCAGGTGTGTTCCCCCATCTCACAGCCCCTGAGCACCACTGGTTTTGATTAGTTAGTTTAAATGGTTTCAAATTAATTAAAAGTCTTCTGAGAGTAATGAGGGCTCCATTATCTACAGAAGCTAACATAAGTCTGGGGATGTCCCACGGTCCATCTGCTAGGACAGAGCAGAGTCAGGAGGTGCCATTGCCCTCTTCGAGCTAGCATGTGAAATGTTCCCTGAGTTCATCTGGATTTTACACCTTTCTGTCATAGGCAATATTGCTATTACTATGCAATGGTTTACCCTTTTGTGAAGGAATTAGAATGACCCTATTTTCCTGTATTTCTACGCTAGCATATGTCATCTTTATCTAAAAGAAAGGTGGAAAATGAAACTATCAGTAGCATCTTTTAATTTGCGGTCTTTGCAAGCTCTCACATCTTGACTGATGTACACAGCAAATGTAAAACAATTGGTATGTCATCTTGGTGTTTGTCTTCTACAGGGAATCTTTTTTCTACATTAAAAAAACCCAAACTATACAGAGTTTCTTGGAAACACTACAGTGGGATGCAAATTCTCTTGCGAGAACTCAGATCTGGAGGTTCACACTGGCCAGGCTAGAAGAGTTATTTGGAAATTGGGCATTTGTGCAGTATTTTTGATCAATCAACCTCTCATCAAAATAGGTGCATTAAAAGAGAATATATCCCAAGCTATTTATACCCGAAGGGAAGTGGACTCACACAGTCACCTGCTGCAATGTGGCTACTGAATTTATTACTAATTTCTTTCAGCTTTTTTGAGTGATGGTCAAAAAACCTCTATTTCCTCTCTGCATTTTGGCCTGTGTTGCTTAAAGAGAGATTAAGGGAGCAGAACAGAGGGAGATCAGGTATCTAGACATGAGGACAAAAACCAAACTGCAGATTGCATTTAACACACAAATAACAACGTATTTTTGAAAATACTTTGCTGCAGCTGGTCATCAAAATGAAGACTTTTAAAATATCAAAACTAAGTGTTGAAAGTTTATATTAAAAACCTGGTCTTTTTGCTGGGATGGCAGCAAATACAAATTTCTGCGGTCTTTGACTCAGCCTCTAAATGCTGGAATAGAGTCTAAACTCTCCAAAGTGAAGCCAAAACTGGTGCCACTCACTTCTGTGCCCCAATCCACTACTGCTGTAACCGATACATGGAAAGTTCTTCCTCTGCCAAATTGACTTCTGGTAATTTCTGATTCACTGTAAATTGAATACAGCTTTTCTGGTGACCTATTTGCCCTGGAGCAACAACAGCATGAGAAGGCTCTCACTGAGCAATCAAATAGAAATATAAAGATGAAGAGATAGCGCTGGCACCGCTGGCAGATAGAGAGTATGAGAAGGAACCGCAGGCTCGGGGAGCAGCCCAGGAGCAGCTCTGGAAGCTCTGCCACTCTGATTTTCAACTTGTGACAAAAATACAGATCTTATCTCTTTGGGCGGCAGGCCTGGGAAGAACCTACCTGATCTGCTCACTGTCCAGCAAACATAATTACATCTCCTGAATGGAAAGGTCCTAATTATATATCTCACGTCCAATTTATACCATCAATTGCTTTCGCTTACAGAGCACGGCAGCTGCACTGAGACATCATTCCTAAGGCAAAGAGGCCCTAGAGACCCTGCTGAGTCTTATCAGATTTTGTAAAATCCTTGTAAAGAAAGAGTGTAGCAGCTACTGGGTAAAATGGCATTTCTAGTGAACATATTTTCTTAAAAACAAGAAGCAGTAGCAACTCCTGGCTGTCACAAAAAGCCCCTTGTCCCTCTGTCCCCATGGCTTGTTACCAGCACACTCCTTGCACAACCTTGGCTAAATCAAAGATGCTTGTGAATTCTTTCCTTTAAAACCATGTAAAATCATATTTTTTCAACCATATGAGAAACCGAGCGTCCCACAAATGTTGCGCATCATTTATTTCCTTCAGGGATTTATGCTTTGAACTAATTGTTCTCGTTCTTGCCGTGGGGCTTTACTGGCTGAAGAAACAGAGAGCAGCACACCCATTGCTCTGCTTGAGCAAAAGGCTGTTTCCTCAAGGGAGACCTACCCGTCCCGGCAGCCTCTTTACTGCTTTTCAGGGAATTACAGGCTCTCGATCACAAATCAATTATTTTAGCCCTTCTCTAACAGCCTTGAAAGATGCCACTGCCCGGCTCATGAATACCATCCCTCCCCACGATACACTTTTGTGCGTCTGTGGATCCTAACATAGCCTGCTGCCAGCTTTAGTTTGCCAAGGGAAGGCTTCTGGATTTTCCTAGGTATTCCTCAAGGGCTTGTGTGAAAGCTGTAGCTGCCAAATGGGACATGTGCTTCCCACACTAAATCATCCAAGGACGAACTTCAAAGAAAAGGCAGGGAGCATCCGCCCCAGCCTGGAGTCAGCACTTGGTGGGCAGGCAGGGAGGCAGGGGCAGGAGGAGCAGGGGCAGGAGGAGAGATGCAGGGGCACGAGGAGGGATGAAGGAGCAGGAGGAGCAGGCAGAACCTCCTCTGCTCCCCCAGGCAGGCAGCAGATCCCTGCTTGGCCGGATTAATCCCTTGCCTGTAGGCAAATGCCAGAGAAAAAAAAAAAAACCAGCAAATTGCAACCTGATGTTTTCTCTTTCCAGGACAGTTTCCAGTTTCACTCTCATCCTTCAGCCAGACTGACCAGCAGAAGGCTGAAGCTCTTGGAGAAGACCTTTGAGGCATAACAGGATTTAAGGCATAAGAGGAGGGAAGCTTAAAAGTCAACACTGGGGATCTAAAAGAGACCTGAAGGGCTACCACTTGCTTTGCCAAGGTGTGCAACTTGAAAAAAGGAAGCCTCTGGGGCAACAGAAAGCTCTAGTAGACATTCAACCTGACTTGGAGACTTCACCTGGGAGAATTTCCAAGTTAATACCATTTTGGTCACCTAGGACTAGTTCTGCACCCACTCCTTTTTGCTTAAAAGGGACTGGTGGGATGTGACATTGCAGTCCGTGTTGGCACTCTGAGTGTCCGATCCTTATCTGCACTGGGCAGAGGTGGGATTGAGGACCACGGGATGGCTCTCCTGATGGGGCAGCCGTAATTCAGTGTGACAACTTCTCCAGGCACCGCTCCGCAACTCCAGCCATTTGTCTGTCTGCTCAACAGAGCCTTGCAGCGCCGCCAACTTTCTTTGTGGAAGGTCCTGCTCTGAATCCAGGTGGAAGCCAGCTCACAGCCTGGCTGTGTGTTTTCTCAGGAACTTGGGCAATGCTGAAAATTATTGTCTCTTCGCTTTCATGGAACCGTAATTTACATAAGCACAGGAGACAAAACCCACATCTGAAAAAAAAATGCTTTCGTAGATTTTTTAACCATTGTTTCCTGTTGGGGTGTGATATCATAATGTTCAAATTAATCACTTCTGAGGAGCATTTGTGAATTTCCGCAGTACTAAAGAAAAGTCACTACAGTAGGTGACTCAATTCCACGTTTGATTTCTCTAAAATGCTGTCCATGCTAGTGGGAAAAAATAGTGGGCACCTGGTATCAGTTTTATAATTGGGTTTTTCCATATTAGAATGGGAATTTTGTGAAGACTCAATTAAAAGGAGTGTCCTCCTATTCTTCTGCCACCCATCAGACTGAGTTGCACATGAATGCCAGCATGCTGTCATACATACTCTTCTCTTGTTTGCTGCTCTCTGTGCAAGCACAGAATTGCAGAATCCGGGAAATTATCTGGTATACAAATCGTCTACTTGTAAGTGGCTGTTTAGCACCTTAATTCTGTAAGAATTGATGATGATAGTAGATGTAGTAGATGATAACAAATATTGATTTCTCGCTTGTTATTCTTTCAGGAGGAAAGGTCTCTAGGTTGCCCATGTAGGGAGCCAGCTGGCAGTGTGAGTATATTGCTTTTGAGAAATCTCATGAAACTAATCAAATTGAACTTGTGTGTTGAATGCTAGAGATGCTGGGTTTTAATGCTCATTCTTTTCATTTTCAGTCATGTTCATGTCTTCCCATTGCTGAGGTAAGTCTATTTTTTTAAGCTACTGTAGCTGTTAAAGAAGTTCAGTATTAACTGAGTTTTAGACTGTTCACTTTTGCTCCATATACAACTTTTGCTTTCGGTTATGAGGGAGATATTAGTACAGTAGCAGCAAAACCGAGCTTGATGAATAGCAGTGGAGAGGGCAGAAGTCCTCTCATAATGAGTGCATTCAGAACCAGGCCCAGAGCCAGGCAAAAGTCCTCTTTGGCCTTGACTTACATACCAAAAGATACAGGTTCCTGAGTTGAGAATCTCCGCAAAACCTTGTTTCATGGTTGGTGCCTAAATACTGAGTGAACTTGGGCCAGAGATATCCAGCCTCAGACTCTCAGCTCTAGGTGTATCCAAAACCCATTGCATGTTTGTAAGCCTTCTCAGATAATGGTGAAACCCAGCATTAGCTGAAACTATACTTCAAAGAAGTTACTTCTACAGTTTGAGGTTTTCTGAGAGATATTACAAGGATGATTTGGTGTTTTACAACCCCCTAAAGTTGTTGTATCAGTTTTCAATAGAATACAAAATATATTCCATTAAACTGTGACACGCTGCCATGTTTAGGACACAAAATGTATTCTATTTTTTTGAATGCCTTCTTCCTTTAACAGCCCGGCCATGAACTGGCATGCTTTGTGGAAGGAACTGAACACATGCTGAAAACCAACTCACCTTCAAACAAAACAATTGCACTGCTCAATAGAACCTTTCAGGTTCAACGGGACAGAAACCTCTGTGAAGTAAGACTTTTCTCATTTTTCTATAGATCTTGGTCTATCTTCTACAAAAGAAAGGATTTCTTATAATTTAAATATTTGTAGCTAAGTGTTGGGTTCACTTCAAATTTGTTTTAAATACTCGTTTTATACATTTTAAATGAGTATGTAAAAACTCATTTATATATATATACAGGGAGATATGATAGCTACAACATGCCTGAAGCAATGGAAAGCTATTAAAGTTGGCAGAGGAAGCAGGGAGATGGGTTCTGCTCCACTGCACCCCTTCCTTTCTCCAAAGTCCTTTAGCCTGAGGACCTGTGAACACAGATCTCTGGGAGGGGAGCTTTATTTAAGTCGCTTTTCTATTTTCCTTTCTCAAGACTCGTTTCTACACTAAAGAGTAGTGATATAAACCCAGAGAGTAGGTGTGCAGAAGCAGCGTGGCTGGGATCAGGTGGCAGAGCCACCTCTTCTGAAGAATTAATTCTACCTCAGCTGCAGTTTCTTCAAGGATACTTGGGCATGAAATTCTGCCATGACCTGCAGCATCTTCAAACTTGTGATGGTGCTCAGGAAGACTTCTGTGTCCCCAGATGCACTTTCTGAGGCAGTGAAACATCCTTTATTTACTTACTGAGCAAAACTGTTGTGTAATTCAGTGAGACGGGGAAGATGCTGGTGCTGCAGTGTCTCGAGCTCCTTCAGCTCGCTTCAAACCTGCAAAGGGGGATATTGTTGGAGCAACACTGCAGCACTGAGCAGGGCCACTGCCCTCATCTTACCCAGCTTCTCAAACTGCTCTACCTGCCCTGTTTCCCATCTTGAAACAGCCTATTTTAAATTGCTTCAGCTATAACTACACGATACATGACTATATAACAGTCCAGCTGTCACTTTCTTAGTCACCACGAAAAGCCGTTCTTACGCTCACTGCTCAAGGAACAGTTCTTTAGGAATTCTTTTTGAAATCCCTGCTTAGCTCCAAAGAATGTATAGTTTAACTGTTTCTTCTATATCCTTGATTTTTTATAAAATCTTTCTTCCTTCACAGAGCCTGGCACGTGGGAAGCAATGCCAGTACAAGACCAAGGGAGACGTGAAGGAATTTTTGAATAAAATCCTGAGAACCTATCAATCAATCAATAAACGTAGATCTTAGAAAAAAATTAAGAATGCTTTAAAGAAGCCAAAGCTCTTCAACAAGAAGAGGGAACAGAAAAGTTATTTATTGTATTTATTGTCCACCTGAAATGTAAAAGGTAGACATAATAACTGCTAAGCCAATAAAACTGTGATTTACATAAGCACCAAAAGTATTCAAGAGCTTTCATTTTATGTTTTATGTTTGCTGAAACCTGTGTTTGTACCAGTGGGTGTTAAAACGTTTCTGCAAAGCTCTGGTGCAACAATTTCCCTCGCGTGAGATGCTACAGCAAAATGCAGGTGTGCCTGTGAACTTGAGAGTGCGCCGGTTCCCCTTCCTGTCCCTAGGACGTTGTTGGTGCAGGACGCCAAGGTTTCCCTTCCCATAGGTTAACAGCTTCTACACCCTCTTTTTTTTTTTCCACTCTGACCGCTGTATAGCACCAGAAATATTTGTGGACTTCAGATTCAAACAGAAATTCTGTGTTTTCTTCCGGCATCAGTTTTATTTTTTGATAGTATCTCCACGCCATTCGCTTTGCGTCTTTCTTGCAAGGTTGCAGATTTTCCTGTCCATAGCTACCTTGGTTTTTTTCTTCTTCTAAACATTCAGTAGTAGAGAATTCATTAACACCTTAACATACAAAAGCAAGACCGTACCCAGGGTTAATTACAAGTTCTGAATGGGCTTGTGTATTTGGAACTTGTGAAGAAGTTTCTTTGTCAGGATGTATTTAACACTGGCTTTGAAGAAGATCTTTCTATAGTGCCGTGAGCTCAGATATGCTTCTCTATCACCTCTCCACGCAGCTCAACAGAAACATAAGAGGCAAAAAGTGAGATTTGCTGGAAAAAAACCCGACATGTAAGAGGAGACACTTATCTGAGCAACCTATTCCAGCCTTTCTAGTAGTTTCTTAGATCTCTTCACACAAGGGAAAATCCCAACCAGGTGAGAGAAAGTCAGATTTCATCATCTTTGTGCCTCAGAGAGGAATAAAAGAGATAAGGGAGTACAAAACAGGGTCCCCCTGTTCTGTAACAGGGCTGGATGGAGGATCTTAAAAGACCTGATGTCATTTCTTCACCACCTCCACTGGAATATGGTGGATTTTTCAGACTTCAAGGAACAGGCATATAATTCCCTTTCTTTTTTCAGCATTAAGTGTGGTATGGATGGGATGAATATGTTTTAGGATCAAAAGCAGGATAGAAGCACTTGTCAACTATATTATTATTCTGAAGGTTTGCATTAATATGGGCTTGGGGTAAAAAGGAGAATTAGATTATAGAAAATGAATCTGATACAACTATATAGAAACACTTAAACTTATATAATGTGTATCAGATCACATGCGTTTTTTGACGTGTTTCTTCCACCTAGTTCAAATCTGGTAAGATAGTAAATATTAAAATACAAAAGACCATTTTCTGTGGTAACACCTATGCAGATAAAACCAAGAAATTTCATCTTTCTGACATCTTCACATCTTCCTATGTTTTCTACTCCAAATTCAGCTCAGACACCTTTCTCCTAAATAACCATTTTTTTTTATTTTAATGCAAAGAAAAATCACCGACTTTTCTGACAAATCAGCAGAATTCTTACACATGCTCCTGGCCTTAAACAGAAGAAAAAAAGCTCATTAACATCCATAGATCTTAGTGAATCTATGATGTCAGATCTCAAATTTCCAAATATTGCCTCATCAAATATTGATACTCAGTCTTGTTAATATTTTCCTATTTTCCAAGTCATGTGCAAACTATTTCAGTGTTTCCACGATGCTTTGATTTTCATATCTTTGTGTGTGCAGCTCACCTGCATTGTGTCTAGTCATAATCTGTAGCAAGTGTAAAATCTGAAAAATGTTGATTCATTTTTATAGATGAGCAAAAAAACTTCCCAGGTCCTAGGACCGTAGACAGCTGATCTCAACTGTGTGTTTACAGCAACTGCAAGGAAAAAGAAGATTCCTTGTTGAATACTTTTACTCCCTAAACGACTGCATTAGATTTATGAAATAGATACAGTAATTGTGAAATCGTAGCACAAGCAGAAGACACATCATAATTAAGTTCTACCCAGCATAAGCTGACAAGATTCAGATGTACGCTGTTGGCTTCCAGTCAAATCACTTCTGCAAGGCAGTAACATGAAACTCTTGCACGGAATTTGAAAAACCCAACCAAACTAAACTGCAGAAGATACATCTGCAAAATAGCTACTCATCTGATGCCTGGGTTTGCAATCTGCATGAGAGAAGCGATCGCTGTGTAAAAGCGCCTCCGCTGCCGGCTCTCACCATAGACGTACTCCTGTGAGTTGATGCCAAGTGTTTGCTTCCATAGGTGACCTCCCCCAACCCTTGCAATCTCAGGTGTAGGAAACATGGTATTCCTTCATCCTTGAGTAATTTAGTGTTCTGCCTCCCCACAGGAGTATTCAGATCTTCTCAGTGGGATTGTCATGCCCTGCTAGGTTTTGCAAGCCCCAGGGCAGCCCCGTGAGAAGGGCTGGATGTCTCTCAGTAGGACCAAACACCCTTTGGCCAACCCTGGACCAGCCCCTGAGCAATGTGGGACCCTGCAGACGCTCCCAGGCCTCTTCTCTCTCGCTTGAGTTTGGTTCATGACAGGATTGTGAAATTGCCAGTTGAAAACAAAAGGAAACTAATCCATTGAGGTAGTTAATTACTGTAACAAGTACCTTAGTCTGTTATCTCAATTATCTTTCTCTAGCAGCTCTCTAGCAGGAGGTGTCATACTATGCTCTCTGATGGAGAGGATATGGCACAGGGCTGGGGGCACAGAGGAGGTGAAGAAGGTCAGAAATCCGGTATACATGACTTGTCTGCACAAGTAGATTTTATTGTGGAATAGATATACAATGGGAATTAATAATCAACTAAGATTTCAGGACAGAGCCCTTCTTCCAACCACTCAACCCTCTCCAGGTGTTCATGGCAAGGTGCATCCTTGTTTTCAAATATTACAGTTCCGCACTTGCCTTGCTTCTATGACTAACATCAGAAAAAGGAGGTTCTGAACACTATTTGCCGTATGTTTACTGAGACAGAAACCCTCGATATCTGAGGATGCAGAGCAGAAGTGGCTACTTTCTGCAAACTGGAAAGTCAACACCATTATCTCTGTACGTAGCACCTCCTTCTTCAGGAATGGTCTCACAAGAGTTAAGTGTGGGGAATGTGCAGGCCAATTCCCCACCACATATCACCACAACCATATGATTTTTCCACATTAGCACGAAGTAATGTTAAGCTGTATGTTATGAATGACCCAAAGACATCAGAGAAGCTACTCTGCTTTTCAGCGAGGAAGAATTCTCGCAATCCTGCTACGCCAGCCAGCACACAAGGCTTTCTTTGAAAGGTATTTGCTGACAGCACTCAGCCACAAACCCATTCACAACATCTGCAGTTCCACATTAGTATTTTCTTAGTTCAGGAATCCACTTATTAGCATGGCTATTACAAAACTTTTAGTGCTGTCTTCAGAAATCTGACAGCTTTATAAACTTGAGTGTCTTCTACGATACTTATCATGGCAGAAGAAGAGCAGCAAAGCCAAAGCTCTTGGGCTCCAGTTCGTTACCCCTAATTTTACACAACTCCATGACCTGCTGCAGGACAAGCCCAAGCCCTAAGCAGCGTCAAAGATCTAATAAGAAGCTGTCTCAAATGACAGGCAAACACTGGTTTAGAAGATATTTTTGGAGGGACTATAACTGCCCTGCTGCATCTGGCATGTTCTTGTTTTTTAATGAGTCTTTTACAGCCCTGCAAGAACAAGTCTGGTATATGCCATGCTATGGGAAGGAGAGGCACTGGGCTGTCATTCAAATGCTTCCTCGTCATAAATCTCACTCAGTATTTTAAAGCAGTTTTACATATTTCTGTAAGAAGGCTCATCTTATCTGGCTAAACCTCACAACACCCTCCTGAGGCATGTAGACAATCCTCACTATTCTAGTTTTACAAAAAAGTAAGGAAACAAGAGTTTGGTGAGATGGAGAACTTATTTCTCCCCAACACACTGCATTTTACAATTGTCTGAAAGTGACAGCATTTTCTTGCAGAGCTCAACACACACCAGACACAAATCACATCGCCAAGACACAAATGACAGCACACATAACATCAGGTGGTGCTACTGGGGAAGGCTACAGCAAAAGGAACTATTTCCAGTCTGTTTTCCCCCCAGACAAGCCTATACCTGGCCACAGCTGCTTGTAATTCCCTTCCCATCTTCTCTATTGGTCTCCCACATTTGATCCAATCAACTAAAAAATCTCAAAAAGTTAGAACTAAAAATTCCCAGGACTTTCATGTGTGTCTCTGATGGGAGCAGCCACGGTGATCTATAAATCACAGCACCTTCACAGACACAGTAGTGTAAACTACACACCAAGCACCAGTTCAAACTTCTGTCACATTGTATGAACTTCTGCAAATAATCCTGAATGTTCACACTACTGTTATGAGATACAAGATAAATGTTGTCTTCTTCCTGTTGAGACACAGAATCGATTATAGCTCGGCAGCAGCATGGCTCAGGCAACCAGGGGAGTGAAAGGGCCAGAAAGAGAAGGCAAAATGCTTTGCTAATGCAACACCTCGTTTGCCATAATGGCCTTTTTGCCTGATTCATGTACTGGTTTTAAAAATCAAAGATGCTTAGAAATGAGCAATGTGTCTGAATCGTTTCTGCTATCTTAAATCTAGTAGTGTAGTAATATGTGAAACAATGCTAAGATTATATCAGGTTATAATCTAGAAAAAGTGACAGTAAGAAACTACATTAAAGACATTTTCCCATGTAAAATACCAGCAAGATTTCTTTTCACTTGTGTCAGAAAGAGCATCATCAAGAGACTTCACAAGAAAACAGATGCCCTTGATTTGTTTGTTGCTTTCATATAGCTAGTTTTTAATTTGATAACTTTCAGACTAAATAACTATTTTCCAGAGGTAATAGGTCAACAAAAAGCCCAGGAGTGAGGGGAGTTTCCCCTGACTCCCCACAAAATTGGAATTGTAAAAAGAATAAAATAAGAGGGAAATCATGACTTAAGAGGTGCAGATAATGATCAGCCTACTTCTGACTTTGCAAGCAGCCTGTGGGAGAGAAGAGAGATGTTCTGTCTGACACCGACTTCAGGCAGGATATAAATCAGCCATTGAGATATAAGATTGTTCCACGGTGGCAGAAAAAGTTTCTCACTCTCATTTTGTAGTGCTCCCATCCACCTGACATCATATTATTAAGTAAAATGCAATAGAAAGGAAAGCATGAAGGCTTAAAGATCCCCACAGGGTATTTTCAGCAACATAGTGCGGTAAGAAATAAAAGCTTTGGTGTTTTTGAGGAAGGAAAAGTGCAAAAATGCATTTAATCGTCATCAGCTGTTTAGAGGCAAGTGCCTCTAAGGACTACTTTTTTTAGCACATCTCACAATGATGTAAGAAAACAGGCACTTAGGACCCATTCATCCCCTTCACTGATGGCTGAATGGGGCAGGAAAAGTTGGGGAACAGTTCTGGGGAACAGGGAAGGGAAATTTAGGTCTTTTAGAGTACGGTCTCCCTGCTCCTTGCAGACACTGTAGCATTGATGGGCAGGCGAAGGATAATTTTATGCAGCTTTCGCCATTCCAATAATCCTCTTACTGATCTATGTGCAATCAAGTAAAGCTATGTGTATATAGCACATATTCTGCGTATTTCAATATAACGCCCCCATTTATGTGGGGAAGGAAGATGAGTTTAAAAAAAAAAAGTAGCAAGAATATAGGAGACTTTTTGTGTTTGGTGGGAGCTGCTCCTCAGTGTTGCTGTTGGAGCTCTTGCCACCCTGCATGAGCTCAGCTTTGCGTCAAACCTTGGGACAGGCCAGAAGACCAGAAGATTCCCATGACTGATGAAACTTTTGTTCTCTGCTTATTGCCTCCTGGAGGGGTCTGGCAGGTAGAAAATGCTTAAGCATTGGAACAACTTGGTTATGGGGAACCAGACTTTCCCAGGCAGTAAACCCTGTGTCCTGGTTTCAGCTGAGACAGAGTTAATTTTCTCTCTCGTGGTTGCCGTGTTTTCAGATTTAGTATGAAAGCAATGTCAATAATGCATATGGGTTTAGTTGTTGCTAAGTGATGTTTACACTAGTCAAGGACTTTTTTCAGCTTCCCATAGAAGCTGAGAACAGACAGAACAATAGAATGGCCAATGGCATAGAATGAAATTGTCCTTGGAGAGTTGTCAGTTTTTCTGTTCAAAGAGGCCAATTCTACGTGTGTTCATTAATGGTATCTCTTCAATCAACACTCAGGTAAGTATTTGCAGCAACATGCTTCATCCGCTTCAGATTTATCAATAATGAAAGGAAACCTGGCATAGCTACGACTCCTTACAAGTCTTGTATGACATGAAAAATATAATGGATGGATTTATAATGAGCTCTTACAAAATCTAATCGAATCTTTTCCATACTAAATGTATGATCTAAATGGCTGTGTCCTCAAAACAGAAATATCTTCAAGCAGGATCCATCTATGCATATTCCCGCTGGAAAACTCATGGAATTTTTTTTTCATTTTCAGCAACTGAAAACTAAGGAAAACCTCCTATTTTTGAATGAGATATTCTAAGAAAATCTTAGGAGAATTAATAAAAAAGGCGAGATATTTTTTGTTCCCATTTGATTTTTCCTCAAAGTTTCTTGGAAATAAACAAACACTTCTTCATGGTTCTACAGCTGGCCCACTTCTCGAAATGAAGCTCAGTTACCACCGAGCTTTGTCTTCCCTTCACGCTTTGGTAACTATGTATTTGCAGTCTCCGCGACCAAAATTCCCTCAAGCCAGAACACCAGTTATTGCAGATTCATCCACAAGGATGAGAGTGGCTACAGCCCAGACTCCCAGAATAACAGTACCCTATCACATACTTTTTTCCAAGAAGGACCATCCAGTCCTGTAATTTGGTTGTATTTATTACAGAAATACATATATACAGTAGTAAAGGGGATCTAAAAGTATATCGAGACACAAATCACATCCAGAATCAACAACAGCACACAAAAATATTACAGCAGTTAGTTAGAAGATAGAGCCTCGAGAAGGTCTTCACCTTTCTGAGAGTGTGTTTGTGCTTCTGTCCTGTTGCGGTACCATGTGATAATTCCCAACAGCATGAGACATGTTCATGACTGTACACCTGGCTTGAGGTCTCGCCTCATTATTTGTCATTCCCTTGGACTTATCCCAGGCTTTTAAGATCTTAAAATTAGATTGTGCAAACTTTCTTATCCCACCAAGTTAAACAAACAGAACAATGGTATGCAGGTGTGGTGCCATTACACTAATAATTAGATTGTTTAATAAATCAGATGTGCAGATTGGAGATAATGATTAGTTACACATAACCTTCTCTTAGAAGTTTCAAGACCAGCTACTGTCTATCAAAACTGACAGATGTCCATGTAACTGGTGGTTCAGTAAGGAAGGTCGGGTTAGGAAAGCTGCCTTCTCCTACCTAGTGTCTCTCATTGCATAAACAAGAATCAGTTCAACAGAATCCACTCTGGGCTTCTTGAAACTTGCACATCTCTCCAAGCATCTACTCCTAGATCCCAAACAAAACACGTAACAGTTCGTCAAGGAATCAGCCTTATGCCATGGGACACCTCTTTTCTCAAGGGCCCCAAATTCATTGCAACACATCACCGACACTTGGCTCAACATCCACCGCATCTGTAGCCGTGCCACCAGCCACCAGGGGGATGTTCTTCACGATGCTGTATTTGAAGGGCAGCAGCTGTGCAGAGAAAAAACTTGAAGGGAACTAGAGAATTCACAAGGTCAGAGGACAACATGGAAAATGTGCAAAATAGACATGATACACCAGAAAGACAAACTGACCAGGACTGCCTGCTGCAACTCCTACCCTATTATGTAGCTCATGCTGTCGTAGTGCAGAGGACTTGCACTGCTTCCCAGCCACGGGATGAGCTAAAGAGCCGCTACAATTTGTGCTCGAGACAGCAGTGCTTAACGACTCTGGGTGAGCGACAAGGGGGAATGGGCAAAAGCTGGAACACAGGAAATTCCATCTCAACATAAGGAGAAACTTCTTTACTGTGAGGGTGGCAGAATACTAGAACAGGCTTCCAGAGAGATGGTGGTGTCTCCTTCTCTGGAGACATTCAAACCCCGCCTGGACATGTTCCTGTCCAGCCTGCTTCGGCAGGGGGATGGACTGGATAATCTCCGAAGGTCCCTTCCAACCCCTTGCCATTCTGTGATTCTGTGAGCAGCCACAGCCCAGGGGTGAGACAAGGTCTTTCACTTTCACATGGGAAGGTTGTTACCGATTTCTGGGAAACCAACCACCCAGAGCATCTACAACTCAAATTTCAATAAATCCAGCTCCAAACCCAGATACTGAACTGTCAGGGATTATCCTGTAACCTGGGCACAGGCTGCCTTTTCTAGCAGCTGGTTTCCAAGAAAAGTTCCCGTACTGTGCTCAGTTTATCAGGGGCATTTATTACGTGTTTTCTGGAAGGAACTTGCCAATACATAAGGAGGATTGCTGGCCAATTGCGTGACCAGAACATCAGTGTAGGAAGCTGTGTGACACCAAGTTCTGAGGACAAAGTTAATTCTGAGGTTAGAAAGCTCGGGATTTATGGGTTTGTTTTAGAAAAAAATGAGCCTTGAGCAGATTGGATACAATCCATGCTGCTGCCACTGGCACCTGGCAGAAATTTAAAATAATCAGTATTTGAGTCTTCTCCTAATGATCACAGTTAACAATCAAATACTAGGTATGTATATTCAGACTATGAATTCTGGGACAGGTTCCAAGTACCGTCAAGTTTTGGCTGGCCAAGGACCCTCTGCAAAGGAGAAAGGCCATCCCAAGCTCCAAACAGAAAGTTAAAACTAAGGGCTGCTCGTAACTATGGCTGAGAGCAATCCCTGCTGGTCAGGCACTGCCAGAGGGAGCATGTTCTGCTCGGTACATCTCCTGATACTGTAAATTAATATTAGTTTTGAGATTTATACAACTGCAGTGTTGGAACAGAGATTAGCCACAACCCGTGAGTGTAAGATATATACCCATGAGTATGAGAAAGTTATTTTTGGGCCATTCTAAGGCTCTTTTCTTCTGTCATGCCAGCTAGCATCATTGTTCCTTATTTCTATGAGTGGTTTCTCTTCTTTGGTAACTAAAAGGTGTCGGTATATACATATATATGGATTTATATATGCACACTTACATGTCTCGCATACATGCATATCCTAACATTGTTTTTATTAGCTCTCAGAGTTTTAACAGAGAAAAAAATCATAGAGACTGATATGCGAGGTCCCTCTTGTGACCAAGTGATGCTATAGCAACACCTGAAAGTAAACAAGTATGTTTAAAAAACCAGACCTTTAGAGAGCAAAGAAACAATTCAAATCACAGACACTATGTTGGTTCTGCATTTTTTTGTTCACCAGCCATTGATAAAACATTTTTAAAAAATGTTTACACCATCTGTGCATAGTGTAACATAATTAACGGAAACATGTTTCTGGATAAGATTGTCACAAATGTGAATTAAAAAGTAAGATAAGGTTGCTGAAGCCAAAAGATTATTTTATGCATGCATGAATCCTAGGTGCTGCAGAAAAAATCCCAAAGAGGGTGATCAAAACCTTTTTTATAACCTTTATCACTGTTACAGTTTTCCTTCCTGGCTGAGGAACTGCAACAAACCGACTTCCTCCTCCTGCCAAGTGGGTGAACAGATTTGCTCAAATCTGTGAAATACTGTGCTTGCCAGTAGCAGAAAAAGGAGATACAGACATAAAGAGAGCATGAACGACTGAAACTGAAGGGGAATTTAAGTGGTGACTGAATCCCTTCCTCTGCTCTGAAGGGGAGTTTTATCTATCTAGACCATCCCATCCTCAACCAGAATTTTTCTGGCCTGCTCTGAAATCTTTCAGGGAGGATTCTGCAGCCTCTGTGGGTTTTGCCAGTCTGAATATTTACTAGCTATAAAACTAAGTCAGCCACGCTGCAGTATTTACCAAATAGCTAATGACATAAAAAATCTGAATCAGAGAATCTCCTTTTTTTTCTTTTCCCCAAAATGACAATCTATATAGCAACACCAGTAAACAGAGGTTGAATTAGCTGGTAATTTATTTTTAACACTGCTCAGATAATCAAAGAATCAATAAAACCTGTGTTTCATAGATTAGCAGGCAGGGTTGCCTATCGAAAGTGTCAGAGTGCTAATGCATTAATAGCCTAATTGGCATTAACGGCCCTGAGCAGCTTCACCTGCACCCGTGTCCCAGGGCCACAGGTGCCCATTTAAGCTCAGTCCTGGCCCTTCAATTCCCCCCTGAACAAGGCTGGAGGATGTTGCAGCTGCTGGTGCCCCTGTGCCTGGCCAAGGACCCTGACCTTGGACCTGCCTCCTCACCAGGGAGTTGCCTGATGCCGTGGACTCGTGGTTGAAGCTCTGGATTTGCCCTTCTGAGCTGGTTGGTGAGGTCCTTGCCCTGCTGACTGCCATGTCTCCCTGGCTCCCAACCAGTCCTTATGATGCCCTGACCCAAAATGTGTTCTCTGTGAGCTAGAGATGACACAATTTTAATCTTTTTTTTTTTATATATCTAGAAATTAAAATATATTGGTCTAATGGAATTTTAATAACATGCCTATGGTATACCAAGGGAAAAGAGTATCTCTGCTCCATAAATTTATTTTCAGGTAAGTAACAAGCTATTAATATGCCTTTGTGGTGGCTCTTTCCACAGAAAGTACAAACAGTGTCTGTATCAATAATTTTCTTAGACTTGTTCTGCAGTTTAATGGGCACTGTTA
This sequence comes from Tringa tobata, assembly GCA_033628505.1. Classification (NCBI taxonomy): domain Eukaryota; kingdom Metazoa; phylum Chordata; class Aves; order Charadriiformes; family Scolopacidae; genus Tringa; species Tringa tobata. The sequence continues at coordinate 224,944 of JAHREE010000060.1, forward strand.
ACTGTACCTATTATCAGTTTTGTCTGAAAGACTTACATTTAGCATATATATGTCCCATTGTTATATACCATCTTGTATATTCCTACCATCAAACAGAAGGATAGAATTGCAACATACTTGGAGTTCCTCCCTTTAGTGATTCGTGTTTATTTCTGGAGAGATGATGTTATTGCATTTCTAAAAGCTTAATATCCTCTATAAATAAAGATTTCTCCATATAAACCCATGTTTTAACTCTTTCTTATAAAGGAATGCATTTGTAAACAGGCATACTATTAAGTTATTATTTTCACTACTTTATTTTTTTTCAGATTCAGTGTGGGCTATGGAAACTTTTACAAAAGAACTTGGGCACTTTCTGTTCCTAAGACAGGTTGTTTCTTGTTGCCTGCCTGTGCAGCAGCTGGTGTCTAGCAGAGCAGCTCACAAAGCCTCCAGCAAACATGACACACTAACCTACTTTCCGGGCACCATCATCATTTGCTGCTCCTGTCCGCTCAGTTAAGTTTAAATTGTTGGAGCTGCAGTGTTTGATCACAAAGTAGCTGGGTTTTTAATTAAGACTGACAGTAGGTGGCTGTGTTTTCAGTATTGTTTGCAAAATAGATGGTTCTCTCTAAAAGTAAGCTTTTAAAAGAGGAGCTAAAACATAGTACTTATTTGGCTTAGCACACTGATACAAATGCAATTGTTTTCAGAGAAAAGTGAGAGTGACTCCTAATACCATAGAGCACGGCAATGATGATGCCAGTGCAAAACTTTGTCAGAAGCCCTGCAACATGTTACATTCCAAGAGTTCAAGAGAGCAAGCGTGCACCCATGAGGGTCCTTCGATTTGTGAGAATCATGGTCATGATGAAAATGAAGCAAGGCTTGGATTAAAACATAGAAGTCCTGCTATGAAATTCAGTTATGCTGAAGTTAGTGTATCAAAAAAAAAAAAAGCTGGTAGTGATTTATTTTTGTGAGAACTATCTCTATGAGCTATTGTTGTAGAGCACGATACACTGCATGGTTTCCTGCTTGATCTGACACCAAACATCCTTGACTTTATTTTCTTCATTTTGCCCCCCTTCCCCCAACTCTCTCCTCTCCTGGAGTCCTTCTGTGAAAAACTAGTTAAGAAACGGCCAATAATGTCAAGAGACTTGTCTTTAACTTTGCACACAGTTCTTGTAAATCTTTCAAGTGCATGGTGTACTGGTTCTGAATTGACACATGTTCATTCTTTGGTCTCAGGAAACTTTTGATTTCAGGAAAAGCTTTCTTACACTAATAAACTAGATAAGGAGGGCATAGATCCAGCAGTGCTGTTTGCTTTCAGCTCTCTGCATCTTGTGTAGGAGGTGAAGGATCTGGAGACGCAAGAGGCAGCTCTATGACAGGCACCTACCTGATGCCTGGAAGGTGAGTAGAGGACAGAAGCTCCACGTGTGTGCCTGTCTTTATGCTTATTTCATTCCCGTACTGACAAATCTTCAGCTGATTTTGTTATTGTTTGTATATACCTGCAAGCAATTTAGAGCAATAATGAGTATAGCTATAAAATGTATAGAATTCTTCTATTGAGCATTTCTTAGGTAAACAATATTCCTGTGCTAGGCTAGATCAAAAGAGGAAACTCTTCTATTCAGAAAGCCTCACAAATTAGTCTACGTGACTCTTTCTAAAGTACATTTGAACCTGTCGCTCTACAGCAGCCCAAAGGTTATTGGCAATGCACCAAAGAAACCTGTGACTGGTGGATTTAGATACTAGCTGCAAATCTCCATTAATCTCTGTTTACAGTCTACCCTCTATTACTGTCCACAGATAGTACTCCTAAATTAAAGATGCTTTTTGTAGCAGAACCTACTGAAAAATCAAGTTAAAAACATATAGCGGGGGGGGGGGGGGGGGAAAGTTTGAAAAAAAAAAATAATTACCTGGGACTTTATCCCCTGCTTCCTTTTGAATCTGAATAAAACACCCAAGAACCACATAGGTAAGGAGTGTTTATTTTTAACTGGGCAGTGTGTTTCGTCATTCTGTTTGAAGAAATTGTGTACTTTGAAGATGTCACAGTCACTGAATGACAAATACTCCTTTCAGTTTGTTTCATTAGCCCTTCTACATGCTCTTTTTTAAGGTTTTTTTCAGATCCGAGTGAAGAAACTGTGAAGAAGCTGTATTTTGATGTCATGCAAATACTCAGCTGTATTTTGCCAGCTTTGCTTTTATATAGGGCAGATATAATCGACCTAATATAAGCTTCACATGCTTAGTATTATCTGTTCATAAAAAGCTGCTTGTTATGGGTTAATTATTGCTACCTGCAAGAACCAGGAAATCTGTGGTTGCAAGCGTTTTGCAGCAGTTGGAAATAAAACCTGAATTGTTCAGGTATCGCCAGTCAGTGTTTCTTTATGATTGTACTTCTGAGCTGTTATGCGGTATGTCAAGATAAAATCTGCAGTTTTTTCAAATTATGCTTTAGTAAATCAGAGCTGTACTTTTGGCATCTCTGGTTTGGACACACAACCCAGCAATCTGTCCGTGGCAGGGGGATTTGAAGAGGCAGGTAGGGAAAGCCTTGTTCAGAAAGGGGCCCTTTTTGGCTAAAAAGCAGTAAAAGCTGCTTGTACTCCCCCACCTCTGGACACATAAGCATTCAGCTGGGGACTGACCTGCCCAGGCTGGCTGAGACTTCAGTTGAGGGGGGACAGAAACTCAAGGCTGCAGAGAGGACATTGCTCCTGCATCCGTCCTGAGGCCTCAGGCCCAAAGGATGGAGCTCCTACGCTGTGATGCAAAGGCTGCTCCAACAGGAGGGACCAGGGACAGTTGTGCCTGGAGGAAATGGCCTCCTGAAGAGGCTCACAAGGCGGTTTCCAAAAACCAGTGTGTGGTGGTGCAACCCCTTCAGGCCACTTGGTACTTGGTGTGATTTCCCTCCCAAGCTGGGCCACCTAATGATACAATGGACCAGAACGTAAGATAATGGTCTACCATGGAAGAAAGAAAAGGTGGAGAGCAACAGACAAGAACACAATAGTATGTCTGGTCCCTGTGGCTCCTACAGTCTGAAACTAATATAATTAATCACACCTGACAACGTATGGATTGTGGCCACAGAGGAAGGGGATACCTAGGTAGTTCTGGGCTTGTGTAATCAGTGGGAAATACTGGAATATTCCAATGTCTGAGCTGGACTGGAAAAGTACCTGATGAAAGTCAATTATCATGGATCCTGTAAGTAATGATTCTAGTAAAGACCCTTTAAGCTCTTCTGGATCACTGCAGGCTGTGGCCACCATGTCCTCTGAGCTGACATCTTGAGGCCTGGGTCAGAGAATCCTTCTTCAGCCTCAACTGCTGTCTGCTGAGGAACACCTATGCACTGTGAGTATTCACCCTAAATGTTGACTATAGGCTAAGCCTCTCTTCCATCCACCTCTTTACCTGTATGTTTGTGACATACACATGAGCTTTATGGATGTTCTTCTGTCCAACCATGCATGTATAGGACTTTAAAGTGGTACCTTTTGGCTCTTAAAGTCACCTGTTAAGAAATTCTTGATTCTAGCAGAGACCTGCATGTATGTGTGTGCATGTCTATGTTTTGTTCATATGTACGTGCATTAAAGATCTGTGGGTTTTGCCCCTATGTATTTTTAACCCCTTAGAGCAAGTCAGGGTGAATCTTGCCATCTTTGAATCAGTAGTTAAGTTGCTGTTTGGCTATTTTGTTCACTGACTTTGTAAACATCTGAGCCAGTTAATGATTAAGTGCTGCTAGAATTTCAACTTCAAATCACTAATTAATTTTGAATCGGTGCTAAATCATAACCGTGTCATGTATTTCTATCTGTGACACGGGGCTGCCCCATCTCAAGGCAGATATGGGGTTAGAGGTACTTCATGACAGAAAACGAGCAGGAGCCTTGCAGTGAGGGCCTCAGGAGGCCCAGTCAGGAAGAGCAGCCGTCCCTGCAACTCTGGGCAAGAGAAAGGAGAAGCCAGGCGGGCTGGGAACCAGGGACAGGTTCCCTCCTTACCCCGCCGGGAGGACATAGCCAGCCCAGCGCCTCACGAATCACCCACCTCCCGCCCATCC